>OW618034.2:16718000-17175000 GCA_939531255.2 Thera britannica | reverse complement strand
AGGGAATTGGATCACTCCCATCCTTTTGATGTACTACGATAACATAAAAACATTTGTGAGCAAAACATTTGAAACCAAAAATCAATAAACATTAATTTATTATTGTTATTATAAAACAACAATCTCTCCATGCTTTTGGTATCTCTATATGGTTGTTATGAAAATCTAGTTCAGTATTTTTCCATCCACCGTTTACGCGCTGTAATTACAATATACGCCCCCATCCTGTTCAAGGCGCTAAAACTAATAAACAAGGGGTTTCCAGAGAGAGTTTTGTCTAATATTTTGAAAGCTAAATATTTTTGTCTCTCAAACTCTTTAGTATAGAGCCAACCATACTTCACAGCTGGATACTCTGATTTATGTAAGAATCCCGAACAAGTGGGCGAATTCCTGAATAGTACCTACTAACTGGCATTCGCAAAAAACATTTTGTGCCGCTTAGTTAACGGCAGTGATATTGACAATATAATATACCCATAGTGATGTATAGGTCCAAATAAAATTGCAACATTTACGAGGATGAACATCTTTTATCGAAATTGACCACGAAACCTATATAAGCAGTAAAGTAACTTTAGAGTTTCAGTAACATGTATCCGTCACTCCTCGAAACTGTCACCTAGACAGAGCCAATCGTCAAGATATACATATTACAGATCTAAATCTGCGATGTCTCATAATAAAGCCTGCAACTTATTTCATTATCTTTGTAAAAGTTCGAGAAATCGAACAAAGTCTATAGCATGGCACTAAACTGATTATGTAGTTTTGTCAAATTGAAATCTTAAATTCTTACGATCGGACTTAGCTACAGGAACAAGTATGATTCTGTAAGATCAATGATCGCCATGAATCCACAGGTAAGTATCATTTTCGACGCAGCCCCATGGTCTCCCATGTTGAAATGGACAATAGAAATGAATTTATTTAGCAGATTAAGGCTTAGAATCGGTGACCACCATTAGGCGTTGGTGCTAAAAAATAATAATAATATTTGATACAAATTGAAATTTTTGAGGATAACATTATAGAAATGGCACCTAAGTTAGTTAGGTTCTGGATGGCTAACCTCATTTCATTATTTTCTTTGTATGAATGAAAATTATTGTTATAAGTTATTAGGAGAACCTTGTTCTACTCTACGATTAAAAGGTTAACAGTTACGAATCAGTTCCAAAATAACTTGATTATTAGTTACACCAATCCAGCAATTATAATAAAATTGTAATCTTCCAGCATGTCCACCTACGTTATTGTTTCGTAGGAGCATATTTGTTATAGCTTGACAAGTTCGTCGAAGGACGCGTGAACTGCGCCGAGACGTAGACGTGTCGCTGGTTGCGCTCTTCGATACGGTTGTTGCGCTGTCGTCCTGTATGCTGACTGCCCCCCCCCCCCCCTTTCTCAATGGTAACGAGGGGTAACGAGAGTGCCCGATCAGTTTCCCTGGTGTTGAAAAAACTGCCAGCTGACGACTGAATATCCGAAGAAGAAGGCTTCGACGACGTTTAAAAGTGATTCTTGCAATCAAACTGAATAAATACACTTATTTGTAACCCTTGTTTTAAATTGCCTTTGAAACCTTAATGTTTTCAGGCAACTCACTCTCAAAGAGAGTTTCATATCTCTTTCTTGGTTCTTTTTGAATGTAAGGAACGCTTTCTATAATCCTAGAGCGAGCTAAAGCTTGGTTCTCACTTGAGATTCGGCATAGTGGAAGTCCGTTAGTATACGGCAACCATGAGATAATATTCATACAGCTTGTACCTTATCATCGCTGGTCAAAAGCAAACTCACGCTTTGTTGAGTACTGATATGCCTATATAGGCCCAGCAACTTTAAATTTTATTTATTTATTTATTTAATTTATAGAAATACAAGAAACGACCCGATACTACAGAGTAAATAATCATCATCATCATCAGAGACGATCCAACGTGGCATAATTTTATAATAATAATAATTTTCTAGTTCTCACTATATCAGACACGGCAGCGGATATTTCCGCGCTTAATGTGTTTGCTTTCAACAGTTTGCAGTTACTGGAAATAAAATAGTCTTTCTAATAAATAAAAAGCTTTTCTTTTACCTCCTTCTGCATCTCCTTCTTGAGGATTGGTAGCCAAAGTTGGCCCAGCTTGTCATGAATATCAAGACCATAAACTGGTATTAAGGTCATCAGAAGCATTACCCAAAGCCTGTAATGACTCTGTATCGAGTTCAGACACAGGTTCAGTAGCCTCATGCGGGGCGTTGAGGCCTCGTCTGGTGTCGTGAGGAGAGCCGGCACAGGTGGTGCTTTGTAAAGATTTAAACCTTCGTGTTGACCCGCAGTCGAACCTCCAGGCAATTTTTAAGCATCATGCTAACCCTTCGTGATAACCCGCAGTTAATCCTCCAGGGCGCTTACTAGATGCTGATATTTAAATCGGCTTGTGACATTTTTCACTTCACTCAGGTATCAGGAATGCAAAAATGCAAGACTTACTTACCTGGATTTTCATCAGAATCAGATCATGACGAAATCACAATCACGCAACGCTTTTTAGCCGTATTTTGCTTACGAAGTTTTTCGGATTAATATCCAAATTTGTATTGCCGGCAATACATTTCAGCATTTTTTCCAATTTTTCACTGCAGAATGTGTGCTTGATGCCGTGCACAAAAAAAGAATGACGATCTGCTGAGGGAAATGTCAAACCAAACTTTATTTTTTTTTATACTTTAAAAAATGTGCAAAGGTGCCAGTAGCATAAGATAATACTACCTCGTTTTATAACTGAAGAATGAAGCGACGAATTATAATAGACCAGACCTAACATTAGTCGATAAAACCAGTAAAACAGCGTTCCTTATAGATATAGCTATCCCCAACACACATAATTTACAAACAACAATAGCCGAAAAACTGTCAAAATATATAGACCTGAAAAATGAAATAACCCGGATGTGGAGGCTTGAAAAGGTCTCTATAATTCCAATAGTGCTATCCTCAACCGGAGTTATACCAAAACAACTATTTACGTCACTCGATCTGCTTGATTTGCCGAAACACACTTTTGCCCTTTTACAAAAAGCGGTTATTCTAAATACCTGCAGAATCGTTCGTAAGTTTTTACAAACAGAACTCGTTACTGATGTGCCAACATCAACTCCCAGTGCCCGACAACAGAAACTGGACCTAATGATGTGCACTTGGCTTAGGCCCGTGCTCGTCATTTATTATAACCGACGACTCATAGAAGTCGAGTAGATGAAAATCTTAACACAATAATAATAATAATAATAATATCGTTTATTTCAGACCAACAAATGCACACATTACAAAAATGAAACACTTTGGGTCCATAGTAATAAATACCTTAGAGACTAACGTACATAAAATAAAATAAAATTACTAATCAAATCTTCAAATCTTAGGGGATTTTTTCTTTAGCGCACCCCTAAAGCGACGAAAGACGATTCCTGGCGGCCAGAAATCCGAAGTGAGAAACATGTCCCCATGCTTCGCAGGCACCTGGAGCACGTACGATTTGAAGGCCGTGTCTCTCACTCCCGATGGCTCTAGCCGCTGCAGATGTAGCTGTATTGGTGGCGGGTCCTTGATCCAGAAACGGATCCTCTCCTTTTCATAGCGAAGGACCTCATCACCAGAAGTATTCGGGTCCAATCTCGAGAGGTAAAGGAGGATGGTCGGGTCTACAGCACGCAGGGTGACTTCTGTTGCTATGACGCTGGCGGTACCACGTTTATTTCGTGATGGTTTCTGTTTTTTCTCCACCAGGGTGAAACCCATGACTTGGTTACAGATAAGAGCTGGTGACCTTGTGGTAGTAACCCCGTCTTCTGGTCGCGGATTCGAATCCAGTCGGGTACCTATACCGGGTTGGGCTTGAGTAATCGGCAGCAGTTGCCCCTGACGGAACCCCCTTGAGGAACTGGTCTTCTCATCATGCCGAAAATCCTAACAAGCTAAGAAGAAAACCTAATCAGATCTTTGCCAAGTTTATAGGCGACCAAATTATTGCTAATGCCCTTAAAAAAATAGGAATCGGATCTTTTTACTTTTAATCAAGCTTTTATTCATAGAATAAAAGCATTATCGCAACTAAATTTTAAAAAATTTGAGAAACCTACTTTATGATCAAACTGTTGTACCTACCAATTTTGATGGTATTTATATGAGGGCACTTTGGAAGTATATTAACCTAACCTAACCTTTTAGATAATTTTTTTTTTTAATTTGCTCATAAATTATACAGCTATACGATAATACTTAAAAAAACCTTTTTACATTATTATGAAATAGGTGAAAAATAAAAATCAATACATTGTTTTAGTTATTTTTATTAAATGAATATGTCGAATGTGGATATAGAATCTTGCACTACTAACTGCATACTTAAAAGTAATGCATGGTCATACATAAAAAAAATACGTGTTGACTTGATAATCTGCTTTTCGACGGATAAAATTGTTAAATTGATTTGACATTCATGTTTAGACGAAAGCACTACTCGTGTTTATTCCAGCCAAACGGATCGTACCACTCCACGTACTTTGATTTTTCTGGGTATGTAATATGGCCATAAAGCCTTCTGAAGTTTTCCAAAGGGTTACCCGGGATGCAGCCTCCATCACAGTTACATCCAATCATGTTGCACGAACGCTTACCGCAGTAAGTTCCTGGCTCCGAGTGCCCTGATCCACAGATGTTGACGTTGCATGATGGTGTCCAGACTTTGTTCACTAAACATAGAAAAAACAAACAATTAGGCAACTAAACAAATATTTACAAAATGTAAAAAATACACAAGAAATAATTGAGCTATCTGTAGAGCGTTACAAACGACCTAGACTCGCTGGCCACGCTGGCTGCTAATGCGATGAGCCAGATGCATACCAGCCCTTGGGTAACGCATCGCTTCGTTCAGTCGCCTAGACCAAAATTTTGAAGACCAGCAATGCCTCGGTTCCCCACGGACCCAGTGTCTTAACACCAAGAGGATCCAATAGGTAGACTCTGTCGAGACCTGCATACTTTCGCCTCTTGAGATTCTCGGCCAGATCTGCCGTCGTCCCAGCCACAACGGATGTCTTTGGCAGATGAGAAGCGTCCCACACAAGTGGCCTCCCCAACTCCCAAGGAACAAGCGTCATAACGTCGGGTCACTTACCATCGTATATCTCTAAATATCTTACCTATGTTTCCAACAATGCCATCGTTCTCAACAAAATCTTGCTTCCAACCACCAGGCACCTCCTCGCATTTATGGCCACGTTTCATTGTGTACCAAACGATGGGACTCTTGCAACATTCCGAGTTAATCAAAGTAACCACTTGAAGAAATAACACACTGATTATGATAGACTTCATTGTGCCGTTGTTTAGTCATAAACAAACAGCAGATATGAATGATGTTTCAATATTTTTTGTTCTTTTATACGTTTTACCTACCTAATAAATACATTAGTTGAGGCTATTATATAACACAAGTATTAATTATTTTGCCAATTAGGGCTTCTGTTATCACCAGTTGCCCCTGACGCTATATATGTATATAATCGACAATAGATGCAAAGGCCTGTTTATTAATATATTATTAGTGAGAGCACTGGTAGTCTGTGGTAGCAGTCCCGCATTCCGATCGAAGTTGAAATCCAGTCTAGTACCAAAGGAAAACATCGTGAAGAAACCGGCATGGTGTACAATATAATAAGTTTTAAAAACATGTGTCGAGTGCACGAAAGGAGCCTCTCTGAGGTGCACTTTAAATCCTTTCATCACTGGTTTGAAAGAACAAAACAACACGATGTAAAGTGAGTTGGTATATAAATTGCAGAATGAATTAAGGACCTACCAAACAGCCGATTAAAGAAGTACGTTTGAAGTCGTAGACTGTATGTCTGTTTGTCTAGGCTTCGTAGCTCGTAGGACACAATAGTAAACCATGCTACTAGTAGTTCGCCCCGAACTGAGATCTCGTGATGCGATCCCAAATGCTCCGAAAAGTTAAGTATATAGGTATGAGTAAAAATTAAAGTAAAAAGGATTTATTTTATTTCACAATGCATATTAATTACTTGGAGGAATTAGAAATGGAGGCGTCAACGTTTAAATCCACGAACAATATTTTCTGCCAAAATTGACGGGGGACGAGGTAAACACGCATGGCACACGCGCATAGCAAAATCCTATTCATGTAAACACACACATTGACAATCCCGCACACGATCTTAAAATTTGCACACAGATAAAAAATATAACGTAGTTACGCAGTGTCAAGACTCACATTAGGATAATCTCTAGTGATGGGCATTCAGTAAGACCGGTAAATTGACGATGAATAAAATAATGAATAAAATGGGTTTTTAGGTACAGGTAATAGTGAGTGTTATGAATAAGTTATGCACAACAGGTTTCACATTTTGTAACAGTCAGAAAATAAAAGAACTGAATTTAGTTGTTATGTTTTATTAATGGTTATACGTTTGAATCAATAGTTCTTAACATGTTATAGCATAGTGCACATAAGTTTAGTCTTTTACTGAATAATTGAAAAATATATATAAAGTGAAATCATATTACATCGTCAGCCTTCACACCACAGCGAAGTTTGTAGTTCTGCCTTCTGCGCCGGAGGCGTTGGTTCGATTCCCATCGAGAACAAATATTTGTGTGGTGAACGCAGATGTTTGTTTGCCCGAGTTTGAGAACTTTCTGTAAAATGTTCCGAGCAAATCACACTCGTTCTTGTTGCATGCCAAGTTGTTTTTTGGCCAAAAAGTTTTGTCCACTCTTCAAGCAACAGGGTTTTTTGGAAACCTGCACAGGACGTAAAAGAAATATAAAATAGGCAAAAAAATGTTTTTACTACGCCCACGATTTTATTTTTGAGCATGATATCATGTCCTATTTTATACATTGATGAGTAGAGGGTTTGATGACTGGTACCTAGGATAACCATATTGTGGGATTTGTGAATAAATGTAATCCGATATTTCGTGGCGGCAGCCATCTCGGACCGATTTTCATCAAAAATAGCTAAGAACACTCCCGACTATTCACCTTTCAAACAAACAAAAAACTAAATTAAAATTTGTTGATTCGTTCGGTAACTACGATGGGACAGACAGACACACACGCAGACACCGCAAACTCATAACATCCCGTCGTTTTTACGTCGGGGTTTAAAAAGCACCAAATACGTAATTAGACAACACATTATGTGATAATAATTTAACGTTTATTTTATCATTAATTCATTCATCAATTTCATTCAACTTTTCCCAACACTATGCCTTCTACCAAGGTATAATCTTTGACAATACTGTCGTAATACTGTCGCTAATCTGTCGCAACCGGTATTTCTTTTGAACTAAAATTCTACAAAATTACAAACACAATTGACAAAATAATACTCCCTTGTGGTAGGAAATACCATGTTCCCGGAAGTTTGATGTCTCTGATCGTCTTTTACAAGAAACTACCATGCAATTCACCATTTTCGCGGAGCTCCACTTCGCGACATGAAACGACACACAATGGCTGCAGTTGCGAGTAAAACAGTTTTATTTAAAGGATATGATCGAGGTCGGTATATGACCAGCAGAGGGGAAAGCCCTGTATTGACAACTCCATTTCTAATTCCTCCAAGATTAATTATGATGAATGATATTCGTAATGTCTGTTATAAACAAAGTTAGGTATGTCTGCATTGTGAAAGACTGGTGCCTGAGGTAAGTTTGTAAGAACCTATATCACCAGGCCACTAGGCCTGAGTAGCTAGCCGAAGGGAGATGATTTGTAAAGAAAGCAAGTTCAAGTATTTGGTTTTTGATACTTTTAACGTGAGAATATTACTAGATAGCCACTCACTAACCCTATCAAAGCCCAACTGTGCCAGTTCAAAGATTTCATCCCAGCTGTCACCACTAAAGAAGATTGCGGTATCATCAGCTTATTTATGTAAAGATTCTACTGCCTTTAGCCCTGAGGTCGCAAAGGTCATTAATGTAGGCGAGGAACAATGTTGGACCAAAGATGCTACCTTGAGGGACTCCATACGCGGTAACTTCCTCCTACTGAGCCATTGGTCTATTTTATAACTTGTTGTGTCCTGCGAGTCAAATAGCTTGTTAAAAGTTTAAATACATACATATAATATGGGTATAGTATGGGTAATCAGAAAAAAATGTGCCACCGTCACGCATTGTGTTTTATCTACTTTGTGAAAGTATTTTTGTCTAGATTCACTGTTTGGCCTTGCCTCTGACTGTCCCTCACTAACTTTGCATGGTAGACAAGTTTTAACTCAATTGGCCAATTGATTGAAGAGTTCCGTTGGACAGACCTTGGCTCAATCATCAGACCAGGTCGCTTTCACCATTTTATGACAACTAAGTACCTCCTTAATTTATTTCAAGAAAAAAAAAATACGAACGAATTGACCGACCAGTAGAAAAACCTTGATGTCAACGAAACTCTTAGAGATGGGAGCTCTAGGATCGTTGGTTATCTTAATTTAACCTTTTATTTTGTAAAGCAAAAACTGAGCGTCCTAGAAAAAAAGTATAAACTGTTTTGGAATGTCCAAGCAAAGTTCTTTCATATGACATGTAACTTGATTTTTTTGTGTCACTTTTTTTATTTTTGCACCCCTAAAAAACCCCATATCTTAATAACCCCTCATCCGATTTTACTCATATACTTACCAGTAAATTTCTCAAGTACAAGCTATCAAATTTCATGCAGATCGGATAAACGGTTCGAAAGTTATCCTCGGACATACATACATACATACGCACATAAAATGCAAAATCGCCCAAGTTGTTTGTGAGATCTTCGTTCGCTTCGCTCACTCGATCAATAAGTTGGAGTTCTTAGTGTGTCTTTCTGTATTAGTCTTTATAAAACCATAAAATAATGCTGCTTTTGTCTCTGAATACGCAAGCAAAGCCGCGTGTTATAGTTAGTAATTGAAAAAATAAACATAGTCTTGATGAACTTATCGATTTGGAGTCATTTAATGATAATCATTATTAGGAGTACTTACATACTGCTTTTCTATTAATAGTTCTTTTGTTGTCAGAGCCAGTTATACTAATAGATTGTTAATCGACCAAATAAATATTCACGATTCAAATTTAGGTTTCACCGTTGATAAACTTTCCGTTCACAGTCGCTAATTGCGCGATTATCGCCCCCTTTTTAGGGGAAGTGTTAATCAAATATCTATAAAAAAATAATTCTCAAATGTCAAGTAACCAGTGTAGAGTGTGGATGTCGGTTAAATTACTAAGACGCGAGGCTAAACTGTAGGTACGCTTCAAGTTGATGGACGCAGGGCGGTGCATCGTAGGGCACGTTCGTGACGTGCGTGACCTACGAGGCAATACGTTGCTATAGGCGATGGTTACCACTTAACATCAGGCGGGTTATATGCTAGTTTCATCAGCTGATTGTATTAAAAAACACATATTGTTTTCCGAAAATCGTCAGATTGATTTAAAATCTTATCCCTTTAAACGAGAAAATCGTGTAAATATATATATATATTTAGGATCTCGGAAAATGCGCCAACGATTTTCATGAAATTAAGTATACAGAGGGTTTCGGGGGCGATAAATCGATCTAGCTAGGTTTCATTTTCAGGAAAGACTCGGGTTAAAAGTTATTTTAATATTAAAAAAAATTAACGCCATCTATTGACGAGTAGTGGAGCTTATTATTAAGTCGGTAAGATCGAAAAAATATTAATATTTAATCAGTATGTAAGTAGTTCGTAATATAATTCACAACAACAGTTTACCAAAAAAAAATACCGAGCCACAGATAAGATAATACTGACCGAGCGAAGCTCGGGCACCAACTGCTAGTTTAACTTTATGCAAAGAGTAGCGTCTCTAATAATATAATCTGTCTAAAATAATCTTTCTTAACATTTCAAATATTACAATGTTTTCGTATTACGTTTCTGCTGTATCCAAGTCATCTGTTTTCAATTCTTTAAAACAATAACTAAGTTCCAAAGTGAATTTATCAAAATTTTGAATAGGGTTTTGTTGTTTACATGTGTTTTTTAACTAATTCTGATCGGTGTATTTTGAACTCAAACCTTAATTAAGCCCAAACGGATCTTTGATCAGAGGTAAATTTGATTTTATTTATAACACCAACGTCTTTATAATTCGTTTGCTAGATGTTAATATAAAATCAACCTCATTTTTTACGTTTTGGTTGGGTGACACCCAAGTCCAACGCCTTTGCAGTTTTTTATCGAAGAAGCAATAGCCAATAGGCTATGAACATTTTTTAAACATTTCCAAAGGTGAATTGAATTAGGCGAGTTCTTTTAGCCGAAACTTACCTAAAACTTCAGGATCGCAATCGGATTTTTGCCGTAGTCCTACTTTCGCATTGAAATCTCCCAAAATCAAGGTCCAGGAACCGCGGTTCTCGTCATACACTCTATTCAACATATTGTAAAAGTCCTCTCCTTCATCATCGGAATGAGTTGATGTTGGTGCATAAACCTATATTAAAGTTAAAGTTTTTGTAGATGCTAGTTGGAATTTGAGAACCGCAATTCTTTCGGAGTAGCCAATAAACTCGATAATATTAAGGCGGAAACATACTATTAATACGCTATGCGACCCGATAAAACGCGACGCGTGTCGACTCGAATCAAATTGTACTATTTTCTATGACTAGAATCAAGGTCTATCCCCACACATCCGTGGCACGTCAGGGACGGGGCAGGGCCGTGGCGGAGTCATCGATTGAATTTGAACCTTAACTATCCACACAATGAGTTGAATTTATAATAGACAACATCCCCGTCGGTCGAGCTCTGGCCGGATCGGAGCCAAATACGAAAATTCCACTCAATTTGTACAGATTTAGGGTTCAAATTCAATCGACGGCACCACCACGGTCCGACCCTGTCCCTGACACGCCACGGATGTGTGAGGATAGACCTTCATACTATGAACATCCGACGTGTCTCCATGCGCGCACACGCCACCCGATCCAGGCATTCCAGATCGCTGTGTTGTCGATGGTGGGGGTAAGGACGCCACCCGACGCGTCGAGCGCAATGTGCTTCTAGACAACACGCGACGCCACGCGTCAGTCCTAGTAGTCTGTGCGTCAGTCGTTCGAGAACTTTCGCATGAATGCCAATTAACTAATATATTTTTGGATTTATTTGGCATTCGACCTTCACTATTGTCGGCTAAATGAATTCTGAAATTGCTAACGTGTCATGGCGTCGTCGCGTGTTGTAAATGTACACGGTGCACATCGGGTGTTGACACGTTGGGTCGCGTCACGTGTTTATAGTATGTTTCCGCCTTATTCTTTCACTTCTTAGCCACCAAGAACCCTACACCCTGAAGTCCCGGAGTTTGTCCGAAGTGGAAGAATAATAAATAAATAATGCGGACAATCCACACAACACTACCTAGCCCCAAACTAAGCAGAACTTGTATTATGGGAACCAGATAGCTGATTTTCCAATTCTAAAAGACGCTCATCCTTCATCAGTGTCCTATCATTATACGTCAATACGTGGAGCTAACCCAACCTTAGCTTTTATTTACCTAGTATCTAAGCTCATTATAAGTGGACTGAGAAGTCTGTATGAGTTATAAAATAAAGTTCTATAAACCGAAATCGGTGTCCTGTAATTCGTAAGCCTTGGTCGTCTGACGGTGGGATCTCACCCGGGGATTCTTCGCACCCCTGACTACAGAGCAGGCATGACAACCGTCAACGCCAGCACAGCTGCTGGAGTCACCGGGCACTGGGGGCCATTGCTGTGTACTAATATTTCATGGGGGGGGAGAGTTGGATCGTAACGCGCCACGCTGGTCCAGTGCGTGTTGGCGGGGGGGTCGCCAGAGCCTCGTTCGTTGATCAGCAGGGTGCACCACTTGCAGGTGAGGTTGGCTCGGAGCCCAAAAGATATAAGTTGGGCCCCTAAATAATACACACCCCTAAATAATAATACATTATTTATAACCTTTTATTTTATATAACCTTTCAGATAAAATATTTTTTCAAATTCGCTCATAAATTACAAAGTTATGCAATAACATACTTATAAAACATACAACCGAATTGAGAGTGAGAATCCTTAGGTGAAAAATAAAAATCGATAAATTGGTTTAATTATTTTTATTTAATTAATATTTTGAATGTGGATATAGTATCTTGCACCACTCATATACCTACTGCATACCTAAAAGTTATGCATTAAAAAAAAACGTGTTGACTTGAGAATCTACATATCCTCTCGCTCCTTTATAACATTCTTTTCCTTCCTTCTACTCCAGTCTATCTCAAAGAACGCTTTGAGTTTCTTCACCTCTCACATTCCTTATCCCTACGCTCCTCTAACACCCGTCAGCTAAAAACTCCTGTCCACTCTTCACAATTCTACGGACACTCCTTCACACTTCAAGCTACAAAGCTATGGAATGCACTACCCGTTTCTATCCGTCATGCCAAATCCCTTCCTATCTTTAAAAGCATGGTTCACCAACACTACTTGTTATCACTCCCCTCATCATCATCGTAATTTCCCTAATATCACGTTTGTTTTTTGATTTCCTTTAAATTTGTAACTAGATTTATTATATATCACAATTACTTATTAATATATGAGTATATATGTATTAGTATTAATATCATATTTATTAGTTTATGACTATTTATTTTATTTTACATCATACATGCTCAGTAAATAGGATTTACTTTAACGCAAAGAGGCTGTGTAAGTAGGCGTGTGCAGCCCAGTACATTGTAAATGCGTTCCATTTTCAAATCACTTTTACCGTCACACTATGCTTGATACGTAATGGTTCATTAAAGTTCAAGAGCTATGCAAACCTCCTTGGTGATGGTTCATAACAGTTCAAGAGCTATGCAAACCTCCTTGGTGAAACAATCTCTTTTCTTACAAAATGATATGAAAACTTTTTACTGAAAAGATATAGCTCACAGATGTGTGCATAAGTGTGCGTCTACGACTGTTTTAGCAGATACCTACCGGTACAAATATTTTACTATTAATTTTAATAAAATTAATAATATTATTGTAAGTTCATTTTTCTCAAATTAAAATTACATTTTGTCATACCCGTATAAATGTTGTGTTATTGTTGTATTGTAAGCCTATTTCTGCCGAAAAGCAGCATTGCTGTGTTTCGAGTTGAAGGGTATGGGTGCCGGTGAAACACTGACACGTGAGGCTGAACATCCGTATGCCTCAAGTTGATGGTCGTAGGGCAGTGCATTGTAGGGCACGTTCCTGACGTGCTTGACCTACGAGGCAATGCTTTGCTATAGGCAATGGTTACCACTTAACATCAGGTGGGCCATATGTTTGTTCCATCAGCTAGTTAAAAATTTACCTCGCATGAATGATGTAAAGTAGAATGCTTACCTCGGTCATAAGTAGCTATTGCACCCTCGAACTATATTTGCCCTCGCTCGCTTTGCTCGCTCGGGCATCTAAATATCTCGGGTACACTCGATCCATTAGCGCCCTTTGCGAGCCGCGCTCGCACGGGCGCCAAAAAGGATCTTGTTCTGCAAAAGCTCACTTACTGCCCTTGTATAACAATCTACTATTATTATGTATGCCCCGTCTCTACTCATACCATAATGTTTCTTTCCATCCAAAGGTTGTCTGGAAGAAATCGCTATTAGCGATAAGACGGGCGGTCTTATCTTGTTTTGTATTGTACCTCTAGTTTTTAAGTATTCTTTCATGCCATGATTACCGTAAAATTTTTGGTGTACAATAAAGTTATATTCTATTCTATTCTATTCTATCTCTTCTGTTATTTCGTCAAATAAATTTGAAATTCATTTTAGACAAAAACACTACTCGTTTACTCGTGTGTTTTCGTCAAACACATCGTACGACTCGACGTACTTTGCTTGTTCTGCGTTTATAATATGGCCATAAAGCCTTTTGAAGTTTTGCAACGCGTCACCCGGGATGCAGCCTCCATCACAGTTACATCCAAACATGTTGCACGGACCCTTACCGCAGTAAGTTCCTGGCTCCGAGTGCCCTGATCCACAGATGTTGACGTTGCATTTTCTTGTCCAGATTGTGTTCACTAAACATATAAACAACAAACAAATTTACAAAATAGAACTTTTGAAACTATCATGGTTTTTAACACTATGTTTATGAAACAACGGGATATTTACCATGTTGAGTTGACTTCCGATATTTCGGCACAGTTGCATGCACCATCATGAGTTCAACCGTGATCATGGTGCATGTAACTGTGTCGAAATATCGGAAATCAACTCAACAAAATTTAATCAGAAGAAATCAGAAATCAGAAATATTTATTGCATAACTGTTGTACAGAGAAGATCTTAAAGGCTAGGTAGGTACAGTTTCCACAGTTTGTCCGTTCCGGACGTACAATAAAAGGGCAATGGGAAGTTTGTGCCCAATAACAACAAAACAATTATAGGTACTTAAATACAAGTTAGTTGGCAAGAACATTAACTACACATACATCCAAAATAATACGTAAAACTTGAACTATGTATTATCTTTCGAAATATTCTTTCAGATCGTAAAACGCATTTGCTACTAGCCATTTTCTTAAATGGTTTTTGAAAATATTTCCTTGAAGAGGTTTCATGTCTATGGGTAAACTATTGTAAATTTTGATGGCTGTAACATAAGTACTTTTTTTGTACATGGTATTGTTAATCTGCGGTATACCTACATATATTATGTTTATGTTTTATTCGTAAGGAATCGGCTCTAAATGATTTTATAACAAAGAAATATTCTGCATTATGTTTAACAAAGAGACACAATTCTAAAATATAAATACAAGTAAGTGTTAGCAATTTTTCATTTTTAAAAATACTACGCAGAGATTCCGTGGACTTCATATTGTATATAGAACGCAAACATCTTTTTTGCATAATAAAAGTGGATTGGATATCTACAGAGTTGCCCCAAAAAATAATCCCATAATTCAACTGAGGGTAAACAAATCCGTAGTATGCCTGTTTTGCGATACTCTTTGAAGATACAGAGCTAAGAACCGCTAATGCATAACAATATTTTGCGATTTTACTATTTATTTTACAAATATGGGCCTTCCAATTTAAATATGAATCAATGGTTATACCTAGGAAATTTGTGTTATTAATTTCTTTGAGTTCATTATTTCTATTAACAATTTTTATATTAAGTTGGGAGCCGAGTCATCCACGTCCGTAGGAGGATACCCTGTGAAACCCTACACGTGGCTCCTGGGTGGTGCTAAGTAGATGACACTACTGGTGGTAGGCTTCGGCCGTGGTTAGTGACCACCCACCGGACAAAGACGCGACGCCAAGCGAATTAATTCGTGTTCCGTTGCGATGTCCGATGACACCACTGGAAAGAACGGGTCGGAGCTGGATTGATACTAGCGTAGACCGCTTACAGCACGCTAAGGTTCCATCGTATCGGGTGGCTAGTCGCGGAGGGTAGCGGGATCCGAGGCACGGTGCACCGCTGGCCGACCGCAGGTAGTTGGGGGCCCAAGTAGTGAACTAGCCACTCACGAAAGGCTGCCCCGCCAACTGACGAAAAATCCCGGGGATGCGCCATTGTGCCGGTCGGCGACCGGATGAGAGGGCCCAATGGACTTTCCTGGGGGGGCTCGGGCGTCCCCGCAGTCTCCAGACTAGTCTCCTAACAATACGTGTTGTTCCGAAGCGTGTGCCTGGTGCGCTATTTGGTTCAGTTCTACTGCCGTTCAATCCACCTTCCCTCACTCCTTAAAACACATGCAGAGAAATAAAAAGAAAAAGTTTCAACAGCGGCTGCACTCCCTCTCGTTAAAAGTGCACCTGTCTAACATACGAGGTCTGCACTCTAATCTCGTAGCAGTCCACCACCATCTAGAGACTGAAAAGCCTCACCTTTTGTTTCTCGCGGAGACGCAGATCAGATGTCCATCCGACGTGGCGTACCTTAACTACCCAGGGTACACCCTGGAGCACAGCTTCAAACCACGTGCAGGTGTATGTTTATACGCTCGGGACGACATCTGCATTCGGCGTCTCAAAAACCTTGAAAACTCCAATTTTAACACTCTTTGGATTTTGGTGGACACTGGTTTAGAGAAAATTCTTTATGCCTGCGTCTACCGATCGCACAGTGGAGACCAGGAGACGTCAAGGCTCACGGAATACCTAAGTGAGAAGGCAGATGTGGCCCAACAGAAGTATCCCACAGCCCAACTGGTTATTCTGGGGGACTTCAACGCCCACCACCAGGAGTGGCTATTCCCGTACCAGATCACAGACCACGCTGGGAGAGAGACGCGTAAGCTTGCATTATCGCTAAGTCTAACCCAGCTTGTCAAAGAGGCGACCCGGATACCTGATGTTGATGGCCATACTGCTAACTGCTTGGACCTTCTGCTGACATCAGATCCGGACCGGTACTCGGTTTCGGTAGCCCCGCCATTGGGTAGCTCCGACCACTGTCTGGTGAAGTCTGTATCGACCTACTCCCCAGCCGACCCTAGCCATAAAGGTACCCGGCGAGTATGGCGTTACAAGTCAGCGGATTGGGATGAGATGCGGTCCTTTTTTGCATCTTATCCTTGGCAGCCGGTCTGCTTTTCTTCTGACGATCCCTCGACCTGTGCGGATGCCTTGACAGATGTGTTACGTCAAGCTATGGAATACTTTATTCCATATGCAGACGTACCTCTGGCTGGCAAAGCTCACCCTTGGTTTGGAGCCGAATGTTGTCGGGCTAAGGCACAACAACATGAGGCATACTTAGCATGGGTTGACGCTCGAGACCGTAAGTCGTTTGATGTTCGTGAATTGAAGAAAGCCTTTAACCAAGCTGCCAAGTCCAGTAAAAAAGCATTGCGGAAGGCTCGATTTGACCACATTAGCCGAATAGGGAAAAAACTAGCTTCGTATCCCTCGGGCAGTAAAGCTTTTTGGTCCTTAGCTAAATCGGTTGAATCAAACTTCTGCAAGTCCTCACTGCCTCCAATGCTAAAACCTGATGGTTCACTAGCCCACACCGCTGAAGATAAAGCAAACTTATTTGCTCATCTCTTTGCGGATTCTTCACGTCTGGATGCTGGTAGTGCAATACCTCCAACCCCCCCGAATGGATGTCAGTCATTTATGCCAGACATTCGTATCCGACAGTTGGAGGTCCGCAGAACGCTACGCAATCTAGACGTGAACAAAGCTAGTGGCCCTGACGGTATCCCAGCTATACTTCTGAGGACTTGTGCGCCTGAATTGTCTCCTGTATTGACACGCCTCTTTCGTCTCTCTATGAAGACGGGTCTTGTGCCAAAATCCTGGAAGCTTGCCAATGTACAGCCTGTACCTAAAAAAGGTAGTCGTGCTGACCCTGTCAACTACCGTCCCATCTCAGTAACGTCCATTATGTGCAAGAGTATGGAACGAGTGCTGAACAACAGACTCCTGGCATACCTAGAAGGCAATGACCTCCTTAGTGACCGACAATACGGATTTCGCCGAAATCGGTCAACAGGAGACCTTCTGGCGTATGTCACTCACTTATGGAGTGAAGCCATCGAGGGAAACGGAGAAGCTTTGGCAGTTTCTTTGGATATCTCGAAGGCTTTTGACCGGGTGTGGCATGACAGCCTATTAAGCAAGCTTCCTACTTATGGCATATCCGCTGGCTTATGTGTTTGGGTATCAGACTTTCTGAGGGACCGATCAATTCGAGTGGTCGTTGACGGCTGCACGTCTGATCAAATGGCAATTAATGCCGGGGTTCCTCAGGGGTCAGTTCTCTCTGCAACACTTTTCCTGCTGCACATAAATGATCTGCTTAGGCCCGGCATCATTGGGTACGCAGATGACAGCACCGTTGTAGAGAGATACATACCTGAAGCACGATCCAGTGGATCTCAGATCCAGTCTCATAGAGAGGCCATGGTTGAACGCTTGAACCTTACACTGAAGGCAGTCGCAGAGTGGGGCGACGCAAATTTGGTAAAGTTCAATGCTTCAAAAACACAGGCGTGTCTATTCTCCGCTAAGAGGAGTCAATTCGACCTGACTCCCACTTTCCGAGATGTGTCTTTACCGATCTCCAACCAGCTTGAGCTTTTAGGGTTCACGCTTACCCCTAAGTTGAACTTTGGCTCGTTTATTGAGTCGAAGGCCAAAACAGCTGCGAAAAAGCTAGGAGTGCTATCAAAGGTGAGACGGTATTTCACACCGGGACAGCTTCTGAATCTGTACCAAGCACAAGTCCGGTCGTGTATGGAATACTGTTCTCATCTTTGGGATGGCTCGGCTAAATACCAGCTGGAGGCCCTGGACTCGATAGAACGGCGAGCGAAAAGGCTCATAGACGACGATGCATTGGTGGAGTCTAAACTCCTTAGTCTCGAGCATCGTCGTAAAGTAGCTGCCTTATCGGTCTTCTACAGGATACATTTCGGCGAGTGTGCCCAGGAACTTTTCAACTTGGTTCCCCCATCCCCATTTCATCACCGGACCAGTAGACGTACGGAGACGAGGCATCCATTCATGGTTGACACACCTTCTTCCCGCACTAAGCGCTTTGCTTCCACTTTTATGTTGCGGACAGCCAAAGTGTGGAACTCGTTGCCGGCGTCTATTTTTCCGAATACCTATAATTTGGGAGTTTTCAAAAAAAGAGTGAATAGGTATCTTCTAGGTGAGCGCGCTACACCGTCGATCGCATCATCACTTAACATCAGGTGTGATTGCAGTCAAGCGCTACCCTATAAATTGTAAAAAAAAAAAAAAAAAAAAAAAAAAAATTAAGTGGAGGTGTTTTATAATTTTGAAAACGTAGTATATTTGTTTTATTTATATTTACTTTCAGGTTAATACTTTCAAGCCAGTTTACAATGGAGGTTAGAGTTTTATTTATTTCAGTTTCATACTCGGATATAGTTTTTTTTCCTTGCGGAATGAAAATTGTTGCGTCATCGGCAAACATGACACACAAGTGTGTGGTAACGTTTGGCAAATGGTTGATGTATATTAAAAATAATAATGGCCCAAGTATGCTACCTTGAGGCACACCAAGTATTATTTTTTGAAATTTAGATTGTATTGTTTCAACGGTTTTTGTCTTTTTGTTGTAACTTTCTATAACAGTTGCTTGACTACGGTTGCTTAAGTAAGAGGTAATAAGTGAGAGTGCCACTCCTCTTATGCCTATGTTTTCTAATTTGCTTAATAGAGTATTATGCTCAAAGCAGTCAAAAGCTTTTGACATATCCAAGAAAAGAGCTACCCCATAGGATTTATTGTTTATCTCATCCCAGACCTGTTTTAACATTTTAAATATAGCTAGTGAAGTATTTTTATTTTTTTGAAATCCGAATTGGTATCATAATCATGGTAAATATCCCGTTGTTTCATAAAAATAAATTTACAAAATGTAAAAAATACACAAGAAATAATTGAGTTATCTGCAGACCATTACAAAATGATCTAGAGATAGCAACTGATCCAAATCAGTACCAGAGGGAAAAGTGTCCCCAAGACGCTGGCCACGCTGGCTGCTAATGCGATGAGCCAGATACCAGCCCTTGGGTAACGCGTCGCTTCGTTCAGTCGCCTAGACCAAAATTTTGAAGACCAGCAAGGCCTCGGTTCCCCACGGACCCAGAGTCCAACGAGACCCAAAGACACGAAGAGGATCCAATAAGTAGGCTCTGTCGAGACCTGCACATTTTCGCCTCTTGAGATTCTCGGCCAGATCTGCCGTTGTCCCAGCTACAACGGATGTCTTTGGCAGATGAGAAGGCGCAAGTGTGACGAAACACGTAGCGTCCCACACAAGTAGCCTTCCCAACTCCCAAGGAACAAGCGTCATACTGTCGGGTTACTTAACATCGTATATCTCTAAATATCTTACTTATGTTTCCAACAATGCCATCGTTTTCAACAAAATCTTGCATAGAACCACCGGGCACCTCCTCGCATTTATGGTTACGTTTCATTGAGTACCAAACGATGGGACTCTTGCAACATTCCGAGTTGATCAAAGTAACCACTTGAAGAAATAACACACTGATTATGATAGACTTCATTCTACCGTTGTTTAGTCTTAAGCAAACAGCAGATATTAATGATTTTTCAATAATTTTTGTTCTTTTATACGTTTTACCTACCTATAAAAACATTAGTTGAGGCTATTATATAACACAAGTATTAATTATTTGGCCAATTAGGGCTTCTGTTATCACCAGTTGCCCCTGACGCTATATATGTATATAATCGACAATAGATGCAAAGGCCTGTTTATTAATATATTATTAGTGAGAGCACTGGTAGTCTGTGGTAGTAGTCCCGCCTTCAGATCGAAGTTGAAATCCAGTCGAGTACCAAAGGAAAACATCGTGAAGAAACCGCATGGTATGGCATGGTGTACAATATAATAAGTTTGAAAAACATGTGTCGAGTGCATGAAAGGAACCCTCTTTGAGGTGCACTTAAAATCCTTCCACCACACTGGTTTGAAAGAACAAAAAACACGATGTAAAGAGAGTTGGTATATAAATTGCAGAATGAATTAAGGACCTACCCAAACAGCTGGAGTTCTTTCTGTATTAGTCTTTATTATACCATAAAATTATGCTGCTTTTGTCTCTGAATACGCAAGCAAAGCCGCGTGTGATATTTAGTAGTTGATAAAATAAACATGGGCTTGATGAACTTATCGATTTGGAGTCATTTAATAATAATAATTATTATGAGTACCTAGTTAAGCATTCGACAGTATCACACACCCATCCATTTTTAAATCTTTAGAGAACCAACACATTGAATCTACTTACATCCACTTAATTCGTAAAATCTACTCCAATAGCATAGCTGCAATAAAACTTAACTTCAAAAGGTGTGAAGCAAGGTGATCCTCCATCTCCAAAATTATTTACAAGTACCCTCGAGGAGGTGTTTAGGAAGCTGGCAGCAGGATGGGATGGAAAGGGAATTGACGTCGGCGGAGTAAGGTTGACTAACCTTCGCTTCGCCGACGACATTGTCCTATTTTCAACATCCTTTTCAGAGCTACAAGTGATGCTTAAAGACCTTAGCATGGCAAGCCTTGAGGTTGGACTTAAGATGAATAGGTCGAAAACCAAGCTCATGGCCAATAGCGTTAAAACCAGAGTTGAAGTAGACGGCGAAGAATTGCTTTACGTGGAAGACTACATCTACCTTGGCCAAATAGTATCCTTCGAGTCCAGGCAAGACAAGGAGATCGCTCGGCGAACCGAAAATGCCTGGAGGAGCTATTGGGCCATGGGAGATCTGATGAAAAGTCCCGATTTCCCACTGTCACTAAAGCGAAAGCTGATGGACACATGCATTCTCCCCGTCTTGACCTATGGTGCGCAAACTTGGTCATTGACGCAACTTCAAAAGTCCAAACTCAAGGTTTGCCAACGTGCGATGGAGCGCAGTATTCTAGGTGTCAAACGGCTGGATAGAATCCGTAACACAGAACTGCGCTCAAAAACACAAATCGCAGATGTAGCTTTGAAAGCCGCAAAGCTAAAGTGGAACTGGGCTGGTCATATTTAAAAGAGAGATTATCAAAGATAGCCACCAATTGGCATCCTGACCCAGCGAGAAGGCGCCGCGGCAGACCAAAAAATAACTAAGTTCCAAAGTGAATTTATCAATTTTTTTTTTTTTTTTTTTCTGTTTCATCTGCGATCGGCTTCTTAGCCATAATCAGATTTGTTCTGGGTTGATGCGGTGGGGGTGTGTTTCCAGCGAGACAACACCGTATGAGTAGAAGAATGTTTAGGTTCTCTGGTCCAGGTTAAGTATTTGCCATCTCTTTAGCGGTTTACATTTTCTTGAGTGTTTAGCAGTTTTTTAGCCAGATTATTCGTGTGATTTTCAAGTCTTTGTTTGTATTTCGTGCAGTACTTGCTGACTTCCTCTTTGACGGTAGGCATTTCTAGGTATTCTTGTATTTCTGTGTTTCTGACAAACCAGTGTGCGCTTGAGACGGTTCTAAGGGCGATATTTTGGAATCTTTGGAGGATTTCGACATTGGAGTTACTGGCCGAGCCCCACAGCTCTATTCCATATGTCCAGATCGGTTTTATGATGACCTTGTAGACAAGTAGTTTGTTGCTGAGAGATAGCTGCGATTGGCGGCCTAACAGCCAAGCTAGTCCTTTATATTGTATGGCGGCTTCTGTTCTTTTAGCTTTGATATGGTTGGCCCAAGTCAATCTTCTATCCAGGTGTAGGCCCAGGTATTTTACGGTGTTCTGGCATGGTAGCGGCTTGTTATCAATTCTGGCCGAGAATCTCAAGAGGCGAAAGTATGCAGGTCTCGACAGAGTCTACTTAGTGGGTTCTCTTGGTGTTAAGACTCTGGGTCCGTGGGGAACCGAGGCCTCGCAGGTCTTCAAAATTTTGTCTAGGCGACTGATCGAAGCGACGCGTTACCCAAGGGCTGGTGTGCCGTATTCCGCGTGGCAATGCCGCCAGCGTCTTGGAGACGCTTCCATCTGGCACTGATTTGGATCAGTTGAGCTATCTCTAGATCGTTTGTAACGATCTGCAGATAGCTCAACTGTTTCTTGTGTTTTTTGTACATTTTGTAAATATTTGTTTATTGTAAGTTTATTTGTGTAAATAAATGTCCAGATCAGTTATTAAACTGACCGACTGCTTAAGGATGCGTAGGTTTATCACACATTTATAACATCGTGTGTGAAATCACACCTCGCCGGATGAAAGTAAGTACAGTAGGCCTACCACAAGCTCTGTCTGGTTCTGTCTCTGGCTCTGGTTTTGAGTCTGTGTGAGTTTTGACTTAATGAATCCTATACGTTGAAACGTCAAACACACAATATAATACACTGGTGAACACTCACACAGACTCAAAACCAGAACCAGAGAGAGAGCCAGACAAAGTTTGTGGACAAGGCAGAGTTTGCTTCAAGATCTTTCTACTTTATAATTCTTACACTTTGTTGCTTATTTTATACCCTCAACTACACGATAAAACCATGTGAAAATACACTGATTTGAACAGATTTCTTTATCCTTTGAATACTGATAAGCCTAGAACAGATCGCGGCGAACAGTTGCGAACTGCGATGGCGATCAGTTTCATCATAGGATTTTGCATACAACCGTACACACTTTATGGATAAGAATAAGAATAACGTTTATTTCCTAACAAACAAGACATATTACACATATTTTTACCTTTATTTTTTTAGCCTAAGGTCGTCCCACGGCAGGGCAAAGGCCTTCCTTGTCTTCTTCCACTCCTATCAATCTTTGGTTACAGTGGGCCAGTTGTCATATGACAAGCGAGATAGTCCCACCATCTTCTCCGGGGTCTTCCTTTACGACGCCGATCTTGTGGGACCTAATCGGTTAATATTTTGGCCCAAAGAACGTCTGGCATAGATTCTTTTCTATATAATTTAGAAATAACTATATTAGAAACCTCAACATATTTGTAGTCCTATCCCTAGATAACACACACGTTAGGGTTAGGGTAAGAAGAAGAGTTCGATGGAGAAAAAAAAATTGAGTATCATTTTTAAGTATAGGGACCCCCAAAATTCCGGGCGACGAGACACATCAAAGTCAAAGTCAAATTTTTTTTATTCAGTACGATGCAAGAACCACTTTGAAACGTCTTAAAGCTAGGCGAGTCTAGGTGCCAGTTCCACGCGACCATAGACCACCATAGACATAGACAATCACTAGCAGTTGGTGACTGAGCTTTGCTCGGTATTTTTTATTGGTAAACTGAATTCTTTAGAAATTATATTTAAATAATAATTAATTATATTTAAATAATATTAAATACTGATGAAATGCTGAAATATGAATGATATTTTTCGTTCTTATATACATAATAATAAAAAAATATGAATTGGTTAGCTAACAATAAAAAAATTGTATTATTATTCGCACATAGATGTTAGGACGAGTCATATCTTTATTGGCTTATTCTTACTTAACAACGCCATCTGCTGGGTATGCTTGAAGTTAGTTGCTCACAATCGCCAATAGATGGCAGAAGCAGTCACATATTCAGTTTATTATTAAAAACAAGGTAAAATCTTTTTCTTAAAATGAATCCTAGCTAGATCGATTTATCGCCCCCAAAAACACCTGTATACTAAATTTCGTGAAAATCATTGGCGCCGTTTCCGAGATTCTGATTATATACATATTATATATACATGATTTTCTCGTTTAAAAGTACAAGATTTATTTTTAGTAATGCGTAGATGTTTTGTTTGCTGTGTTATAAAGTTATACAGAGTTCTAATAGCTTTAATCAATCGATAGTTTTCCCCGTAGTAGTACCTATTTTCTAACAAATTAATGTGCACTCAAGTTCTTTATAGCCATAAACATCAGCGACAAGATACGAGATCGATTTTCTATTCGATTCTAACATGATCAACTTATTAGCTACATCACTACGTACAAGTGCGAAAGCTTGTATGTATTGTGTAATAAGAGTACATACTACCTACTTCTATTTACTGATAGTAAACCAAGTAACTACCTACTTATGTGGTTATTGAACTTTATTCTCAAAAGAGATTAACAATTTGACTTGATGTTAATTATTCATATTCATTTATTTATCCATTTCATTTAATGACTTAATCTTCATTTATCTTATCTTATCTTATACCTTTAAACGAGAAAATCTTATATATATTTAGGATCTCGGAAACTGTACCAACAATTTTCACGAAATTTACTATACAGGAGTTTTCGGGGGCGATAAATCGATCTAGCTAGGATTCATTTTTAGAAAATGACGAGAAATTGGTGTTTTGCAATAATCAAACATAAACTTAATTTAGGACTGTTCCTGCCATCTATTGGCGATTGTGAGCAACTAACTGCAAGCTAGATGGCGTTGTTAATTAAAAATAAGCCAATAAAGATACGACTCTTCCTGACATCTATTGGCAAATAATAATACTACCTTTTTTAAACCCGAGCGAAGCTTGGTCATACCGGCTCGTAGTTATTTAAATCGACCATGCAGAGCTGTAGATAAATACGTATATAGCTTTGAGGTTATTCGATTTCCTTAGAATTGTTTTTACTATTTAGGGGTGATGAGAGTTTAATTGTACACTGAAATAACTGTGGTTGGCTCTTATACTGGCCTTTTTTTACGGCAAACTATTAGATGAAAGAAAACTGTAGATTTATAGTAAAATAAATAATTAGTAGCTGATGGGACTAAGCACATGGAATCCCCCACCAGTGAGGATTCGTTGATAGGACATAGAAAACCAGTGAGGATTTGTTGATGAAGATTTCAGGAATATACTAATTTTACCTATAGGTACCGACAACCGTTGGTGAATAAAGGTTCTCGAATGGCGACCACGAACCGGAAAACGAAACGTTGAACGCCCACTCACCAGATAGACCGATGACATTGTTAAGATCGCGGGAAGTCAGTGGATGGAAAGAGCTCAGAATCGTTCTTCCTGGAAATGTGTAGAGGAGGCCTATGTCCAGCATTGGACTTCTTTAGGCTGATGATGATGTATAATTATGATGGAAATGGTAATGTGGCGACAAAAGATAAAATGTAAATTTCTTAACACCTAAAACCCGTGAATCATCCCATCACAAAGACAGCTGCAGTTAAAATTTCCATCACAGTTGACACGCACGTTCGCAATCTACACAAGAGGCGCGTACTGTAATTTAAATGGTCATACAGTGAGGATATTATTTATAGCAAACCGTTGGAAAGTATAGAAAGTGGTAGTACGAAGTATGATAAGATACTATTGAGCTGGGATTAATTAAAGCTAGATACTACTGATTTAATATGCGCTGTGATAAATTTACGGGGAATGGTAGCTAACTGAGGTTGATTCAATTGGCCGCTCAGCTCAGTTGGTAGTAGCTCTGCGTTCACCGAAGGTCGTGGGTTCGATCCCCACCTAGAACAAATTCAAATCCTACTAATATTATAAATGTAAAATTTTGTGGGGATGGATGTTTATTACTCTTTCACGTAAAAACTACTAAATTGATTTTAATAAAACTTTACAATAATAACGCATAAACTACAATTTACAAAGATATTGTAAAGAAGAACGGATATAAGTAAAGGGGACGAAGCGTAACGGGAACGGGACGAGCGAAGCCGCGAGCAGGTGCTAGTATCTAATATATTTATTTAACATGGTACAAGGGTAAGATAAACAAAAAAAGTGTTAACAATACTGACTGCAAAAGTATAAAACTGTTTGTCTATTGAACAGAGATATTTGTTCTCTGTCTGGGTGTTATATTGTATACTAATAAAGATTGTATTGACAAAAAAATACATAAAAATCTACGTATAAAGTACATATCAATATTGGAAGAAATCACTATTAGCGATAAGACCGCCAATTGTAACTCGAGTTTTAAGTATTATTTTAGTCCATGCTTCTTACCTTTTAATTTTGGTGTACAATAAAGTAATATTCTATTTTACTAAGTATTATATCAGCTATTTGGTTCCCATAGTACAAGCTCTGCTTTATTTGGGGCTAGTTGCGCGGATTTTCGACAAAATGTATTTATTTATATTTATTTTCTAATCAAAATGTGACTCGTAAGTTCAAGTAATAATAGCGTTATTAAGCTATCTGTTGGCGACGTTTTGCGATCTAGAAATCAAGGATGCAGTAAGTGGCGAAATAAATTGAGATGGCTGCATGAAATAGTAAGGCCTGTTGCACACTGAAGAGTGATTTATCGTGAACTTATATTAAGAGGCCGGCGGACGGCGAATTTTCATACAAACGTAATACCAAAATGATTACTCAATGAAATAATCACCAATCTTATTTTACACATTTTTTTCATTGCAAAATGTGATTGGCGTTAATTTCATTTGAGGTAAGTAATTTAAAATAAAAACTGTTCAGGAACCTAGATAAATAGTATACACATACAATTATTACAGTAAAATAGTAAAAATCTGCTTAAATTAGTTATCATTTTGGTATTACGTTTGTATGAAAATTCGCCCTCCGCCGGCCCCTTAAGGCTAGGTGAGTGAGTGCCAGTTCCACGCGACCGCACTCTATTGGTGTCACGGAAGACCAGCGTTATCTAATAGCACTCGCTACATATGCTGAGTGGCAGTTCCACATACCTTGAAGCCGGCATGGTCACACACCGTTTGGTTTCAGAGGAACTTCTTCCTGCGCACTGCTCGACTGCACTCTTCCTGCTGAGGTTTTCCCCAGAGAACAATGTTTCTTAATTTTATGTGATGTGCAATAAATTATTTTCTTTCTATCTATTTAATAAACTTATTGCAACGATATTGCATTTGTTTTGGTTGATCCATGTTTTTTTACCTAGTTGTTCATAGTTTTAAAGTTTATTTTTAACCGACTTCCAATCAAAAAATCAAAAAGGAGGAGGTTCTCAATTGGGTTGTATATATATATATATTTTTAATGTTTGTTACCGCATAACTTCGTCATTTGTGAGCCGATTTCAAAAAATATTTTTTTATCTGAAAGGTACTGCTTCCAGTTTGGTCCCATTTTAATTTTATAAAAACCGGTGTTGCCATTTTTTTTTTAAATATTTTTTTTAATGTTTGTAACTGCATGCCTCCGTCATTTATGAACCGATTTAGAAAATTATTTTTTTATTTGGAAGGTTATTCTTACGTCCAGATTGTCCCAAACAAATTTGATTAAAATCGGTTTAGCCGTTTGACAATGAAGTCAGTTTCTCAAGTTTTGTAAACTTATAATTATTTTCTGTTCTATCTTTTTGCTTGGGGAAGATTGTAGGTACGTGGCATCACCGACCAACAACATTATGCATTATAAAAATGATCATGCAGGATCCGGTTTTTAAGGTTATTAAAAATTAGTGTAAGTGCTTGTTTCGCAAGTAAATAATTATTCTATTCTTATTTGATAAACTAATCGCCCCGATGTGCACCAGGCTTTAGGTTTCTAGTGAGTACTTAATCAACCCCACTGAAGTGGTGAATTAGCGATCACATTTTCTCTCCATTTGCATACATAGTGGTCGTGTATATAACTATTACATAGTATATGAAATAGGTACGTATATCTACATGAGAAAGGGTGTTAAACGATACATCGATGACTTGAGAAAATTAAGAAAGTTGCAAACTATTACCTCAAAATATATTGTAGTAAGCCTCAAATAATAATATTATCCAGCAAAAATAAATTAAAATTTAATATTTAGTACATATCTATAAAAATTGTACCGAAGCATGCTTTTGTTTATTTTGCATCAAGCATAATGGTCCACCTGATGTTAAGTGGTAACATTCGCCTAGAGCAAAGAATTGGCTCGTAGGTCACGCACGTCATAACGTGCACTACGAGGCAATTCTTTGCACTGGTCTGCGTCCATCAACTTGTGGCATAAAGATGTTCAGCCACACGTGCCAGTAATTTCTCCGGCAACCACACCCTTCTAATCGAAACGCAGCAATTCTGCTACCAATATATTTTATACTACACCTGCTTGGAAAGTACCTTGATACTTTATCAAATTTACGGTAGAAAGTACGTCATTGCATATCGAACAAATATGCGGGGAGAAAACACATCTGAGCGGGAGAGAAAAGTGTATGAAAATCCATTTCTTACGTGGTTTTTATTTTTTATTTTGGGTAAGACTATGCGCCGGTAACCTAAATGTCAAAAGCCAAAAAGTTTTTACAGTGAGTTTTTATCTCAAAGTTCGCAAAACGACACTGGCCACTAGCTGTGTATTGGATGGTGTCGGGCTGGCAGTGCGACCCTGCGGCGGCAGGATAAACAATTTGAAAAAAGAACATGTGAAAATTGCAGACGCCATTTCCAATTTGTGTGTTCGTTTGAGGATTCAGTTTTCGTAGAATTTATTTTCCTTGTAGGCGTAGTATAAAGCACTATGTATCACTCGAGAGAAACTGCGATTCCCGATCTCGGGTGTTTTAAAGCCCTCGCCTACGGCTCGGGCTTCAAACGACACCCTCAACGGTAATCAGTCACTTTCTCCTCTCGGTGAACAATGTACTATTTTTACTTCTAAAACTATGCGAGACTTGTTCTTCTTTCTTTCTTCTTTTGTCTTGTTTTCTTGTTATAAGGTGATGAACTCACGAAATATTTCATAGCATCAGAAACTAGTGCTTAGCCCACTGATCAACTTAATGAGATTACTTAGCTGCTAACTAGATACTGACATACCCGTCTAAGTGATGTTTCTCCGCAGTTATGTCTAATCACTGTGCTCTAGAATGTGCCTGACTATATCTATCTGCCTTCAAGAGTGTTATATAGTGTGATATAGGTAGCGGCACGTAACTTTAGCGCTGACCGTTATTGCGCAGTCAAAATTCAGGTACCTGAGGGGGTCTAGCGGGATGAAGGGCGGGCATGCGTAGCGCCGGCGCCGATTGGCTCTCTGGTTGAATTCCTTCCCCGCACCGATACGACACCCCGCGCAGATCCACTAAACAGCCGCGTTCTCAATTTTATTGTAATTGACAGATAATGTGTTTATACTACACCTGCTTGGAAAGTACCTTGATACTTTATCAAATTTACGGTAGAAAGTACGTCATTGCATATCGAACAAATATGCGGGGAGGCAACGCATCTGAGCGGGAGAGAAAAGTGTATGAAAATCCATTTCTTACGTGGTTTTTCTTTCTTAATTTTGGGTAAGACTATGCGCCGGTAACCTAAATGTCAAAAGCCAAAAAGTTTTTACATTGAGTTTTTATCTCAAAGTTCGCAAAATGACACTGGCCACTAGCTGTGTGTTGGATGGTGTCGGGCTGGCAGTGCGACCCTGCGGCGGCAGGATAAACAATTTGAAAAAAGAACTTGTGAAAATTGCAGATGCCATTTCCAATTTGTATGTTTGTTTGAGGATTCAGTTTTCGTAGAATTTATTTTCCTTGTAGGTGTAGTATAAAGCACTATGTATCACTCGAGAGAAACTGCGATTCCCGATCTCGGGTGTTTTAAAGCCCTCGCCACGACACCCTCAACGGTAATCGGTCACTTTCTCCTCTCGGTGAACAATGTACTATTCTTTTTCTACTCCCCATAAACTTATTAAAAGTTATGTCTTAGGCACCTACTATAAATAAGATCAGATGCGTTTTTCAAGGAAATAACATTATTTAATTTATATTTGTGGATATTTCACATGAAAAACGCAATAAATCAATTTTTACCACCAACATTTTGTACCTATTACAGATCTTTTACCAGTGATGTCTTCTATTTCAGTAAGGTATTTTCAGGAAGCTTCATACAAGTACAAATATTTACATCCGCCTATGCTCAAGCGCATCTGGTCGGCTGTAAGCCTACCACAAGCTCTGTCTGGCTCTGGTTTGGAGTCTGTGTGAGTGTTGACTAAATAAATCGTACGTCGAAACATCACACACACATAGTATAATACACTGGTGAGCACTCAAGCAGACTCAAACCAGAGCCAGAGACAGAGCCAGACAGAGCTTGTGGTAGGCCTACTGGTTGGTCGGATACGAGTAACACAGGCAAGAATGCACATTTAAATAAGCACCAAAGTACAACTTTTCAAAGAGATTTTTATGTTTGTTATTTTGAAACAATAAAAGTTTTAACACAACACAACTTACCCACATCTTCTTCTTATCGTATCACTGGTTCAAACCAGTGAGGTGAAAGGATAATAAATGCACCGCAGAGAGGTTCTTTTCGTGCTCTCGACACCATGTTTTCGAACTATTTAGATTCTACAATGCCGGTTTCGTCGCGATGTTTTCCGTCACTGCTTGAGAATCATTTAATTATTTATTCCTACTGCTACAGAGCTTTTAATTTTTTCTACAAAAAAAAGGAGTGGTACAAGTCTAGGTTACACTATTACTACTATAGCCCGTTAGTGTCCCATTGTTGGGCAAAGACCTCCCCCATTTTTCCCAGTCACTATACGATCGTGCCAGTCCCACTCACAGTGACATCTTTATATAAATACCAGTGGCCGCCCGCGGCTTCGCTCGCCCCGTTCCCGTTACGCAATAAAAACTATCCTATGTATATACTATTCCAGGCCCATAATCTATCTTTCTGCCAAATTTAATTTAGATCCGTACAACCGTTCTGGCGTTATTAAGTAACAAACATCCATACATACAAACTTTTGCATTTACGAGTAGGTATAATATTAGTTATGAATAAATAAATAAATAAATATTGTGGACAATTCACACAACACTACCCAGCCCCAAACTAAGCAGAGCTTGTAATATGGGAACCAGATAGCTGATATAATACTTGAATACATTTTTTTTTGTAAATACATACTTAGAATACAATATAACACCCAGACAGAGAACAAACATTTACGTTCACCACACAAATATTTGTTCTCGGTGGGGATCGAACCCACGACCTACGGCGCAGAAGGCAGAGCTACTACCAACTGAGGTAGAGGCCAGTCATTCAGTTGGATCATTCATAGTAGTAACGGTGCAGGCTGTTGGCCCGAGATGATAAATTCAATGATTTATTACTAATCCGGCCTACATTGCTGGCTTTATCATCGGTCCCGATCGTGTAAGCTTCGCCATAACATTGATGTATGAATTTGTATTATGTAAAATTGTAAACGATTTAGGTTTAGCAGGTTCCTAGAAAACAGTCTAATTAGAATCTGTAAATAAAAATATAAAAAAAAATTGCTGCTTATTATTAATATTATTTATTTAATGTCAGACATCGGGATCCATATAATGTTAGTAGAAATTAAATTTACTTACATGTCAACGGGTTAGTACAATATAATCTTATTTTAATACCTACTATACCTACCTACTAAGTAATGAAATCCCTCGATGAAGCTACAACTAAAACAGTCTCACTATGACTATATTATTATTTTGATTAGAACTTGAACAAAGGATCTTTTTTCTGACTTTGCTGTTCTTTTGATAATAATATGACATTTAATTATTATTGTACGAGTATTAGCGTTAGTAGAATGGAATTTTAATTTTATTACTTGTTTAATATAATTTCATGTTGTTTCGTAACTTAAATGGCATGAACCAAAAATTTGCATCCCAGCTATGGGGAATGAGTGACACTTATTTATTATTTTTAAGATCTTTCATGTATACACTTCATTGAGGCAAATAAAATGATTACGATATAATGATCTCATAATGGGCTAATCGTAATGATCTGCTATGACCTTCAGGATGGTGTTGGTACTGCCCCGCACAGTGCTGAGTAATGAGGCAGTTTTCTTGCGGATGGTAGTATGAAAACCAGCGCTGCCTCGTCCCTTTTTTGGAGGCGAAGTAGCATTTAAGCTGAGTGAGGACCATTTTGGCTCAAAAACATATACTTTATTATACCTAATTGGATACTGTCGGCACCCTTTTCAGCAATAGAACTAAGATTATGTGTCTACTTATTTCTTTCTATGTGTTTCTGTATGTGTTCTATGTTTTATTTTTCTTATGATTTCTTGTGTAGCCGTACCTTTACTCAATGTTCTTCTCTTTCTGTGGTCTCATTTTCTTTAAGTTGTGTTTTTTTTGAGCCAAATAAAAAAGTTATCTATCTATCTATTTATGAAACCCATCGACCCGCGCCTCAGCGCACGAGACCGTTCCCATGGTGTGTCGTGCGAGCTGGTGCGGGCTGGTGCGCGATATCACGCACCGGTGGGAAGGGGCTACTACATGGTGTTCAAACACAATAACAGCAGGAGGTACAGCTACCACAAGCTCTGTTTGGCTCTGTCTCTGGCTCTGGTTTTAAGTCTGTGTGAGTGCTCACCTGGTGTATTATGCTTTAATTATTTAATGCACACAGAAATTTTTACAAATAAGTAATAACAAAGGATATGTACATAGGCGAGCTTAACCCTAAAAGAGTTTTCTTCCAGCAAACCTTTGGTGCTAAGAGAAAGCTAATAGTAAAAAGGTAACAATGTGTAGGTACATATTATTATTAAAAGATTATGTTTGACAGAAATATGAAAAACTCATCAACTAATAAACAAACTACTTACACATACATACTACTAAGCTACATTATGCTGTGTGTGTGACGTTTCATTGTAATAGGATTTATTTAGTCAACACTCACACTGACTCAAAACCAGAGCCAGAGACAGAGCCAGACATAGCTTGTGGTAGGCCTACTGAGCTCTCAAAACCAGAGCCAGAAACAGAGCCAGATTGAGCTTGTGATAGGCCTTACTGACCAAATGAGCTGTGAGTGGAATTCGTTACACACGGCAAATAAGTGCCAATCAAGTAATAATTGGTAATAAAAAAATTGGAATAACATTTCGATAAAAAAAACCACGTTCTCGCAAATCACTCTCGCAATACTTTCACTCAGCGAATCAATTATGAAATTGCTTTACTTAATCTTAAAACAAATTAAATTCGCGAATGGATTGACGGACAGACTTCTGTTTTTTGTGTCTTGTTTTTTCATGTTTGGATAGTCTCATTCGCTGATGTACGCGAAAGCTTACTATGAAAGGTTAGTAGAAGTATGTGCCGTAGTTTTCTATAGGAATAGACATATGAAAACAAAAACTAAGTAGATGTTTCTTCACATCTTCCAAAGTCGGTGAGCTTAAGTCAACAAAGTCTTCAGGAATTGACAAAAGAACGTTTTAAAAGTTTTCAGGCTGATGATGATGATGACTATATAGGCGTATGGAAGCCTGATCGCTGACAGCGGTTTATTCCAGTTTACCAAATCACACATTAACTACAGGGGCCTAATTCTCGGGCCGACCGAGATTTTCTAAGCGATTATTTTATTTTTGGCATTGCACAACCCCGCACTTTTCTACGTTTTCCGTATATCGTAGCTGTCGAGGTTTCTACGATGAGGTCGTTGATGAATTACTCAAGGAAATCTGCCATTCTCTCTTCGAAAGAAGCAATAAAATAAAATTGCAAAATGATCGAGATCGGCCCGAGAATTAAGCCCCAGGAATCTTTTTATTCTAGACAAGATAATTTCGTTTGATTGACATCACAATAATAAAATTATTGCAAATAAAAAACACTGAAATTATTGTAAACTTTAAAAACTACTCTTATGGCAAGACATGTACGACTACGTTCAATGGTATTGAGGTTTGTACTTTTCATTTAGAAGAAACAATGAGAACAGGTTGGTAGGCATGTTTATAGCAAACAATTTACTTGTTAGAATAAAGAACTTGCGGGTAAAATGCTGCTTGTGGTCAATGCTAACCATTCAAAGCACTACTACACCTTGTAAATTTTTTTTATTCCAAAAAAAGTCTTCTAATCTTCATTTATATTTTCTTACAAAGAAGATATATATTTTATCATTGTCATCATCATCATCATCAGCCAAAAGAAGTCCACTACTGAAGATTGGTCTCCCCTACACATTTCCAGGAAGAACGATTCTGAGCCATTTCGATCCAGCGTTGTTAAATTATTTAGTATTCATAATTTTTAGGCACACACTTTATTTACCTATTTCAAGTCATCCAAATCGGCCGAGCCGATGCAGCGTGGCTGAACCACAAACATCTTAACTTTCGCATTTCCTAAAAATATTCCACAATTAATTATTTATGCTTGACTAAGAAAAACTAAGACTTCTTGTAGAACTAGAAATAAATCTGCGTCTTGGTACTATAGTAGTGTACGAGCAAAGTATAAAGCTGCTTTCATAGATATGCCGTTTTTTGTTGTTATAAATATAAACCAGCTTTTTCTTAAAACTTTGCTAACTAACGATTGTAGAGCTGGTTAATTTATTGAAATCTCTTAATTTATATGCCAAAGAAGAAACCTCATGCTGTCAAATGGGTGATAAAGTACTCGTTCACCTTAAATGATCAATTGAGCAAGTCCACAGCTTTATTGTATCTACTGCTGAGCCTTTATTTTGCTGTTCTGTAAAAAAAGTATAATTTTAATTACTGTCCTAATATTTTCTTTATACATCTTCCTGATGGGACAAGCATATGGCCAACCTGATGTAAAGTGTACCTTGTATAGGTCATGCACGTCAGTAAAGTGCCCTACGAGGCACAGCCCTGCGACTATCAACTTGAAGCTTAAATAGATGTTTAGCCTCTCGTGCCAGTAAAATCAACGGTACTTACACCCTTCAAACTGAAACACAGCAATGCTACATACGGCAGAAATAGGCATGGTGGTAAGATGTATTATTTGTACAGTACAGCCTGCATGAATCCTAGCTACCAGCGCCATCTTAGGCCTTGGCAAGTTTTTGCGGCCAACGATGAGTCACAAGTCAACGCACGGTTTGATGGAGGCTTTGACGGACTTTTTAAAGCCTTTTAAGTTCACGGCGAATGTAGAAGTTATTATTTACGTTAATCGGGCAAAGATTAGGATCAGAATTGAGGATTTATGATGATTGAAAGTTTATTTATAGGATGTTTGCTTTGGAATTAAAGTAAATTGGAGCAGTTTTCAAAAGTTTGAAATTATTTGCATCTGTATTTTTTACTAAGTTTAATCATTTATTCTGGTTCATATCACAATTTGTAGATTCATAACATATTTATTATGATTTGTATTTGTATTCCTTCTTATTCGATAAAAATGACACAAAATGAATATTTTTTGTAAATACATTTAATGGGTCATTTTTGTATGGGTTTTTTGTAAGTTATTATATTACACTATGTTTACTTATTAACTTTATACAAACATACTTAAACATAAAAATCAATTTTGGAATGAACATTTTCAAGCGCAAGAAATAATAAATTTCAATAAAATGTGACAAGAATAACAACTAAGCCACGCACGCATTAATTTAATTCTTGAAAAACAAATAAATTGTTGCACGATCTTGCTCTAATTTTAATTCAGTATTTCATTGCTAAAAGCACAGTTAGCCTCCTTTTTAGACCTTCTCTAAAGGACTTAGGCCTCCTAACATGAGTTAATTAAAATAGTTAATATAGATTAAAATAATAAATTAATTAATATAAACAAAATAAATAAATACAAGTTATTATAATATCAAAACAATGCGTTCGTTAAATTTAATTAAAATATAGTTCGAAATATTTTAAAATGAAGTCCTAGAAAGAATTCGTTTCAACTTTTATAGCAAATAACATAAATTGAATAATAATTGTAGGTTACATCCCCGTTATTATACTTTTAATGAATTTATTTATGCCATAATGGAATAACAGTTTGTTTCTGCTATTTCGTTTTTGAAAGTACCTACAGCAGTTTTGATAATTATATTTTTTTTAATAAAATAAAAAAACGTACACATACAAACCAAAGAGCAATAAAAACAGAGATAATTTTAAAAATATGATATGATTGTGTGCAGGTGTAAACATAAAACTCAAGGGTATGTTGACCAGTAAAAGAAAAACTAAAACAACACCTCATTAGTAATTCTGTACCAGTAACCACAGTGTCATGATCAAATCTATTAATCTGAAGGAGGTCTTATAAAAAAGAGGTGTCAGGGCGGTCGTAAATATAAGGATATAAAACTTTTATAGTAAAAAGTTTGTGTTGGTTTCTGTAAATTACAACAATAATTTTCGTTATCAAGAAACATCTTAAACAGTCATTAATTTAAAATCCTTTCATCACACTGGTTTGAAAGAACCAGTAACACGATGAGAAGAAGAAGTAGAATTTTAAATACAGACTACAAATAATAACGATTTACAAGTACCTAAACGTATGTTAAAATTAGTAAAATGAATAATTTATGTTGAAATACAATATTTATTAAAATTATATTTTATACCAAATACGTTCCATTAAAACAAAATGTAAAAAAACAACGATTATACAAAACCTCTTATTAATTCTTCGCTTTATATTCAGGCAAAGTAATTTCCACCCTAATCTCTTCAAAAAACCCAAAAACACTTGCAAATTCTAAAGAAAGCCTTCACCAAACAATCTTAATAAAATCACGACACAAAACATCGTCTAAAATAATTGACTGACCGAGTAACAGTATAAAAAAACAAGAAAGGTTTTTGGAAAAAAAAAGTCTATGGGAAACGAGACGGTCGAACGCCTAAAAATGTTTGGAGTGCACCTTGGCTTCTACGGGAGCGGAATTTAAAGTAGGACTCCTTTGATGGAACTGGGAATGCTGATGTGGGATGAAAAACTTACGGATGAATCAGATCTCGGCCTTATATTCTGTCTGTCTTAACCTGGCAACAGACTGATACTTAAGCATTTTTGTGGAATGCACCAAGGTGCGCTTCATCTGTATTATTTGAGATTTAATGGCCTGCGCACACCTAGTTTGCTGGCGGTAGCGAACAGTGAAACGCTGTCAAATATCGCTGTCAAATCTCAAATCTGACAGCGATATTTGACAGCTTTTCACTGATCGCTACCGCCAGCGAACTAGGTGTGTTCGAGCCATAAGAGTTAATTGAAGAGCTTTTCTCAAATATAACCCTTGAAAATTCACAACTTGAACCGATATACTTTATTTCCTTGTTATTATCGTTTGTTTTGGTTTTTACGCTTTGGATTGTTTTTTTTATTCTCTTTAATTTCACAAGGGACTATAATTTAGGCAAACAAATGTAAGAATTGTGGTATATTGAAACCACTTTGAAAATGTTACTTTAGAGCACAAAATTATTTCCTATTTTTTTATACTACTTGATAGAACAAGCAATATATCCTATAATATCTCCTACCTGATGTTAAATGGTAACCATCACCTCTAACAAAACATTATCTCGTAGGTCATGGATGTCAAGAACGTGCCTATACGATCGTCCGACGAGCGTCCATCAACTAAAGGCGCATGAGCCATTAATTTCAATGAAACCTAACTTATGTTAGTGGCATATGCATGCATTTTCTTAAAAGGGTTTAAAAATACTTACGCAATTTATGTAAAGTGTTACCATTTATCATTTCATAACCAATCGCTCAATGTATACAATTATTGAGAATACAAGATCCCCTTGAACGATGTCTGTGTTTAAACACGTTTATTCTGATAATTTGCGCGTACTTACAAAATGTTGACCACTTTTATGAACTGTTCGTGAGCACTACAGGGCCTACATAAATCGAATTACAAGAAACGCCCAAACCTGCAAAAAGAATGGATCATTATGCAAATGATGGGTAATGACAACCTTTGGATCAGATCATTAATTTTAACGCGGAGTTTTTGATTACATATATCATTTTAGTAGTAGTAGAGCTCCTTGTGAAGGGCTCGTCCGGGGAAGTACTACCACCATGCCTATTTCTGCCGTGAAGCAGCATCGCTGTGTTTTGGTTTGAAGGGCATAGGTGCCGGTGTAATTACTGGCACGTGAGGCGAAACATCTGTAAGCCTCAAGTTGATGGACGCAGGGCAGTGCATCGTAGGGCACGTTCCAGACGTGCGTGACCTATGAGGCAATGCTTTGTTATAGGCGATGGTTACCGCTAAACATCAGGTGGGCATTATGCTTGTTCCATCAGCTAGTAGTATAAAAAAAAAACAAATCTAGTTTTTCACCAATAATGGAAGTGTTAAAGAAAAATGGTTGGTTAAAAACACCCAAGAGAAAATTTCTTCTTTTTCTTCTTCCAGACCTTATCCCACTTCATGTGGGGTTGGCTCAACATGTATTCCTCCTCCATTCCTTTCTGTCAGCCGTCATCTCTGCATTCGCTACCTTCTAATCCATGTCATCTTTCACACAGTTCATCCATGTTTTCTTCGGTCTACCTCGTGACGCAAAAGCACAAGGTTAAGATCACATTTAATGAAGAAACTATTAAAGAAATATTTTTTCGATATTCGATTACAAAAGCTTGAATGAATCTAAACTGTCTTGTCACAAAATAACACGACATCAATAAACCAACTTAAATACTATTTTGCTAACGACATAGTCTGCAATACAAACTCGTTCACAATAATTTCTACCTGTTACTACTTTCCCTGTCTTCGGCTCGATTGTCATTCTTAACTCATGATTAATGGCGTACCAAATTATAAGGTGGTTGAGACGAAATTGCTACGAGAATCATAGGCCGACCATTTTAGGATACAAAAAAACTTGAAGTCGATGTGGGAACGTCCTGTGTTTTTTATCGATGATAGAGATAGGCGCATGCGTGAAACCGATCGAAATTTTACGATCGATAGCATTCTTCTTTTTATGTTCACTCAAATCTAGAGTTGAGATTGAAATAACCGCGGGTGAAAATTAGTTATGTATCATTTTGAATATTGCAAGACTGTATAAAAATATATAAAATATAAAATATAAATATTTTGGACAATCCACACAGCACTATTTAGTCCCAAATTAGGCAATAGCTTGTACTATGGGAACCAGATGGTTGATATAATACTTATATATTTTTTTGTAGTTACATACTTAAAATACAACATTACACCCAGACGTCTGTGTTCACCACACAAACAGTTTGTTCTCGGTGGGGAATTGAGCTGAGAGTGAAAAAGACAGTTAAATAAGTTTAAAATGAATTTGCTTATATTATGATTATGACAAGTTCTGGATTCAAAATTAACGGTAGAGAAAATATGACGTGCGATAACTGACAGATCTCCATTCCGACAAATGTAGCTACTGTGTGACAGTGACAATGATATGTGACACTTTTTAATCATAGCAATGGGAAGATGAAGCTGGTGTTAATTTTAAATCTAAATGCAAATTTGAAACCGGTTAGATGCGTTGAATCGATTGTTAATTTTCAAATAGGGGCGCGAAATGTTCGAACGGTTTTGGCGCATGCGTGCCGTGAGAACAATGCTCAATCTCTATGGGAGGGGCGCACGACCCTTCCACAACTTATAATTCGTACAACTATTTGTTACTGTGAGATCGCATTGAACTTGTATACACAGCTTAACTTGAAATTAGCGAGTGTTTGTTACACTTCCCGTAGCTCGAAACAAGTTCAAAACTACGTTTGTTAGGTTATATTAGGCCGATTCAAAATTTATGGCCACTTCTAAGTTTAACAAGAGTTCTAAAAGTACTGGGGCTGCAGGAAAAGAACTCATTGTTATCGGCCTCTTTGAACTAATCATTGTGTACACAGTAAAACAAAGCAAAATGCACTGTGTATAATCAGATTAGCAACTTGCAGGTCAGTGCGTTGGAACTATCTATACACACTAGCACATGTGGTACTATGTGTTATGTAAGCTGTGGCATGTCCGGAACCCGAGCAGCGTCGCGTCGCCAACCGACTCGCTCCACTCCACTCGCTTCACTCACTCGCGTCGTATAACCGTTGCGTGATAGACGTGCGCGCACGCGATCGTTGAAATTCAAAATTCTGTGAAACTCGAAATTCAAAAAAACTTTTTTTCCTTATTGCCAGTGATTGTTCAGTGAATTGTGAGACACCTGGATTGGATATGGTAACAACTGTGTGAAGCTGACAAGTGCGCTTGATCGGATGGAAAGATGAATTCGAAAAAGCTCGAGTGCCTGGATGATGATGAGTCCGTCGATGGAAAGACGAGTCTCAGCTTTTTAGGTGAGTTTCCGTATTTACATTCATTGAGTAAATTTAGTAAACAGTGATAGCTTTTGACGTTTTAATGAGGTGATATAATTGCCGACGACGCCTAGAATATTATTGTTGATAATGATAAGGAATGGAGTCAGTCGAGACATTTATTAATAAGTGTCGTGTCTTGTTGTGATACCAACTACCTACCAACCTACAATTGTACACGCTTCAAGGGTATTTTGATTAGTTTGACTCTAGTTTAGATCTCAGGAGTAATTACATCATTTGTTTTTACGAGCTACTTGTAATTGAATGCAAAAGGTTCTATATTTCACTCGCCTCTCTGAGGTCTCTCCACGCTCTCAATACTGACATTGGAATAAACAATAGTATCCACCTACTCAGTAAATCGAGTTAGATTCATGAATGAACAACCAGAACCTTGAAAACCTGTCCAGACATGATCTGAGTTATATTTGTCAAAATTGCACAAGGATTTGTCATTCATTCAAAATTGTGGGGGAGGGTTACTCATAGCCTAATAAACAGCTCATAATCGTCTTTGAAACCAAGCCTTCAACCCTACCTTAACCCACGCATCTCCGTCAAACCTTAAAAGTACTAGGCTAAGCCAGATGAGGAAAGGTTTCTTGGCAGAGTAAAACGGATCAACCGTTCTCCAATAGTTTCTAGATGTCCCTGTATGGACAATGTAACAGTTAATTTCCTGGCAGAAGACGTCATTGATTCACCTCGAATTGTAAAGAGCCTTCACTTAGCTGTCAGCGTCATGTCTAATGCATAAATGTTACCATCAATTCCATTTGCCCTCGTGACTTGCACCATGCTCTAAGGAAATGTTCCTTGTGGTAAATGCGCACACAACACTGAACTCTTTATGGGGCCATGTATGAAACTTAATACGGCATACACAGGCAGCATTCCCGGAGCTGTAAGTAAAACCAGCCTTAGATGGAAGAGATAAGAGTAAAATAGCGTCAAGGTTTCAAAGTGCCGACTTTGTATGCAAATAAAAATAAAGCTATCTAGCAAAAGTACTGGTTGTGCATGATATGAGACGCGAGATAGTTGAAACCACTTTGTAAATGACTTTTATATAATATGTGCTTGGTAGAGAAACTGACCAAATTGCTTTATCCATGGAACGAGGCGTAGATAAATAAATAAAATAAATAAATATTGTGGACAATTCACACAACACTACCCAGCCCCAAACTAAGCAGAGCTTGTAATATGGGAACCAGATAGCTGATATAATACTTGAATACATTTTTTTGTTTGATTTTTTTGTTTGTAGATGAAAAAGCTTTAGAGAATGTAAGGAGCAAAAAATGATGTAGGTAGATATACAGTAAATTGAGATTCGATTCGTAAATACTTGAAGCAAAAAATGGAGACTCAAGCTAAAATGGCCATTGACCTACTGACCTATAACATCGCGGAAGAAGATAAAGTAAATGCCGACCGGATGACTCACGTACGTAAAATACAAATTAAGAACTAGATTAAGAAGACTTTGCAATGCTACGATAAAGACCATAGATAGACCAAAGGCATGCCAAGGTTGTTCCACAGAATAATGGACGAGCCAAATGGGAAAGGGACAGCAAAAAGTTAATTGCCTTTGATTTTGCCGTCCTAAGCCGAGATTCAAGGTTAACATTTGCTACCGTGAATAAACGAAATGATCTTGAAACCATAAAGCCCTTTATTGATGATTTTGATGCGAGAACATCTATATTAAATGCTTTATATAAGCCAAAGTTTTTCCGATGAACACTAAGCGAAATGAATTTTAAACACTTACCGATGGCTAATGGAATCAGTACACAATCATCATTTGGTGGGTCATTAAGAATTTGTAATGTATAAACCATTTCATTTTGCAGTAAGGCTTGCACTTTCTCGAAGAAAGTAGGTAGCGTTTAGGTTAACACAAAAAATTGCTAATTGGCATTGGCATAAATTACAACAGAGCGTTGTAAACTTGTAACCGTTTATCTTCACTGCCTTTGATCATGTTTTGCCTAATAAGCCGGAAGCTATGCCATTAACTACAGCATGTCTTGAATGACTTTTACGCAGAGAGACTTTCTCGTCTCGAAGTAACGATATTCGCACAAAAAAAACGTAAATCGGATGAGCTTCCAAATCTGTGAAGGCGTGTAGACGATATTACGCACAATATTGCTACAACGTATAACAAAGTCTCTCCATGTAAGTAGGGGTTAATAGACGATGTAGATAGCATTGTAAAACACCCACACAATAATAAACGGGTTCTCTAATGATACGGGCATCAATGGCGTATTCGCAGTAATACCGGGCCCATACAAAGACAAATAAACTCTGTGTCAAATTACTGTACCGGAAGTTGTCAATGTCAAGAGGCACTCTTATGAACACTTAAGTATGGCAGACAAATCGTTGAACTACATCTACCTTCATGTTCAATCATCTTTTAAACATCAAACAATCACTACAGTCATTGGGGTTTGGTTTTACCATCAAGACTAGATGTTGAACAGACACAAACCAAAACACTGGACTGGAGTAATCTGGAAAAGAAAACAAAAACAAAAGAGTGATTCATATGAAATAATAGTGATAGTTAAGTCGTACTTAATTTTATCTTTAACTTCGATATTACCTTCCTTACTCAAGAGCTAGTTTAAAGTTTGATTAGCTAATTGCCATTTTTAGTTCTCAATTGTTAAGAAATAGTGATGGCGACGGAGTTTACCTGCACGTTGCTTTTATGGAAAATGGAAAAATAAATGAATTTGTGTAAGAGAACAGTCTTTATTAATTTGAAATGATGTTGGATTAAAAAACTTGTAATATTGAATCACACGATAGCAATCTTAACAATTAATTATATAATGCGAAAAGGCATGTTCAGCCAATTATACACGAGTCATAATTTTCAATAAGTATAGCAATAAAGTTATTATTTATGTATTGGTGTTATGTCGGCGGTGTCGTGCCAGCTTATGTCATGCTATGATGGTGACTACATGGTTTTGCATACAGTTTGACAGCTACAGCTGTTTTGACTGACCTCACAGCTCAGCTGGTTACTTTGCTTTGCTTCCTGCGATGGGGATTGTGAATTTGGTCTCACTAAGGTGGAATATGTGATGAACACAGATGTTTGTTTTCTGTCTGAGTTTGTTAAACTTTACTAAGCTATTAGAATAATTAGCTAAGGTCTTAAAACTAATCTTTGCTGAGTATAGAATATCCTCTAATCTTTAATCTTTGAATACCGCTATCTAAGCACTTACAAAAACCTAACAATAATAGACCTATCAGAATTACACGCGGAATTTCATGCCAATCAACAATTTATGCCTATTCAAGATCCACGCTCTTTTAATTGTCATTCACAGCATTCACTTTAAAATTATTGGATGTATCATCGTAATTACCTTGATCACTTAAAGTTTTACCGTTTTCTTACAGTTATCAAAGTCAAAGCCAAGTCAAATAATATTAATTCGGTAGTATCACAAGGATCACTTTGAAATTTCTTTAAGCTCTAGGCAAGTCTAGATCAATATGACTTGACTCAGAAATCTAGTTAGTTTGAAATTAGAGCGCTGTTAGTCTAGTGGTAACAAACCTGATAAGTCATTAGATCGTGAGTTTGAAATCAGTTTTGCACGTGACGTGAGTGACTTTATTGTAAACTATAAAATGATAATGAATCGTATCATTTCAGGGAGATTATTAACGGAAAGGTTAATTTCAGCATAAATGGCTATCAATTTTAAATTAGATCCACTAATAAGCTTTCGCCTCTTTCAAATAAGGTACAAATTAGCATGTACTTACATAGTACGATTAACCAAAAGCTGTTCATTATACCACTAATGCGTGTAGCGTCTAGATTACTACAAGATAAACTTTGTCCTTAGCTACGGAGCTTTATAGTATTTGACGTACCTACCTACTTCCTTAGTAAACGGTAAATGTCTCTTTAATATTAGATCAAATTTCGTATTTTAAAAATCTATGTTTTTTCCTAGAAGCGTAGTCACTTCGGAACTAAGCCTGTAACTTACCACGTAGTTGTATGTATTCATTCAATTATTTTTTTTACCTGTCTTTTCATATCGCCATTGCAAAAATCAAGTCTTATATATAACACAGACAATAGCACTGGTGGTATATTTTTTGAATCAAAATGTCACTCACCCAATGTACGATCACGCTGAACGTTGCATAATCAAACTACAATCCAACATTGGTATGTGTAACCATGGAAAAATAACGGCAGAGCAAATCCACACCCTGTTAACATACGGTATGGTTGAATGGGCAATTACAAAGGCATTGTGTGCATCTGCGGCAGATTTTTCACGGCTACTAAACTAATGAGATGCTACGACGGGATTATCGCAGTCAATCTCGTTGGGATTTTATTACATAGGTCATCATCATCATCATCATCAGCCCGAAGAAGTCCACTGCTGGACATAGGCCTCCCCTACACATTTCCAGGAAGAACGATTCTGAGCCCTTTCCATCCAGCGACACACACATAGGTATAATCATCAAAATCAGCCTGCAGAATGCCTGAAGTTCTGATCCTAAACCTTCCGTAGGTTTTAATATAGAACTGTTTAGAGCTTTCAACCATTAACTTTCCTCAATATTTGCGGTTTATCAATTCATCAGCGTCCTATTTTTGATCTACCAGTTCGTTAGTGCCGTTGAAAACCTTTTCCTCCACGTTGTTCTATTCTGCTAGCTATAAGACCTGCCCATTGCCACTTCAATTTGCTAATTCTGTTGTTCGTAACCTTGGTTCTTCTACGGGCTCCTTCATTTGTGATTCTACCATAAAGGATCGTTTCTTAAATAGGTAAGGGTTAGAAAATAATTATCGACGTATAACAAACGTTACTTGCTTAGTAAAGTATCTTAGTAAAAAACAACCTGTACCTGAGTTATGTAAAAAAAACATGTAAGGATACTTTTTAAATTAAATCATAAAGTTTTATGCACGTATTTTCTCTAGACTTGTGATTCTGTATTATACCTCCAAGTTATCACTGTCTTTATTACTTTTGATATTTCTGATTGTCCAGAAATCTTCCACAGCGTTTTCATCTTTATTTCCAAAACGATCAAGTTGAAATTACTTTGCATGCAAACTGATTGTCACCTTAGGTCTACCAGGCTACCAAGGTTACCAGACGAGTCCTTAAAATGCATTCCAGTAAAACCAGTTCTCGATTCCTCTCTATGTTTAACAAGAGTTGGAAAACAAAGCAAGGGGCCTAAACAAACGGACAGAACAGTTTTAGAAGCAGACATACTAATTCGTTCCATTTTTGTTTGTTCAGCTTTTCCTTCCATATGTGATTTAAACAGTAATGTTGGTACATTTCTAAACGGTATTGTGTCTTCTCTTTGTCAGGTGGATAATAATGTCGTCTAGATAAAGTGAACGTCTGACCTTTGGCTAAACAAAATACAATGTTATGAGCAGAACCTTGTGTTTATATATTGAGTGCATTTTAAGTAAGAACTGCAGGTGTTTCGAGTATAAGTGTCATGTTTAACAATACCTCAAAAAAACACTAAATAATTTGTTCTGCAAGCTTAGTCTCAGTTTTACTAGATCAGTTTGAAGTATTCTCTCTTTTGAATGGAAAAATGATAAGACAACAATTCGCTTCGATCAATTATACATACGCAACGTTTTTTTTAATACAACAAGCTGATGGAACAAGCATATTGTCCACCTGATGTTAGGTAGTAACCATCGCCTATAGCAAAGCATTGTCTCGTAGGTCACGCAACCGCCCTACAGCCTCACGTGCCAGTAATTTCACCGGCACCTACACTCTTTAAACCGAAACACAGCAATCCTACTTCACGGCAGAAATAGGCATGGTGGTAGTACCTCCCCGGACGAGGTCTTCACAAAGAGCTCTACTACTAGAGTCTGTTCAGAAAGAGAACCGTCGTGGGATTGGAGGGCGCTGCTGTGCTTAATCACCTTTTTTGTTTAGTGTGCAATACAATAGCGCGTCTGTTGCGTTTTGATCCTATCACAACTAGTGTATTATTCCTTTATTTAATTTTTATGATGCAAAATACTGACAGAAAGAAAGGGATGAGCTGCCATATAAAAATCGAAACGTTAGTTCACAATTTGGCCACGCCGGTTCTCTTTCTGAACAGACTCTACAAACGTATTGTTGTTGTCTCATCATTTCTCCATACGAAGGAAAGAGACACTATATGCGAAACGAATTGTTCAAACTGGTCGAGTAAAACTAAGAATAAGCTAAATAATAACGTGTTTCTAAGTTGAGTAAATTCAGCTTTTATATAAAACCATCAAGTTTCTTAATGGTTCGAGACATAGTAGAAATATTACAAAATTTGTACAGAAATAGCTACAACATTGTAATATCATTCAAGCTGAGAATGAATAAAGATGGCTTCCCTTATTTGGATGCTTGTTTAAAATAATCTCCCAGTATGCTGTTAGCTCGCATTTGAGATTCTCTGTGGAAAATTACGCAAGAAATATGTTTCAAAACTAGTCTTTATTTATTTTCTGTGGTAGTAGAGCTCCGGGGAAGTACCACCATGCCTATTTCTGCCATGAAGCAGCATCGCTGTGTTCGTTGTGTTTGAAGGATATGGGTGCTGGTGTAATTACTAGCACGTGAGGCTGAACATATACATACATATATGCCTCAAGTAGATGAACGCAGCGCAGTGCATCGTAGGACACGTTCATGACGTACGTGACCTACAAAGCACTGCTTTGTTATAGGCGATAATAGTTCGCATGACAATATTTTTTCTATACGTGTTATACCCAGGAATGGGCCACAAAAAAATACAAAATATTGAAAATATATTTACGTATACAACATACCAATTACGAGGATCTGTAACAAAATTGATAATCAAAGTTTTAAGAACCTGAAATCCTTGAAAATATTGGTTGCTATACCAAAACATAGATTAATAGGTACCTATTTAATATTTAAAGCAAATCTGGATGCTAAGCCACACGCTTTAGAAAGTTGTGCTAAAATACCCCTCTCATGCTTTCCCAGTGGTAAATTTTCGTTCCTCACTAAGAAGCGCTGTGATTGGCTACTAGTTCCATTCATTCTGTGAACCAGTCCTTTCATTACAACATAGAGGTAAATTAAATACTCGTAGCACTGGTGGCCTCCGATGCTAGAACTTGGGTTCAAATCCAGTCGTGTACCAATGAGTTTCTGTCCATAAAACTTTTTTGCTGCTTTGGTTGCCAGTACTCTCAAACGGAAAGGAAAACATAGTGAGGAAACTGGTATGTAGTTAGTAGAAAAACATGTGTCAAGTGCAAGAAAGGAGTCTCTTTGAGAAGCACTTAAACCTTTCCACCACACTTAGTTCGAAAGAACCAGTGACACCATAAGAAGAAGAAGATTTTTTCTCAATTCAAAACAGAGAACCCTATCAGTCACTCGCTATGCTCTTTTTGTAGTATTGTGATGATTCAATTTATCTTCAAGATATTCACTTTTTGCATATCTCGACTTACCAGTCATGACACAATCTCCCATATTTCCACAATCTTGCTAAGTCGTAGTATAAATAACTGTTGCTATAGCTTTCTATTTGCATTACCCGTTCGGGTCAGCCTAAGACCTTATGACTACCTGTCATTCAGTACTAGTTCCATATGAACGACCTATGATATCTCTTCATTTTGCATCTGAGCCGGTTTCTATAGATAAACTAAGAGGGTTTGCTTTTGCAGTTTCTAGAATTCCTTTTATATTACTTTATGTTAACCTTGTCCAAATAAAACTTGTTTTGTACTAATATGAATGAAATCTGCTATGACTGTGACTAATGCTGTCAAATGCACAATTAGTCAAAGTAAAGTAGTATCACAAGGATCACTTTGAAATGTCTTGAAGCTACGTGAGTTTAGGTGCCAGTTCCACGCGACCAAGCCTAGAAGAACAGGCTACAAACAACGGTTTGGTTCGTACGTTGTTTTGTATGGTCCTTTTACATATCAAAAGGATTAAGTTTACTCATCATTTTTCTACCCGTATCTGTTATGGGAGGTCAGCAAAACATTTCCTCTTCTTTTGTTTCTCCTTTATTTCACTGCTAACATTTGTAACTCACATCTTTCTTGTTCATAATTATCTTTCACCCAATCTATTCATCTTTTCCTGAATATCATTATTATCCATTCACGTTCAATGCACATACATATATTGAGTAGGTATATGCACAATAACAGTTGATAGTAGCAACATCAGACTGTTTCAACCAACATTTTAAGTTCGTCGGTCACGGACACATCTAACCTAATAAACCAACGTTATAGAAATAACAACAATACGTGACCGACCGACGCAGAAAAGGCAAAGTTCAACGTTTTCTCATTCTATTAGCACGTAAAGCAAGTGCATCGGACGCTCAAGGTATAAAAATAGACGGCCAAGTGAACAGCGTGAGTAATGCCTATCGTAATAGGCTTTATCTTGACGTTAGATTGCTATAAAGACTATGAAAGTCCTTCATATAATATTTACTTCTCTGTAACATCCATAAGCTTTATCAACTTCTATGAATAAAAACATAAATATTGTAAAATTATAGTGTTTGATATTTTTGTCTTTTGTGCATGTTTGTAAAAGGGTGCACGTTTGTTGTGAGTAAAAGGTCGAAAATGAAAGTGTCCATGACTTTTTTGCTTAAAATGTTTGCAAAATTTTCGTGCAACATGTTCTTGCGAAAATTAACACTTTTGTTTGTATTGCAGAGTTCACTATTTACTTTTATGAATTGTATAACCAGTGATAATTATGATTTAGATTTTAGTAGGCAATTAAGCGTGCTGTGTTTTTATTGTTTACTTTGCATGCTTTTGTTTTTAATTTTATTTTGTGATTTGATTGTCTACCAGCTTCTATGAGATGGTTAGTAACTTGTATTTTTCGAATTAATCGAATTTATTTACATCTAAATGTAAATGTTACAAACATAACTTACTAATGATTTAAATATATCGAAAGTTGACGACAAAATGGCCTTTACATTGAGTAAGCTGATTGAAACAAGATCTTTAAAACCGCAGGAGGTTTAAGGTTCCCGTGGGTGTATGTATTAGTTCCCCATCTCTTTCTTGCAGATCAGGTTTGAAAGAGATGGAAGGTCTATTATTAAAGGCGCGAGATTGCAGGGTGCCAGCAGGTTTCCTGGGAAGTCGAATGGAATCGTCAAGTCATCGGCCGAAAGAGATACGCATGTGTTGGGTACTGCAAGATGAATGCGTTTCCTTTTTTTGGAATCAAAGCTTAGTCGCACCTGTCAGTTTTGACATTATTTTGAGATTCGATTGCAATAATAAACGTATTTAACCTATGATAACTTATTTATGATTTTACCAGCGATGCCAAGTATTTTCAGCGAAAGACGTTATTAAAAGAACATACTAATGGTAAAACCAAGCAATAAAGCCTCTTTGAGGCGCCCCTTCATTATTTTACCACACAGTTGTGGATGGAGACAGTACAAAATATCAAAAATAACAGTTAAAGAGGCTACTTCATCAGATGAGCTCTTTTGCAAAATATATTGCCAACTATTTCAAAGCCCAATAAGTCTATAGTTATTAAAGTTTGAAGTTATAATCAAATCTATCAAACTTTTAAAGTTTATTGTACCAATCATTTTGTTTTCATTTTAACCGAAATAGATACGACCTTTTTCAATTAGCATCGCTTGGGGCACTGAGGCACCGGCTATTTTTTATTCGGTCTCTTCGCTCTACCACCCACTTTTTATGTTATCGACAGGTAATCCAATAAATAAAACTCGAATCGGGGTAGAATTGAAATCGGTTACTTCAATTTTGTCTTTTATGTCTGCTGGAGTGTATTTTTTAATTCTAAAAGAAGCATCATCTACGTCTCCGTATTTGACTTTCCCATTATTCGTTCATCATTGTTTTTATTTTATCAATATAACATTCGTTTCATCATAGTACCTAATCTGACTGATAATATTATGAATTTTGAATAAAGTCTTGCTCACATCCAGTCCATGGCGATGGCGATCAGTGAAACGCTGTCAAATATGGCAGCAATATTTGACAGTGTTTCACTGATTACCATCGCAGGCCTTAAACTACTCTTTGTTTTTAGGTTTTAATATAGTTAAAACCTAAAAATTCACTAACTAATAAAATAAAAAACATAGCTTTCCCATGTATAATGTATTGAATTGCTTTGAACATGACAAAGCCAGAAGCTATCTAAGTTCAAACCTAATTAAATGTAATTTCTCATTAGAACTGAAATTCCAATTATCCAAGATGCTCCAAGGTACCATAGAGACCTGGATGTTACTTTCGAATGCGTGTTAGCCTTTCATTAACAGAATCGAGATTATAATTTAGAAAGCATTAAAATCAACTGATTAAACCTATAATGTATTATCCTTTCAAAATCACACGAAAACCAGCCTTCTGTCTTTACACTTAAGTTTATTTTGGATTTAGTTGGTTTGGTCATTTGTCTTGGACTATTGGAAGTTCTGTAAGTATAAGATTTATTGTCTGTACAATTAGCTATTGATTACCTAGAATGGTTTGCATTTAAAGCAATAGTTAATAATAAAGTAGTCAATTTTGGTTGAATTTGATAGCTTTATTAGTTTTGTTGAGAGACGCCCGAGCATTATTTTGATTTATGTTTCCTTTAGCATCGGTTATTCAATAGGTAACATAATAAATCGTCCAACTCTTTGACTAGAAGTGTTCCTACAAAGTATTTCGTTGTAGTATAATGTGAAATACTAGTCACTTGAAGTCTATTCCATCCAAGACCACTAGATCTATACTCCACTCTCGAGATCTATACGAAAAGATAACTTAACTACAAAATATTGTCTAGTTTTCCATCTTATAATATTCATATTATATAATTAATTATTTTATTCAGCGAGGCAATGGCTCCTAAGCGATCTAGGCAATATCTCTAGATCGTTTGTCACGGTCTGCAGATAGCTCAACTGTTTCTTGTGTATTTTGTACATTTTATAAATATTAATTTAATTGTAAGTTTCTTTGTGTAAATACATTTTATTATTTTTAACACAATTGTACTTTGTGATTTTTGATGACTTCAAAGTTCCTAAGAGGCCCAAACTTAGGCTAGATATCGAGACATATTTTTCTTCTCTAAAAATACTCAGACAAATCAAACGCTTCGCCGACTTCGGATGTCCTTAGCAGATGGGTTGGCGCAACTGTGTGAGTCAATAAAACCAGCACTAAATGCCTTTCAATCCCCCAAGGACACCATTATACCGCTTACCAACGTCACACGTTTTTAGTTATCTTCAAGGTACTCAATGCCCTCATTTTCTTAAATCAAAGACACGCTCGCATTATCGTATCAACCATTTCGAAACTTTAAAGGGTACGAGTACCAATTTAATATTGCATACTTATTTAAAAACCTAATTTCAATTTTAAACCTTGACAGCTTGACAATAAAGTCTTTGTTATACTTTATTCAATGGAACTGGTTTGTTGACCAGAAGAAAGTCATGGTCTCATTACGGTACTTGAAAAGGAATCGTGAATATGACAGAGCTACTTTGTGAAAAGATTGACCAAATTGTGGTATTAAGGATTTTAAGTGCGTCAAAAGCGTTGTTACTTTCAAGTGCTTTAGTATTGCTGACAGAACATGTATTATATTGATTAGCTCTTAAATAATTTGTTTTCATTGTTTTCCAACAGTACTCAAACTAATCGTTCTTTCTAATATTTTCATCGTCATTGTTGTCTCATGCATTTCTATGTCTAAATCTTTCGACTAGTCTTTACCACTTCACTTATGCATCCATATTATACGTTGTTGTAATTTAAGCTTTGAATAAGATTTGCCTTGCCATTGTTTATCATTACGGTAAAAAATAGAAATACTTAAAGCATTGTTTATCTTCAGACACATTTTAAGTAAGGTTAATATTAAGTCTATAGTACACTGACCTTTCTCATAGTCCCAGTAATTGTTATTTCAACAATAGCATTCTAATTCCAAACAGTTATTGATACTGACCTGATGGCCAGCGGGCGCGAAAAGCTACGTGCGTGCAGAACATTACTTACCACAGAGCATGTTTTAACCTTACCTTACGCAAAGAGGTGATCAAATTGAGAACTTGATGACATTTGCCTTACCTACAGACATATTATACTTATCTATCTCAATCTATTTAGCCCCACTGCTGGGTAAAGGCCTCCTCCCTGATACGAGCTTTTCAGTAGTGTGCCAGTCTCCGCCATTGCTGTCCAACTCGGACAATCTCATATAACTTTTTTATAGTCCTGTTTTATTAAAGATTATACATTTTATGATTGCAAATCGGTAGTTCCCATCTGTTTGTTAGTACCTAGTAAAAGATTTAAGGGGATAATAAGAGTACCACATTGACAATGAGTAGGTAAATGTAGCTTTATCTTAAACTTGTTGATGAGACCTTTTTCGAAAAGCTTTGCCTTTTCCTGCTACGTTTTGGTTACTCTGTGGTCCACGTTCATCGTGCCAGCCTCATAGCCGTTCGAATGAGTTATGCATTCACGGCGTGCATTAGCGATAGAAAGTCTGATGCTTTTACCGTCTGGATGTTCAATCATTGGTTATGAGTTATGAACGAGTACCTTTGATATTATTGTTTCATGATTGAGTCCAGACAGAAATAAAAGTTGGAAGGTGGTAAATATTCAATAAACCGTTTTGTGATGGTTCGCGTCTAATTGATTAGGAAAGTCAGAACACTTTTACTTATTAATAACGTTATCAACTGGTGGCCTAGTGGTAGTGGCCCCGCCTTCTGCTCCTAAGGTCGTGGGTTCAAATACAGTCGTGTACCAATGAGTTTTCTGTCTAAAAATTATTTATACTATGCCAGTGCTCTCAAACGGTGAAGGAAAACATTTTAAAGACACGGGCATGTCGTAGAATTAAACAGTTTGAAAATATGTGTCACGTGCCGAAAGGAACTTCTTTGAGGCGCACTTAAAATCCTTTCACCACACTTGGTTCGGAAAAAAATGAGACACGATGAGAAGATATCTTAGCAAAGATTAAGAATAATTTTGAAAACTAGAGCATATAACCCAATTTAACTAGTTTTTAAGCTTATTATAATATCCATAGCTATCTGCAACAAATACTATTATTTACCTATTCAAGTATAGTTTTAGGTCAATAAAAGTATTCGATTTTGTTATTTGTTATTTTGTGCTTCTTTATTGGTATGCAATAAAGTATTTTCTATCTTCTATCTATTTCTATTTACATGCTTAAAAGTTTAAATGCATTTCCGCTACTCGTTATGTCAACTACTCAAACTGAGTTTAATGTTTACATGTAGGAGGTTACCTACTTATTCAATTGAGAGTGGGTAGTGGTGAAATTGGGATGTCACTTCCCTTATGTTAAAGTTTCCGCTCGTTACTCATTGATTGCTCTTTCCTTATAAGTAAGATGACATATTTACCCAAATTCATCTACTTGAACATTGTTTATATCTAAAAGCTTTGCGCGTATCGTATTTTAATCTGTTTCTAGTTGCCCAGGTCCACTCTTATAAATGCTTGTTTTTTCTTAAAACTTTTTATTTTTATTCAATAACAACAATATTTTATCGTATTTGAATGTCTTAGTCTAGTCTACTTAAAAATAATATAACTGATGCAATATGATTAATAAAAATGAATTCAAACGAAAAAACCATAATAAAAATATTCATAAGTTTTATCCGAACACTGCGATGTATAGAAGATATTCTGTAGACTGAAGAAAAACCAAATAAGCACGCACGAAGCTAATAAATAAATCCGTTATAAAATATACAAAGCATCCGCTAGGATTTTAAAAAGTCACGTAGAGAGATTGTACCTGACCTACTGAATCTAAAGAAATAACAACATCATCCATGTAAACAAAGACATACTTCGCGAAATTGCAATTACTAACAATTACTTTGATTTCCTATCTCATCTCAGCGATTACCTCGAGCTATTGCTCATTGAAGTACAATTCCCATTTCTATCATAGCGGCTTCGTGGTCGAAGACCTTCGCCATTTGTATCAATACCGCATTTACAGAAGAAACAATAGTTCCTAAGAGTGATTTTAATACTAACGAAAAACCTTCGCTGCATTCTGGGACACATTGATGTGACGCAAACGATCCTTAGGCATAATAAAAAGAGGATGATAGTCATTCAATTTAAGATTATAAAAGTATAATCGTGATTAACACGCAAAAACTTCCAAAAGATTCAGGATACTTTCATCGTTATTAAAGATGGTAAAGCTAGAGACATAACGCTGATTTTACATTGAAAGTTAGTTAGAAGTGACACGAGGCTTCCGTCGACTCGGACCGGTAGGTACTCGGACCGCAGTCCCACTCGCCGGAGTAATTAAATTTTATTATTTTTCTTCCGGCAAGTCGGACCAAAAACCACGTGACGTAAATTGTACAGTCGTCGCTAGAAACAGATCCGACATAAATACGAAATGTTAAGTAGGAGTGTGATATCAAGTATCGCTTATATAGCAATATCGCTTATCGCTTGCACAGTCACTTTTGCTACCCGTTCTGGATTACGCTGATGCATGTTATCTGGACCTCACTGAGGAACAGCTTGATAAGCTTGAGCGGCTCCAGAACTTCTGCATCAGATTTATTTTTGGCCTTCGTAAATATGACCATGTGTCTCCTTTTCGATCTCAACTCAAGTGGCTTCCTATTCGTCTTCGCCGAAACATGCATATTCTTTCTCTTCTTTACTCAATACTTTTCAATCCTCTTTCACCTCACTATCTTAAAAACAGATTCATGTATCTCCATTCTTGCAGTAACCGTTTGCTAAGGTCATCGGAAAACCTGTTACTTAAAATTCCAGGTCATAGCAGCTCCTTCTACACAAACTCTTTTACTGTTAAAGCTGTTAGGCTGTGGAATGCTCTGCCTCTGGAAATCAAACAGTCAACCTCGCATAACACTTTTAAATTAAGGTTGAAGGAGCACTACTTGTCGTCAATTTCTTCTAGCTAGTTTTTTAGGCATTGAGCATAATAATATTGGGTATAATATATATTTTTATTTTTTTATTTATACATAATATTCATGTATATTTATATTGTATGTATTAGTTTATTTTTAGTTATATCTTATAATAAGTATTAGGATTTTAGTTTAAATTAAGTAGTTAGTTTAGGTAAATACCTATCTAATTAGGTATCTAATAGTGAGTAGGTATTGTAGATCTACTTATTTTCAATTTTCCGTTTGTAACTACACCGCCTTTCAATTCGTTATTTCTTTCCATGCAAAGGTTGCCTGGAAGAGATCGCTCTCAGCGATAAGGTCGCCCATTGTTTTACCTAATTGTTAATTTTTTATGTCCTGTACTGTATTTTTTGTGTGGTGAACAATAAAGAGTTATCTATCTATCTATCTATCTATGTATATTTTAATAACTGTTAATAATTAGATTTTTTAAAAATAAATTGTGTCTTCAATCAACGAGTTTTATTCTTAATGTTTACTTTCTACACCTACTTTTGCGTTTGACTGTACTGCATTGCCTCGAACAATAGATTTTTTCAATCATTTCAAAAGTGGTCCGAGTCGCCGGAAGAAAAATAATAAAATTAAATTACTCCGGCGAGTGGGACTGCGGTCCGAGTACCTACCGGTCCGGGTCGACGGAAGCCTCGTGACACACGCTCGCCGCATTGCCAGTACCCGATGGACGAGGCGATAGCACTGCGTAATAAATTGGCCGCCGACGTCGATCCTCTGAATGCATTCACCGTTAACGAGTAATAGATAAAGGTTTGTGCACAACGGTTTGCAAGAATTTACAAGGCATTAGCTGTCTTTGAACATAAGTTATTTCAATTTGACACGTGATTCTTGCTAATGCTGAACCACTTGTTGAACTTGATTGACAAAATGTTATGAGATAAACCTTAAATTTTATGTACGTATTTATTTTTATGGTAGAACACGGTATGGGTTCTCAAACTATTATTGTTGGCGCTTGCTTTTCTCCATTAGCTATGGAGTTTTATTTCGTCATTTAGTTGTTCACACTTAACGATTAAGTATATATTTTACGACGCAGATTATTGTTTTTAAATATGTTTTCCAGTAATGGTTTATCATAAATTATCATAACTCTCTAATTTGACTTATAAGTGCCAATTATTTGAGATTTGAAAGAAAGAGCTAGCGAGCTAGCTCATCATGTATTTAATGCTTTGTGCTTAATCGAGTCTTAAATAGGACTGTCAATTGCTCATTTGATTGATGATGATAAGGCACAGAGGTGATACAATAATAAGACAGTCTGATATAATGAGAGATAGGAAAAAGCTCAATTTGATACTGACTTGAGAGCCTAGGTTCATTATTCTCATATAACTTTTTGTAAAAAAGTAACTGTTGAAGTCAATCAAGGACTATAAAAACGTGCGAACAAAAATGCTGGTTACTGGACATTTGATCTTGCAGTCGCGTCAAATCCAATAAGTATTCGATGATGAAAACGAATATAACAGTATTTACGATCAGCCTGTAATAAATCGAAACGTGTATGAAAGGCCTTTAACAAGATATCAAAATAAATTATTTTACGAGACCTTTAGTAGAGAAATCCAGTAATATAAAGTCTCAAACATCTGGACCCTTCAATTTCGCTTTGCTTTCACTGACTTATTGCATAAAGTTATATCTAAATGGTATCTTTGCCTAGATACTTGAGAGCGTGGGTTCGGATTTTCACGACCAACAAAGTTATTTTATCCTTTCTGTGGCAGAAACATCTCATCTTGAAAATATTTCTATTATTACTTTATTGTTCCGTTCTTTTGGTAAACTTATATAATATTCATTCTTTATAACTGACTTTTTTTCTTAATTAGTTTAATCCCTTCAGATCGAATTGCCATCTATCGATACTAACAATATGTTGATCATCATTACTAGTTGACCCATCTAAATAATCAGCCTTCATATAAAAACTACCGGTCAGTTACCTGTCAGTTTCGTAAGCTCTACAAATAGAGTCTATTTCAACATACATACATACAGCTAGTAGCAATCTTATCTCAAACTTTGATGTTATATTTCCTGTGCTTATCTTAGCTACTTTATTGGATCGTTTTTGGGTCATGTTCCAACATGACCAGTGTAGCGATAAAAGGAATTTCAAAGTTTATAACCCTCTTGGCTGTAAGAGTAATAATGGACGAAATCTATCTCATACTAGGCAAACTACAAGTTGCATGATTTTGCAATGAAAGATTCTGGTTTATTTCATTACTAGCGCCCATAAGCCCATTATATACGTTATTTTATGATTATATCCGACTGATATTGTGCTATTTTCTAATTTATCTTATTTATACTTCCAATGCTACTGAAATATCGTCTTCAACCGTGTTTGACTTTAGCAATCATTTCATAAACAGTATTATTTCATTTTCGCGTGACATATAAATTGTTATTATTTCGATTAATTTCTAGTTTTATGTACTTCACATGTTTTAATTTATATTTATGCTGTTTTTATTGCAGTTTAAACCTTATAAAATTAACTACAACTGCGTCGACATCTTCTATTCATCGCATGACTTTCTATTCCAATTAAAGCTACCTTCAGGTATTGATCTGAAGCTGTAGATTATGCTGAGGAGATAGCTTTCTGTAATTAAAGATACCGCCGCTTTTATTGCACAAATAACTGCATAGTCCTTAGAGGTATAATGGCCGATAAAACTTTGGGGTCCTACATTTAATAGGATTCACTATGATTTTAATGACATCGTTTGAAAAGACTAGCGACGTGCGACAGAGAAAAGGCTGCCATAAAATGCAGACCAACATACTCAGATGATAGTGATCATGATTATACGGGTGGTAAAACAGTTCCTTTGTTTGTCAAAACCTGAAAATATAGCATACATTTTTGTATTTGATCTAGTCTACTCAATACGGCAGTGAAAATTCTGCTATTTAATAATAAAATAAAAAATAACTAGGAACTGGTAAGGTTTTTTATATATTTGAGAAATTTTTTATTAATTTTTATAGTGTTTACTACACTTAAGGAAATCACAAAGATTTTTATAATGTCCCAAAAGTTAAGAGCCGAGCGGGATTTGAACCCGCGACCTTCCCCTACCTTAGGGGAAGGTCGCGGATTCAAATCCCGCTCGGCTCTTAACTTTTGGGACATTATAAAAATATTTGAGAAAGTTGTCAATCTGATCGCATAATGCGATAGATCCTGATTAACAAATCAATGGCAATGAAGTTGTAACACATAGATTATCTAGATAAGACGAGACAGACTACTGATTCATGCAGCTAAATAGAGCCGAAGCCAATCTAGATTCAAGATAAGGTAGAGAAAACTACCTAAACTACAATATACATGCATCTTAATTTGTCATCTAATTTGATTAAAACAATACTGTTCAAAGACAAACATGTGTGGGAGATACCACAAAGACCGACGAAGAGATATAAATAAAACTTTTGATTATAGAATGACATGGTCGATCCCAAAATCTGCGACTGTCTTTATTCCCTTTTAAGTAAACTCGTCTTCAAAACGTGCTTGAAGTAAGGAATTACAGACTTATTTCAAAACGGCTAGCATCAAAATGAGACTACCGTATAATTCATGAGGCATTCATACCCATATACGGAGGGGCTGGAAAGTGATCCCGAATCCAAGCCTTGCCGAATCCACTGGTTGCCGAAAATGGCGAACAATCCATTCTGATCCAGTTTCTAACCGGCAGAATGTTGAACTTCCATTTTGTAAAGGCTTCCATGTATAATAAGAATTGGATGTTATTGCAGAGCCTACCAGTAGGCTGCTTTGTCCACATTTAGTCATATCAGAAACAGTTACAAAATGTAAATTACTTGCAGATAATTCTAACAAACTTTACTTTACTGCCAATTGTATCGTGGGATGATCTCTTGAGATTTTGTACCAACGTAAATCCTTGCGCACATCTAGGTGAATAGAGGAAGCTGCAACCTGCAATGGCGATGGCGATCAGTTTCAGTATAGGGTTTTGCACACATTGCCGCAAACTTTGACAGTGCAATATTTGACACCACTACCGAACCGCTTAATACTGATCACCATCGCAGGTGATCTAGATTTGTCGATTAAAAATGATCAGGGTGCAGTTTATATACCATATATCAAGATGATTTAAATAAAGGAATATGGACTCAATTTGTAATGTAGTTTAATTTGGACTTTGCACTGATAGAAGCCAAGCAAGCTACATGCATCTTGTTATTATACAGTGCAAGGCCATATAAATTACACATTATGAACGTAAGTGTCTGCTCGCGTCTGTATCAGTTGTTTTAAACTACCAAGACATTTAGATTCACGCTTGTAACTAGCTGGCTTTGAAAAGCCTCATCTATATTTTGTTTCACTAGGTTCAAAGCTCAGTTGGTAGAAGCTCTGCTTTCCGCGCTGAAAATTGTGGGCACGATTCTTAAACATGGATAAACATCTGAATGAACAAATAAAAAGTAAATTTCTAAGTATCTTTTACAACTTGCAAGCTAGCATAGTTTGTTGTTTGTTGATGGCGCTGAGTAGATAGTCCACCAACATTTCTTTAGTTTATATTCAGCTGTCAAAATCAAAACATATTGTTGATAGCTTTACTACTCTTTCCGTTTTATGTTACTTATTAATCGATTACATCATATATCTCACGTGCTTATCTGAAAACAATCCTATCTTGTTTTCTTTTCTAAATTTGTTTCTTATCATTATTTAGTAAGTTTTTATTTAGTAATCTTTCAACATTATCCAACGTTATCTGCTCCAGATCGATCTCAACATCTACACAGAGTTCTAAGTCATTAATATTAATGTAACAATTGGTTACATAAAGTGACCACCTGGTGTTAGCATTGGTGTAATTGTTGAGTTGATTGATACGCACATTACGTGTATTTGAATATTTCAAAAGTAGTTTGAGTGCTGTCACAATGATATATTCAACGATAAGAGGTTCAATGAAAGCTTTTTTATCTCAAGTCTCTTTTGTCTCAAGTATAACAAACCAAGCAACCTTGCTGGACCAGGAAAAATTATGTTTTGTGAAATGAATATCAAAAATAATTTAAGTTAGTCAGAGATTAAGGTCATCAGTCATAAAACAATAAACAGCTAAACTACAAGCTATTAAATAAGTTGTAAATACCCGCACCTACTCCACCCAATAGTAATAATACTAAATTAAACGGTTACAAGAATAGAAATGAAATGACTATAAACAAAATTACTGTTTATATATTTAGTTCAAATCTAATATCGAAAGACAAGTAGCAAGGTATATAATTGAACTGGACAGGCTACTTGTTTTAATGGAGATACTAAGTTTAGGCTACGGTTTCTATTGCATTTTAGAATTGTTTTATAGGACTGGTCCTAAATGGAACAAGTGTAAAGGACCTAGTGGTAAACAGAAGTGATTGATATAGAATAAGACATTCATAATATAAATTCAGCATCCTTCAGTCAGTGTTCACCAGTTTATAGATATAACATAAAGGCATTTCAATGTCTAGTCCTAATAATATAGTAGTGAAAAGTTTTGTTCAAAATATTAAAAGCAAGTTATGTGAATGAACTAGGTATAAATTATATAAAAAAAACCTTTTCATCCCACCAGCTCTGAAAGTGTGTTTTTGCTGTTTAATTTCTGACTGGAAAAGCCGTTTTTATCCGCTAGAGGATAAAGTAAATTTGAATTTAGAATATCGTTTTCAATAAGTTTGTGAATACACAACCTATTTACTTCTACCTCCATGGTGCCGAACTTATCATACAACCTTTTTTATTTTGTTAAAAACTCGCACTCGTAACCTTCTTGGTGTATTTGTGAATTCAAAACACCATTAAACCTATTTACTTCTACCTGCATGGTGCCGAATTTATCATACAACCTTTTTAAATTTGTTAATAACTCATACTCGGAACCTTCTTGGTGTGTTACTTTTAGTCGCGCCATGTCTTTTTTTGCATTTAGTCATTTCCTCGCTGAGGTGGGATGAAAAGTTACGTGTTGCACTCGAGTGCAAAGATTTTTCACCTTGTGCTCTTTTGATTCCTTCGCCAACGCTTAGGATTCTAACTTTTAAACCACTCGCTACGCTCGTGGTTAAACTTTAGAATCCTGCGCTTGCTCAGTCATCAAAATTGAGCACGCGGTTAAAAAGCAGCTTTGCACTCTTGTATAACAAATAACTATTTCTAGCCAAAAACTAATTGCAAAAAGATGACTTTTACTATGTATAAGTAAAGTAAAACAATATTGCACAATGAGTTGCCTCATAAAAATGTTTAACATTCTTCAGCTGTTTTAATTCTGACCTACAAATTACAAACGAGTTCACAAGCTACCTTCAATCAGTTGAAACGCTGGCATTGTTAAGATAATTTCGTTTTATGAGTATAGAGTAGGTATGCCATACCATTCTTAATAATATACGTTTGAGCTCCATTATATCTCTGTTCTTGGATATTCATACAGAATAAATAAAGCAGGTTGAAGTAACAATTTATACGGATTACAAGAATTCCATTAGACCAGCTATGTATCAATCAGAAGTTGACAGCTTACGGAAAACTGACTAAAATGAGACACTGCTAAGCTTTTAAAAGGCACCACACCTCGTGTCAAGTTTTTGTAACGAAGCAAAAACTGAAATGCAAAAGGTATAGAATAGAAATAATTTATTTTGCGTCAATATAAAATTAAAAGGTACAGTTCAACTTAAATGAAATGACGGCAAAAAAGGTAAACCAATCAGCATTTGCTACAAGGGCACGGTAGCTCTTACAGCGCTGGTTTTCAGTGGCACCATAATACAATGGTAGTAAAACGAACGCTAAATAATAATAATAATTAAATAGTATAAAACAATATGCTTATTAGTAAGAACTATATTATTTTTTAAGATAACGTTGGTAAGTAAAGTTTCTGGAATCGTGACTGAAGAAATGAAAATGCAATTACAAATAACTCATTCAGTAGAAAGTCCGCGATCTAAAACGACGACGATAGAATCCCCCACTTTCCCACATTTACCCACAGATACCCCATTGTATGGAAATGGTATCATGACCGTCTCGTTGATATTTCACTTCTCCTTTGTATCGCTTATAGGTGCAAATTCGTTGCAAAGTGAAAGACGCTGAAACAGGGTATTTAGATCAACCACTTGAATTGTTTCCATAGTTGAATTGGAATTGAAAACACAAGATACAGTTGCGCTATCTGAATAATGTAGAAAACAGTGCATGGATAGTTCAATTGATCTATAGATTATCTCCTATAAGTATAGAATATTCAGATAATGTCTTAGACGCATATTTTTATGCGCAGTAGCTACGAGCTAGTAGTAATAGTAATTATATCTATGCTATTTTACTTGTAAGTTTGTAAGGTGTATAAAAGATTTTTTTATTTTATTTTCAGTGATTCTAATCAAAATGTAATGTTAGTTCAGAAGTTTTCATAATCAATTTTACTGTACCATTAGCCTCTCCGTGTTTACTTAAATCATTATCGTAGGCAGTTACAGCTGCATAAATAGACTATTCTGAAGTAAGTAGGTTTACAACCTGAGAGAAACCTTTGTATTCTGTTACAAACCACATCTATGCAACCTCAGAACCTTCAAGATAAGTCAGCATTACCACAGAATAAATAGCATTATCTATCTACGTTTGAACAGTTAGGAGTCACGTTCCTATTCCGAGAGATATTACAACAATAAGCAACTCAGCATTTGAACGCTATCTTAAATGTATAGCGGTCGGTCGATCTTTATTCAATTTCACAAATAGAAAACACTACAGCACAAAATATTCTAACTGTAGAAACGCAAACTAATGCCTCTGGCTTAACATAAAGTTGGGAATATGGTTAAACCTTTTCCGCTACGAGCTTTAATAGTAGAAAATCAACTAGTACCTTGGTACTTACATATAACTTCTTAACTTAAGTTTAAAAGGAATAGGATTATTTTCATTTTTTTATAATTCTTCTAACAGCGTTATTTTAAAACCAATAACATTTTTTTCTTTCTTAACTATTTTTTTTCCTTCTAAATTTTATTTTAAGTCTAAATTTTATTTTGATTCTAATGTCATTCCTCTGCGTCAGTTCTCGTAAACATTTCAATCGATAGACCCACAGTCTGCACCAGATAGAGGTCGGCCTCTCAGCTGCAGTTTTCATTAATTATTCTAACACCTACAATTGACACACAATTTATTCTGTACCGTGATGTCAGCCTTTAAACATTCCTGATAACGTAATGCTGGGAGTCTGCTGTATTGACTATCATATAATTGATAGTAGCAATTTTCTTAAATATTTCGCTAATAGAAGCTTTTATACTTTAAACACTTAGGGCCCTATTAATAAACCCGATTTAAATTTAGTCATGGTTTAAAGTTAGCCCTGTCACTTTTTGTCATTACCCAGTGGTAAGAGATTGCAATAGTTTAAGCACAGCTTATCTTTTGACATATTCTTATTAATAGGTTTAATATGGATTAGTAGATACTGAGCAATATCATGTGGCAGGTGAGATGCAAAAAATACGAGGTTAATCCCCACTGTCTACTGACAGTAGAATATCCCTCCATAATCTGTAAATGTCTGTTTCTGGTCTTAGTGCCACACAGAAATCCTCACTTTATGTATTTGGTGAAAGATTTGGTTAATTTTTTTTTGTATGTTTAGATTTAACTTATTTTATACGTTTGTTTGATCTCCACAATCACGAATAGCAATCATTATAATGTTGTAAGGGCTGATTTTTGTCATTTGCAAAGTAAAGCTTTTCGTCGAATAAAAAAAAAAGGTCAGTCCTTGTTTTTTGGCAAGTCTAGGCAAGAGATGGATATATTTTTGTCTAATGGATTCATTCTGCTGATTGAAAAATACTATAATTCGCATTAGTAAGTAGTGAATATCTCACTTATAATTTTGTATTTTGTTTCAGGTATGTTTTGGTCAATAAATTCTTCATTCGTCTCTTTGGTATGTATTTTACTACACTCCCATTTTTCTTATTAATTGTCTATTGTAGACGTGGGTTATTTATAATGTAGTCTAAACCAAATAACATGTAGGTGTGAAAAACGTGTGATTGACCGGAACAAATAAGTGTGTCAAAATCTTAGCCATATAGGGCGCATATGGTTTTGTCTAGGTCTACCCACCCATATTAATAAAGGAAACAGGCATGGTTTTATGTCGCTATCATGAATCTAAATGTTTTTTCCCGAAATAATTGCTTGAAGGTTCTTCTATCTACCAACTTCTTTGATCAATTGTATCACAAGGATTACTTTAAAACATCTTAAAGGTAAGTAAGTCTAGGTGCCAGTTTCACGCTGTACTAACATATCAGTTATGTATATAGCTATGTAAATAAATGTATTTCCAACGTTTATCGTCAAAACTACGATCATTATGGTTGCCGAATCTAATCAAAAGGTTAAATTTAAAGACTTTGAAGTGTGTTTACGATTGCAAACGTAATTTGATTAATCTTATGCATTTAATATATTTGCACACATATAATATATTTGTATTTATTTCAAAAAGTAGTACTTATTCAGATTCCAATGATCACTTTTAGTTTCCAGTAGTTTTGCAGAAGCAGATTAATATTGGCCAGAAAACCTTTGGTGGCGTTGTATTAAAAGCACCAGTGATCTAGTGGTAGCATCAGTGCTTTCCGATTCTAATACCTTCAGTCATACCCTATGTATTTCATAACACAAACTGTGTAATATCCAAATCGTGATCATGAATGGGCACCACCATATTCACAAATTACAGCATTTTACCATGACTGTGATCATTCTGTTTGCTGTTTACTCGTGTGCTTCTGAATGAGTTTCGTATAGCATTGATATTGAGGTTTATGTTAATGATCTCTGACCTTTGATGAGTGTAATATAAAGATTGCCCGATCGTAAGTGGTCGGTAATAAATAAATTGGGTGTAAAGTTACAAAAACTGTAAAACTCTGTTTGTATTTCAGTCTTCGGTTCATCTCTAAAATTATTTGGTACTTTTAGGAACCAACTCAGGCTATTGATCAGTTTTTTCATTGAATTTCCGTGCTGTAGACAGGGGTTTGATGCCACCCAGGACATCTGAGGATGAACATCTGTGTGATCAATATAAATGTTTGTTCGGTTTGGAAGTATTCCTTTACATCTCCTTTCTCTTTTTCATCTTCTTGCTTTTGTCCCTCTTCATCGTGTGGTGCAGTAGAAGGTTTTCCCCTCTCTGTTTCCCTTTCTTGGTCATTATCTCACTAGCCACTTTTTTCTTAACTACCTATCTCTTTTTCAGTCTTAAGTTATGAGTTGAACTAGAATGTATGTGTGTGTACTATGCCAGTACTTTCAAACGTTTAAGGAAAATATCGCGAGAAAACCAGCATGTCGTAGAAACTAAAAAGTTCTAAAGCTAGTGCACAAAAGGAATCTCTTTGGGCGTACTTAAAAACCCTTTAACCACTCTGGTTCGAAAGAACTATTGACACAACAAGAAGAATAAGAAGTTATATATTAAAGTTGTACAATTATTTAGAGCACCAGTAGGTTAAATGATAACATTACTAAGGCTTGACTTGACCTGTATTAAGATAAATTCATTCATAAATTATTATCACAAGTGAAATTCAATTTAACTGCTAAGACGTGACTTCGATAATAGATAGATAGGCTCGGCTAAACCTAGGTTTAGCAATAATTATGAATTATTAGAGGAATTAATTTTAGTTCCGTACGCGGGGTACGTAATTGGCTATAATCATTATCTTTACGCGTATTTATATTATTAGACTTCTATAGGTTCTATTCTAATTATTATTGTGTTTGCTTGAAGCCTTTTTTTGCAGGTATTTTTATTATCTTGTGTGCATTCTTTTTCTTCTTATCTTGTCACTAGTTCTTTCAAATCAGTGTGGTGAAAGGATTTTAATTAAGTACGCCTCAGAGAGGCTAATAACGTGCACTTGAAATATGTTATCAAACTTTTCTTTTCAAACCGATTTCCTCATGATTTTTTCCTTCACATACATTTTTCTACAGTAAAACTCATTGGTACACGACTGGATTTGATCCCACGACCTTATGATCAGAAGCCGAGGCCGTTACTACTAGACCAGTGCTCTCAAACGTGTGCGATTATGGGCCTATATTATTTAATAACGTTCTTATTGTTTGCCCCCGTCCCACTTTTAAAAAACAAACATTCAAAGCATCCGTTCACCTAATTGAAGAAATGAGTGTATACCCAAATATGGTCACGGCCAAACCTCATGCGTAGGAGTTTATGACACAAAAACAAAGGTATATACATAAATACAGATAGGTATCAACAAAACGAATTGGCTGTAGAAAGAACGGAACGCATACAGTGGCCGAAAATTTGAACCCACGCAGTCATTTCACACGCTTTTTCGGTTAAAATGAATTAACTTTTGATAAGAGGAATGCACTTAAAATAAGCAATAAGGTCCAGTATCTGAGATAAATTTGAAGGATTATACAGTATACAGTGTATTAGTGAATACAATACAAAATGACATCACGCATACATAAATGTTAAAAAAAGTTTGTTGATCATGAATTCGTCTTGTTCCCGTTAACGGGAACGGATTTATCGGGATAAAAAGTATCCAATGTCCGTCTCTTGGATTTAAGCTACCTCTCCAGCAATTTTCAGCCAAATCTGCTCAGTCGTTCTTGAGTTATAATACTTGAGTTTTCTCTTATACATATTTTGATTAAAAAATCAATCCCTTGAGAACCATACATTTTACTGGGGTAAAAGTAGCCTATGTGCTATTCCAAACCATAACCTTACCTGTGCCAAATTTCATCCAAATCCGTTCTGTCGTTTTAGAGTTGTTGAGTAACAAACATCCATCCATACTACAAACTTACGCATTTATAATACTAGCAATTGGTGATCGAGCTTCGCTCGGTATTTTTATTGTTAACTTTTGAGAAATCATAAGAGTCATATTATCTTTATTGGCTTATTCTTACTGAACAACGCCATCTGCTGGATATGCTTGCAGTTAGATGCTCACAATCGTCAATAGATGGCAGGAGCAGTCACATATTCAGTTTATGTTTAATTATTGAAGTCAGGGTTAAATAATCATTTTCTAAAAATGAATCCTAGCTAGACCTTTATCGCCTCCGAAAACCCCTGTTTGTGATTGATACAAACAAATAAATAAGAAACTTGTGGATCCTTCTACAGAGGTTTTATAATGATTTATCAAGTAATACAATTACAATTAATAAAAGAGCAGACGTATGATGTCGCTCGGATGGCGGTGTCAAGTCAAGTGATAGAGGGGAGGGAACGAGGCGCGGGCGCAGGGGGCCGCCGCCGGCAGGTTGTTTCCCTAACAATCTCCACCGCCTAGAAAGGTGGAGTGTGCTCCTCTACTCGGAAGGGTCCATCAGTGGACATATCCTGCTGATGGCTCTTCTTATTATTCCTTTGCTGGTTCGGATGTCTGCGACGCGGCAAGCTCCATCCGATCCTTTGTATACTGCAGTGATTCTTCCTAACAGCCAATTCATAGGGGGACTGCTGTCATCTTTGATAAGCACCAATTGATTAGGCTGGATATCAGTGTGTCTGTTCTGCCACTTAGCTCGTTGCTGCAGTTCACAGATGTACTCTCGACTCCATCGGCTCCATATGTGCTGTCTAGCTTGTTCTATGCGGGCATATCTGTGAAGGCGATTCGGATTAACTTCTTGTAAATCAGGGGCAGGCAGTGATGTGAGTGGTCTTCCTACTAAAAAGTGCCCTGGGGTTAATGGACACAGGTCGTTGGGATCAGAGGTCATAGGAACTAGCGGTCTCGAATTTAGAATAGCCTCTATTTGGCAAAACAATGTAGTAAGCTCCTCAAAAGTAAAATGTGCGTTGCCTGCGACCCTTTTTAAATGAAATTTTGCTGACTTCACAGCTGCTTCATAAAGCCCACCAAAATGGGGTGAGTATACAGGTGAAAAATTAAATTTTATGCCCTCACTGGATAAATCTGCCACAGCATCAGAACAATTGTTGACAAGCGCAGCAATTTCGCGATTGGCACCGACGAAATTGGTGCCGTTGTCACAAAATATCTCGCGAGGCTTTCCTCGACGAGACATAAAGCGACGCAAGGCCAATATAAATGCTTCTGTGGTTAAATCACTGACTAGTTCCAGATGAACAGCTTTAACCTTAAAACAAATAAACACACAGAGATAACATTTCATTAGTCTAGCGCCGCGGCCCTTTCTGTTTAGAATAAAAAAAGGTCCTGCATAATCAGTTCCCGTTATTTCAAAGGGAAACCCGGGTGATAATCTTACAGACGGTAAGTTACCCATAATCTGTTTCGCAACTGCTCCTTTCAGTCGTTTGCATCTCAAACAGCTGTTACATACACGTCTTGCCAAGCATCGGCCACCAATAGGCCAGTATTGTTCTCTGACGGCTGAAAGGAGCAACTGCGGCCCTGCATGCATTAACTTCATGTGATAATGATTCATAACTAATAAAGTATAATGATGTTTTCCATTCAAAAGAATTGGATGTCTCTTATCAAAACTATATTCAGAATTGTGCAACCTCCCACCAACACGAATTAAGCCTGTCTGTTCATCAACAATGGGGGTTAAACAATGCACTGCAGGAAATGCTTTAAAATTATTTTTATAAATAGAAAAACTTTCTAATTGTGAAAATTGAGCTAGTTTTAATTCACTGCGATCCAACTCATCGACAGTGAAAGGCCCAATACTTTTCGCTTTATTTCTAACTATATCTATAAATCTATACACATACGCCAAAATACGACGCAACTTTGTGAAACTTGAATAACGATCAAAACTAATTATCGATTCTGGATTTGTATCAATATTGGAAACGTGAACCTTCACCTCAGGTAAGTTCACCATAACGTTATTACGCTGGCCTGGCCACTGGTCTTTTGAGCTTTTTAGATATGTAGGCCCATCCCACCACAAAGAAAGGTTTGGTACCTCTTCGGGATACACTCCGCGTGATGCAAGATCAGCTGGATTCAACGCTGACGGGACGTACATCCATAGGCTATTATCAGTACATAGTTCATTGACCTCAACGACGCGGTGCGATACGAACGCGCTCAGCTTGTGTGGAGGTGTATTTAGCCAGCTCAATACGACCTTTGAGTCGCACCAAAAGTAGGTATTATTTACTGAACAGCGCAATGAATCTGTTACCTTATTACATAAGCGCGCGGCCAACACAGCCCCACACAGCTCAAGTCGCGGTATAGTCGACGTTTTGAGGGGGGCTACCTTCGATTTCGCACACAAAAGCCGCACCGTTATATGTCCTAGCGCATCACTGGACCGCACATAAACACACGCGGCGTACGCGCTTATTGATGCATCTGAAAATGTATGCATATCTACTATAGTAGGATTAGCACAGAACGCTTGGCGTGGGATAGACAGGTTCTCGATGCATTTTAAGTTGCTCATTACTTTATGCCACACGTCTGAAATTTCTTGCGGAATCTGTTCATCCCATCCAATGTTCTGTAACCATAATTTTTGTAACATTATTTTGCATGTAATAACACACACACTTAATAGTCCTAGTGGATCAAATATAGTTGATGACACTGATAAAACTATACGCTTTGTTATAGACTGATTACATTGCTCATACCTTTTTAATGATTTTTCTACTGCAATAATAATACAATCAGAATTAGGATTCCATTCAATACCTAATGTACTTGTAACACCTGAAATTTTCAGGTTTTCTTGCTGATTTTCTGTACTAGATTCGCTTGAAATTAAATCTATCAATGCTTTAGAATTGCTTTTTAGTTTTCTTAAATTAAACCCTGCTGATGCAAGTTCTGCAGTTATATTTTTGTATATATTTTTTAGCTCATTTTCATCCGAAATTCCGGTTATTATATCGTCGATGTAACAGTCGTGTCTTAATATATCGCTTATCAACGGATCTTTACATTCAATCGCTAGTTGCACGATGCACCTTGTACTAAGGTAGGGCGCAGACGACGTACCATACGTCACAGTATTCAACTGTAGGTAACTTATGGGTTCCCGCTCGTTTTTACGCCATAGTATAGTTTGTAGGTGTCTTTGATTATTTTCTATATAAATCTGACGATACATCTTTTCTAAATCTCCCGCCATTATTAGCCTATGTTGTCTTAGCCTGATCAAAATTGAAAAAATGTCATCCTGAAGAGTAGGCCCGACCATCATAATGTCATTGAGTGAGAGACCCGATGTTGTTTTGCATGACGCATCAAAAACGACGCGACATTTTGTGCTTTCGCTTTGCTCCTTCAGTACAGGATGATGTGGCAAAAATACAGCATTTTCGGGTCTTTCAGTCTTTGACAAATGACCGAGAGCTTCATACTCATCTATGAAATCTACATACTGGGTTTTTACGTCAGGCTGCCTTTGAAAACGTCGCTCTAAGGATTCGAACCTCTTTCGAGCGATGTAGTATGAATCACCAAGTGCCTCTGGCTTCGCTTTCAAAGGCAACGTCACGCAAAACTTCCCGTCCTCGAGCCGCCGAGTGTGCTGCATGAAATGCTGCTCACACTGTAACTCCTCCTGGGACATGACTGGCTTACGAGGTACTTCCTCCAGTTCCCAAAACTGCTGGAGCTGGCTTCTCACTTCATGACTGAAATTACATACAATATTCGTTTGATTATCCTTTGATTGACACATGACTGGTCCTGATACTACCCAGCCAAACATAGAATTCTGTAAAACAGGTAAGTCTTTTCCTAATTTTATTTGTTCAGTACATAAAATGTCCCAGAACACATCCGCTCCTAGCAGTAAATCAACCTTTGCCGGTACGTGAAAGTTAATATCAGCAAGTGTCACATTTTTTGGTAAATTTATTTTAGACATATCAACTTCATGACTCGGGAGCGAGCTAGTTATATCTTTTATTACAAATGCATTGACTGACGTGCTAAATGTATTTGAGCGCGACTGTACTTTAATCCTGCAGCGCTGTAACGCCTCGAAAGAGATACTGTTAATACCTGTAACACAGACCGAATTTAAGCTTTCTGTTTGTATATTTAATTTATTTTTTAATTCTTGGCTAATAAATGACGACTGGCTGCCGCAATCCAGCAGGCAGCGTGCTTCAATAATTTCATTTGTATTCATACCTACAACTTTGACAATAGCTGTCGATAATAAAACTTGATTTGAAATGCAAGTTGATAATGAAATCGGACTAGAAACCAACTGCTTATTACTCTCAATTGGTTTGTCGAAATGTAAAAGCGAATTATGCTTGTGGCTGCATATTTTGCATGACATCGCTTTGCATTGTGGGGCTAAATGTCCGCTACGGAGACAGTTTATACAATATTTATTTTTTATAATTAAGTTAAATCTGTCTGTCGGTGACATTGCCAAAAACTGCTTACAATAGTAAATCAAATGCTCACCACTACACACTACACACATGGTGCTAGTTTTGTTGCCTTCTGATGAAGTAGCAACAAACGACCTTTGTGATTTATTCATACGCCTAGATTGCTGCAGCTGCAGCTGTTGCTGCGATTGCTGCTGCTCAGAATATTGCCTGCTAACGGCATTTGTGGCTGTTGCCTCGAGAACATCTGCTCTCATACGTAGAAACATATAAAAATTTTCTAAATTTGGTACTTCAGTTAAAGAACCCTTATATTCTTCCCATTTTGTACCTGTTACACTATTTAATTTTGTTGAAAATAGATAAATGATCAGAGTGTCCCAATTTTCAGTTTTTTCACCTAATGTGTTTAAAGCTCGTAGATGTTTTGCAATGTGATCGGCAATGAAACGCAGAGAACTATCATCACTAATATTTGGCACCTCCATTAATGACTTGAGGTGAGTGCACACCAGCTTACGCTTATCATTAAAACGGTCACACAATAATTTCCATGCTACCTCATAGTTACGGCTCGATATTTCCAAAGAAGCAATTACAGTGGCCGCTGACCCGGTGAGTGCACTTTTCAAATATTGATACTTGTTGATGCTTGCAATAGATTCATTATTATGAATCATGGAAGAGAATGTATCATGAAATTCTAACCATTTTGAAATGTCACCATCAAAATAAGGAATTTTAATTTGTGGTAATTTTATATTAGTTTTTTGTACAGTTGTGTTTGAACAGGAGCTTTGTGCATCTGACTCAATGATAGTATGATGTCTTTCTATGATATCTTGTGCCTCTGACATTGCTATGTAAAACCTAGATTCTGTCGCATCCCTTTCTATTTGATTTTCTGAACTTTCCTGCCTCACTTCAATACTGGTTTGAATAAGATCATACTCTTCAAAAAGAACTTCTAACTTCTTCAATCGCGTTTTAGTTTCATGATATTTGAGCTTGCTCACGGTAGCTAACGGCTTTAGATCATCCAAATATTTCTCAAAAGTAGTTAGACGTCCTTTTATAGAAGATCTTTTAGCTGTAAGATTCCTCAACTCATCTGTGGCAGTCATCGCAATGAAGGCAAAAAATCAAACTTATAAATACCTTTACTCCAAGCAAACCATAAAACAGCTGTGAGGTCAAGCGATAGCAATGGGTCGATGTAGATATAGGCTTGAGACAGGCCAATGACCCGTAGACAACAGTGCAGTAATTAGGTATATATCTCTGATTTCACTTGCACTTGTCTGATCCTGGAATTGATACGAATTGTGATTAATTTCACTGGACAAAATAGTATTGTGTTTGTAGGCAATTGCTGTTTATACAGTGCCCTATAATGCAATTAAACTTTGGGTTAAATGCAAGACTTTACATACAAAAATATCATAAATTGTTATCCAAAACTTAGAATAAATACAGCTTAGTGTAGTATATAGGCCTTGCATGCCATAGCATAGCCCACGGTAACCGGCAATGCACAAAATGGGAAGCTTTTTAGCTTGAAAAATGGAAAAAAAATAACCTTAAACTTGGTAGAAATGTAAAAATATGCTTGTAAATAGGCAATGTTTCGCACTATTTTTGTAGCTTAGATAAAGTATTTTGTAGCTTGACTTAGCAGAAGCACCAGCAAGCTTGGACTTGGGGACATGGGGACACCACTTTGCAAATAATTCAGTGAATGATGGTGAAACTCGAGCACGCTAGACGAAAGGAAATTGGGACAAGGAATAAGATAAGGAGCGGGCCAACCTTTTGTTCAGAAACCAACTTCACTGTCACACTGTAAATTCCTTTCTTCTTTGTTCCATTAATCCAATAATCCGATATTCGCCGTTGCCGTTTTGGTCCAAAATTCGCTTTGATGGGTCCCACAAAATGTCCGCTGCGCTGACACGTTGATGCGTCGATTCGTCGATTGCAGTTTCGTGATTTTGTCAAACGGTCGCCAACTTGTTTGTGATTGATACAAACAAATAAATAAGAAACTTGTGGATCCTTCTACAGAGGTTTTATAATGATTTATCAAGTAATACAATTACAATTAATAAAAGAGCAGACGTATGATGTCGCTCGGATGGCGGTGTCAAGTCAAGTGATAGAGGGGAGGGAACGAGGCGCGGGCGCAGGGGGCCGCCGCCGGCAGGTTGTTTCCCTAACAACCCCTGTATACTAAATATCGTTGGCGCCGTTTCCGAGATTCTGATTATATAATATACCTCTATATATATATATATACAAGATTTTCTCGTTTAAAAGTAACTAGCAGTTGGTGCCCGAGCTTCGCTCGGTATTTTTTTTTTGGTAAACTGTTGTTGTGAATTATATTTAAATACGAATAAATATTATACATAATAATAAACTCCACTACTCGTCAATAGATGGCGTTCTCTGTCCCACTAACTCATGACTTAATCAACAGATGGCGCTAGGAGTTATGTTGATTATTTACTTTACGATTAAGGGGACATTTTCTAAAAATGAATCCTAGCTAGATCGTTTTATTGTCCCCGAAAACCCCTGTATACTTAATTTCATGAAAATTGTTGGCTCAGTTTCCGAGATCCTAAATATATATATATGTATATATACATTTAGTGGCTTATTTTTATTTAACAACGCCATCTGCTGGAATAGCTTGCAGTTAGTTGCTCACAATCGCCAATAGATGGCAGGAACAGTCATATATTTAGTTTATGTTAGATTATAGCAAAAAACCATTTCTCGTCATTTTCTGAAAATGAATCCTAGCTAGATCGATTTATCGCCCCCGAAACCCTCTGTACACCTAATTTCATGAAAATCGTTGGCTCAGTTTCCGAGATCCTAAATATATATAATATACAAGATTTTCTCGCATAAAGGTATAAGATAAATACATATACAATACAAATACAAATAATTTATTTCAGTAAACTTAATCTATGGTACATTTCATGGGTTTGAGACTCTCTTTTAAGTATGGAAATACCTGTGTTAGAGAGTCTCGCTCTTCCGTAGTACATTCTATTATGACTAAGTAGGTATACTAAACTTGAACGGATCTTAAAAAATAAAGCTAAATAAAAGTTAAGGTAGACAAAAAGTATAAGATTAGTGTGATTAAGAGCTTTTAGCAGATCGCTACTGCACACTTAAATAGAGCAGCAAAATTCAATGGCGAATTTCATCACTGTATTCGCAGACACGCTGGCGTATTTCTACACAAGCCGAGTTTCATTGATAGTTGCAGGTGGGTGGACTTGTCCGCCATTCATGAGTTGGGCAACGTCAGCCTACGCACTAACGGTGCTAAGCCACCGCTCAATTATACGGTAATTAATCCCAAAATACGGAACTAGAAGCGATCGATGAATAAATATTGGTGGATTCTGTGACCTCCGACTTTTCACATGACAAGTAAAGTTTAAAAAATTTGAAAACCCGGCTTCATGGTCAAACTGCCTGCCAAAAGTATTACCTTTCAGGTAAAAAAGATTTTTTTAAATTAAAATAAATGAAAAAAGTTTATTGAATGAACACAAACACAAAAAAAAAAACTATAACCTTAAATACAAATAGGGTATAGGTACAGGGTGAAAGGTTTGAGAACAAAGAGAATATTAAAAAAAAACAAAAGACGTAACTTCGTCATTTGTTTTTCAACAAAAATTTAAAAAACATACAACCGAACTGAAAACTTTTTTTTTATTTGAAGTCAGTTTGAGCTTTGAGCGCATACAAAGCAAAGCTTGTACTATGAGAAACAGATATTTTTGGTAGATAACCATGTAATTAAAGCTTTAGGTCTCCCGCGATACAGGTTAGTCCTAGTGCGGGGTTCATTGTATATCTAGATTTTTGTAAAAGTGAATTCTTGAATACCTAAATAATTTTGTATTGGACTCGTTTTCATAAATAAAACGACGAGTTTCCTTGAATAAAACGAAAGTGCGTATTTTCAGTATGGTTATTAGATTTGAATATTTTTTACAACAAATATAAAGCTTCAGAATCATATTCTCTCATACACTCATCATATACATTTTTGGAGGTGAATATTTATTGTGGATAATATGGTGTCTTATTATGTGTCAGAAAATATGAATTTACATAATATTGTTCACCTCATCCTTTAGTGGGCATGTGAACAAATATAACTAAGGTACGTTATGATCATAAGCCATTTTCGTTTGGTTCTCACAGTAAAACAGGGATATTTAAAAAAATTGAGAAACCGACTTCATGGTCAAACCGCTGAACCGATTTTAATGAAATATCTATGAGATCAACCTAAAAATATAACCTTTTAGATAAAAAAAGATTTTTTAAATTGGCTAACAAATGACAAACTTATGTGATAACAAACATTTTTAGCCGTCGCGTGGAACGGGCACCTAGACCCTACGACGATCCTACTGAATAAAATTAAATACACTTTTGATTTGATTTGATTTAAAAATACAGCCGAATTGAGAGCCTTTTTCATTTGAAGTTGGTTAATGAAATCAAATTTGTTTGAACAGTAACTTTATAAATTCGAAAAGTACTGTGCCGAGTGGGGTTTGAACCCAGAACCGTCCCATGGTGTGATGATAAGTAAGCCAACTGCGCCATATACTCGTATTCAAACCTGGCGACAAAATTGCAATAAATTAATGCACTTCCAGAGTACCCTAGTACTCTGGAAGAGACTCCTAGTACTCTGTAGAGGGTACTCTAGTTCCTGAGCAGTAGTAGAGCTCTTTGTGAAGGACTCGTCCGGGGAAGTACTACCACCATGCCTATTTCTACCTTGAAGCAGCATTGCTGTGTTTCGGTTTGAAAAGTGAGGGTGCCGGTGAAATTACGTTGGCTCGTGAGACTGAATTTGTTATGCCTCAAGTTGATGGACGCAGGGCAGTGCATTGTAGGGCACGTTCTCGAAGTGCGTGACCTACGAAGTTTTTTTTTTAATACTTTGTTATAGGCGATGGTTACCACTTAACATCAGCTGGGTCATATGCTTGTTACATCAGCAAATTGTATTAAAAAACCAGTGCATGTGGAAATCCTACAATTAATGAATGGTGTTGATGTAACATGTAGTAAATAAACTTCCAAACATTTTACGCGTCACATTTTATGAATATCAATCCAATCCAAAAAAACAGCATTCACTTGCCACACCGTTTTAAATTCTTTAACCGCCCACGCGATATAAACAAGCTGACACTTGACGCTATCACGGATGATTACGGACGAATTGTGATCGTATCTGATGATACGTAACTAGTTTGAATACGAATATTTTTCTACTGCTTGCTCTTGTAAATTCTAAAGAATAACCAAATACGCTTGGCAAGAAGAGGCGACGGAAAATGAACGAAAGTGGCTACAGAATGGCCAACGGATGCTCAAAGACCTAGACGTAGACGTGCCCGCTGGTACAGTATTTGTATTTGAGTGGGTGCACACAAACTGAAATGATGAACTACGTAACGGTTTATGGCTTACCGGGCAAGACTGGTAAATTTATGTAGTTGGTGATCTGGACTCTCGTTTTCTACCAGTAGGCCTACCATAAGCTCTGTCTGGCTCTAACTCTGGCTCTACTTTTGAGTCTTGGCCAAATTAATCCTACGTCGAAACGTCACAGATATACCGTTTAATACACTGTACTCAACAGACTCAAAACCAGAGACAGAGCCAAATAGAGCTTGTGGTAGGCCTACCTGTTATACTGATACTGTTCAAAGACATAGTTCGTTTATAATGCATAGATTTTATTTAACAAGTTTAAAATATAAATAGGTAAAACAATAAGCCTAATTTCTTCAATCATCCCACTTTAGCCCGGTTCAACAGAATTAAAAATAGTCCCAGCTCTAGTAACTATTAAATAGAAGCGAATGAAGTGCTAATAGAAATAATTATAATTTAAGTCGAACAGGATAGCATCGTATCTTCACGCGGAAGACTTTTTATCGAGACTGTGGTACTTAGTTGTATGGTTATATTGACCTATCCGATCATAAATATAGATAAAATTGCTATTACCAGTGACTTCGTTCGTGTGTTTGTCTGAATGGCTATAGTTTATAATTAATATAATTATGTACCTTTGTGTATATGTATTCAAATGTGGTGACAGCTGCAGGTTTTTTTACTGTTCATATTTGCATAATTTTAAGCCACTTTTAGTGATTGTTTTTGTATGTGTTAATGTGTAATGGAATCTGTTTTTTTTGTTTGACATGACCAACTATGCTGTGGTTACCGATTTAATACACAGGAAACTGTTGAGCTATCTGTAGATCGTTACAAATAATCTAAAGATAGCTGAACTGATCCAAATCAGTAAGTAAGCTCTAAATTAATACATACTTATAAACTACTGATCTTTTTTTGCAAAGTATTTGCTAATTATATCAAAGATTTTATATCGAATAGTCTAAAATCGAATGATGCAATATACAACAGGCCTATTCGAGACAATCAAGTATCGAGTAAACTGAAATCGTTACCACATCGTCGTGTTTTCAAAATGTCAATTGTTATTTAACTGTCACCGCATAAGATTATTAAAAAGTTTAAAAAGACACTCAATTAAGGGCAACGGTTTTCATTGCATTGGTATTGATATTTTTTGAGTAAAACAAAATACAAATAACTGCTCAACATCAGGTAGGCCGCAGCACACATAGGCAAATTAGTAAAGCGCGTGATGGAGCACGCATTGAAGTGGAGTGATTGCAGTAGAATCATCTTTTGTTGCAATCAAAACCTTGTCGTGTCTCTCAGCTTTGACATTATTTTGAGCTTCGATTGCAATAAAAAAATGGATTGAAACAAAACTTTTATTGACAAGGAACGATTGCAACAAGACTGCATGTTGATGTATTAAAAATGTATAGTAGTATTAGCTTTCTGGTTCGCATTAGTACAAGTACGGTTTGGGGCTATAGTGTCGAGTGTCTACAATATTTATTTATTAATATTTTTTTATTTATTTGTTCCTTATCTGACTTTTGATTGCAACAGATCTACACTATCGCCCATTAATTAGCCGAATCGACAATATTTCCGAAGTGTCCGAACTGGTGCTGACCGTCGAACCAATATCAGTGCATGACATACCGTGCTCTACAAGTAGGTCAGTGCAACGAGAAAGTGACTATCTATAGTTACCAGTGCTTACGTAAAGTAAGGGTTTGAATACGAGAGGTTGTCAGCTAGTGACGGCTGAAAGGCAAGTCTTGTAGCCTTAAGTGGTCAAGTTATTACGAAAAAAACTAATTGAGATGCTTTTGGAAAGGAAGAGAAATTCAAAATGTTGGAAAGGAGAGGCCTCTCAGCTTAGTTGGTAGTAGCTCTGCTCAGTGACGTAGGTTGTGGGTTCAATCCCTTCCAAGAAGAAATGTTTGTGTGGTGAACGCAGTTGTTTGTTCTCTGTTTGGGTGCTATATTGTATTCTAAATATTTATTTAAAAAAATACAAAAAATACAAGCTCTGCTTAATATGGGACAAGACAGTGCTGTGTGGATTGTCTACATTATTTATTTATTTATTTAAGTTGAATGAAGTCAGTTTTTAAAAATATTTTTTGTCGAAGTTCCTTACAGTACTTAAATCCAATTCACCATCAAATACCTTTTATTATTAACTATGACTAAAAAGATTAAAATAGAAAATCAAATTAAAATGCTTGCATGCATGGCTGTGCATGTGTACCTACGAGTTAAACAAAAAACTGTTTTTTTCTTAGTCATCATCATCCATTTGCCAGTAGTGATAGGCTTGATATCCAAAATGTCAGCTGACGAATTCAACTCGAATGATTATCATCCAGAAAACTGGACGTAATGTGTGGTACATTATAATTCCATTGAAATATCATTCATTCATTGATATCATTAAGCGGTTACGTAAATAACGGTTAATTTAACTGTTAAAACGGAACTTTAAGGATTAACTTATCGGTCAGTCGGACAAAGGCGGATTGGCAAGACCCGAGGGAGCGCAGACAATGGGGCACCGTCTGATCGCTGATATAGATGTAGAAACGCCTCGCCTTTATAGGTTTCTAGAACTGGAACTTGGCTATTCTTATAGAAACTGTCAACTTTTGATGAATATAAAACTTTTATAAACTTCCAAAACCCTTTCCGTTTCGTTGGGGAAAATACGATTTCTCAAAAGGGCGCCAAGAACTGGAAGACAAAACGTAGAACGCCGACCCACCCGATGGACTGGCGATATTGTTAGGATCACGGAAAATCCTTGGATCGTTCTTGAAATGTATAAGGGAGGCCTTTGCCCAGCAGTGGACATCTTCAGAACTCCCTTCAAACTCCTTTAAACGCTTTTAAGGGAGTGCTATATGTTTATGTGTCAAGTGCACGAAAAGAACCTCTTTGAGGCGCACTTAAAATCCTTTCACCACACTTGGTTCGAAAGAATCAGTGACACGATAAGATGAAGAAGGGAGTGCTATTTTTTGAGTGCATACAAAATTTTAAATCTAGAATCTAGCCCAGTAGAATAGTAATGTTTTATGTTTTTTTAATGTTTTTTTATGTTGTATTACAGCATAGGTTATTGTTGAGTTTAGCAAGCTTTAACTACACGAGCCGACGCATAGACAGACACCAGAATCTGACCAAAATAAATCAGAGTTTCAAAATCTGACTGGAAGACGCAAATGAATTTCCCAATGAATTTCAACTCTTTTATCTCTAGATCTAAATGAATTGGCTATAATATCCTTATCTGTAAGTAGCCTTTGGCTTTCTACTATTTTAAACAGATAAAACGTGTGTGGTCTACATAAACATACAAAAATAGGCGCAATTTCAACATAAACTTAATGGGAGCTGATAATTTGAGGCGCCCTATAAAATATCACTTAGGAGGTATTTAATTAAAGTACTCGTAATTTTATATTATAGCGACTCGTTTACACTGTATCCGTGAGACGATACATCAAGATTTTGTAATATAAATTCAATTTTTTTTTGTACAGTTATATCACCAAGGGTCATATTAAAGTTTAGATGCCAGTTCCACGTGACCAAGCCTATAAGAACAGGCAACTAATTACGGCTTGGTTCCTACCGTTTTCTGCATGATTCTTTAGCAAAAATAAAACTAGCAGTGGAGTTCCAGTGTGGTGGCGCTCCAACTTAGTGTGACGTAGGCAATACAAAAGACACACCGCAAACCAGATTCAATCCTCACCACCTGGATAGCTGGTTCCTCATTTCTAAGCGATCAGTGCAGCGTTTCACTGATCGCCATCGCTATCGCCTAGATGTGCGCAGGCCATTACAGCTCGTTTTTCGAGGTCCTTTTTGCCACGCACGACTAACTAGTGGATCGAACTTCCTTCTGCGGTTTTCTTTCGAAACTTGGTGGAGTAAATTATCGGTTCTGGCTAGAAACAGGGCCTATAAAAGCACATAAAAGCGCTCAGATGTAAGTGCTACTTAGCATCAACCCTCCACGACGATGACGCGACCATGCAGATAATTTCTTACATTTCTTGAACAGTGAGGAATAACTTCTTACATTTCTTGAAACAGTGAGGAATAAACTATAAGCAAGTTAAGCCTGAGAACTTCGACGATAAGGCTTTAATAAAATTAAGATGGCGACGGCGACTACGGTGCAGTTTCAGAGTATTCAATTATTTTTTATCTTTTTTTTTGCTTCCGCAGTAGCCTCAAAGAAACCATTAATTTAGCAAACGACAGCCGCTCACGCCTGTTTTATATTTTCATCATCATCCTTAAATGGCAAGTGTCATAAAAACGGTAGCCATCTGTGCAAATACGTGGTACTTGACTCCCTCAAAATATGACCTCAAAATTTACAAATGAATTTGAACGCTTTACCCTTTGCCATAAAGATGAAAATAAAGTTTTAATATTTATAATCTTGACTAAAAAGATTCAAGCGAAAGTAGTCTTTAAACTTTAGGTCATAGAATATAAAAACGTGTGAAATTGCTCGGTCGATTGTCACACCGTAAAGTTTGTGCAAAGTAATTTTTAGGACAACGAACTATGTTGTTTGGGAAAAATATTTTATCCATGTGCGTTGGTCTTATGGAGCATTGAATGACTCACTTAGATTTTAATTACCCGCGACCGTTGTCCGTTGGTTATCTAAATATTAGCATAAATTATGGTGAAACTTAATAAACAGTGTACTTACCTACATTTCCTTATAGGTAATGATTTGAGAAATGACAGTTTATGATTATTATAATTATTTACTATATCACAAATTTATAAGCTTATGAACTTTTAGTTTAATTAGACTAAAAAATACTTGGCTTTGCTTGCGCCCTTTTTTATTTTATTTCCCTATATTCGGAAATAGAGTGGTGTTACTAAGTGTGTTTTATTTGGTGTCATGGATCCCAAGCAGTTTAAGTTTACCCGTTGAACCAAACGTTTTTTAAGCTCAGTTAATTCTTCTTCTTATCGTGTCACTGGTTCTTTCAAACAAGTGTGGTGAAAGGATTTCAAGTGCGCCTCAGAGAGGCTGTTTTCAAGCATTCGAAACATATTTTTTTTTCTACAGAAATAGTAATTGGTACACAAGTGAATTTGAACCCATGACATAAGGATCGGAAGGCAGGACCGCTACCACTAGACCACCAGTGCTCTAAGAAGTAGTTAATTAAAACATCAACTTAGAATTTAAAGACTTAACTTCGTTTTAATGCACCCAGAATCTCCATCTCTATTCCAAAAACATTAACTTTCACAATAAAAGTCAAAAATACTCATCAAAACCGAACATTTGTCACGTTCACGTCCCAAAAGCAATGAATGGGCTTTATTATTTTTTTTCAAAGTATCGCTGGAATCCCCATAAAAGGAGACAACAGGCGCCCCTCAACACGTGGTAGACAGGAAGGAAGTATTAACAAGTCAATGAATGGCGATGGAAAGGTCGGAACACCATGTGTTTGAAATAAAATACATGATGTGAACTCTACAAATTACAAATTATTTTTTACTCCAAGAAACAACATAACAGATATTATTTCACATAATAAAGAAGGCTGTGCCTAAACACTTAAAAAAACGAACTCAGAACAGGCCAGAACCGGCTGGTAAAATGGCAGGAGAAACTGGAGAGTGTCGGTGTTGTGCCAACCTCACATGAAGTGGGATCAGGGAAAGAAAATGATCATGAAACGATGGAATAATTGTAGTGTTGTTGTTAGAAGTCAAAATAAATTGGGAACTAAAATGAATAATACGCGTAATAAAAATATGTTTAATGCGCTAAATAAGTTAAAATAATTCTACTATGGAAGCAAGTACAAAATGAATTTTGTATCGTGCCTATTAACCAACTATCGGGGCGGATCGCTTGTATTATATACAACTTTAGGCCACCGCAGCACACATTGCATACCAATGCAATATTAATAATGATTCTAATTTTATATTTGCATGCATGCATAATCCTCTTGAGTGAGGCAGGTGTGAGTTCACTTCCTACGAGTATTATTATCTCCAAGTGCGAATTAGATATGCTTGATCATTTCCTTGTAATATAATGAAGACCTTAATTGTTTACCAGAGTTTATGTTTTAAGTTTGGTATTCATATTATCTATAGTAGATTCTACAACCTTCAGATAGATTATAACGTTTACATCTTGGACAAAAGCAAGATAGTTCCAAAAGGGTGATGGAGGATCTTCGAGTAAAACTATGCTCATAGGCAAGTTAATATTTGCCAACATGACTCACAAAACTCATGTTAACGCAGGGATAAATATCATGAACTACTAACCCTTTTACTTTCCCAAACAAAGGCCAGTCACGTCAATATCAATCCATCTACACGTTCAAATATAGCCTTTAAATCACAGCGAATAGGTTTCACCTATAAATCTACCCTAACGCATTGCCCTGATGTGACCCCACCTAGACTATCTTATCTCTAGCGATAAAGAAAACGCACCTTTACGTACAAAATCTAGGAGCAAAATGTTTGAATGTTATCGGTTGCTTTTAGAGAACCGAACACAGCTTATTTCGTTTCGGCTTCTGTCTATATTGTTCGTGAAGTTTTTTATGGAAAGGATTTACCACCGTGTAACATTACAAATATTCACAAAATAAATAAGAATCAGTTGATCTAAACACTGCTACAAACGATCAATTAGACGACAAATTAAATGATCTAGATTGGAATAGTCCGAGCACCGAGCATTTGGCATTCAAGTTATTTGAATGATATTGATGTCATAAAACAAAAAGTTATGGCTAGGTATAAAATTATTTAGGAGTTTGAAAATAGCTTAATAAATTTACTGGATGCATCAAGACTAAAAAAAGTTGTAGCTATCAAATTAATTTGAACAGATGATGATGGAAATGATTTGTAAATAATTAAAAAAATGATAAAGGCACTAAAAAACCTTTGATAACAGATTCCCGTTGGAAATGTCATGAATGTTAAACCGGTCGAAGTAACGAACGGATTTTAAGAACTCATTATGCAAATTGCAACCGTAGCCAATGAAAAATGATCCCAATTACGACGCAGTGAATTTCAATTTCATATGTTATATGACGTTGCGGAGAAGTTATGTAATAAAACAAAGGGTGACTTACGGTCCTTCGATTGCATGATCTCTGAAAGTACCCATACACATAAGAATTAATTTAATGAAAATTACAATGCTAGTGGAGGTTCTAGGTTTCTGCCTAGAAATGTCAACGTTAATACCTTTATCTGCTTTACTAATTGTTTAAGGGATATCAGTCTCATGTTGTGTATCATCACTTAGAATCATTACACTTGCACAAAACACTTTACCAAAACAGATTTTTCTTCCTGCACTTTGTGGGGTCGACATCTCAGTACTCACTCCTTCCTATTTTCATGTCTCACACAATCCATCCATCTTTTATTAGGCCTACCTATGCCTTTATATCAATCTTCATTCATACCAAACACTGTTTTCGTCACATGTCACTTCACTTGACGCCACTTTACCCAAGCATATGCAGCTGTAAACTTTTTGTATTTCTCTTATTTAGCCAGATTCATGTTAAAAAAATATAAAAACCAATTCATATTTTGCAAAAAAAACAGTTGTCTCTATTTTCTAACATGACCGATATGGTCCGAGTGATTCACGCCTAACAATGTGCCCTAGCTATTGTATGACATCCTGCGGGCAAGGTTAATTACGAATAACGCTCATTTGCAACAATAAAGCTACGGAACCACTAGACTATTACAATAGCATCAATGCAAAGCTGGTTTTTATGGCCTACGTCCATGATTCCAGCAGTAGTCTGTATTTATTTAGAGAAAACCAGTCCTATTGGGTTTTAATTCTATAGCAAAAGCTGAGTGGTCGTCGTTTTTATCAATAAATGCTTTTGCCTATTAATAGGCTTTTTCTTTTCATTTATAAAGCTTATGCGCTTCTTACGCTATAGCTGAAAAGATTTTATTTTAATGCGGTTACTACAGCATGCTTTAGTGAATGGTAGGCTGATTTTGTACAATAGTTTTGCTGAATTCCGCTAGTACAATGACTCTGCTGAATTCACGGTTATCTGAACATCTGATGTCATTGCAATTATTCTGCGGTGTTTGTAGTGCGGTATTGTCTGTCATGTTTTTAATTTCATGTTTCATTCAGGATTCGTATTTCTTCTTTGTATTAGTTTTAGTGATTGTCAACAAAAAAAGTGATATCAATTAGACCATCACCATGGATTCATATTTTGCACAGTTCCTGTTTGACAATACTTGAAAAACAATAGTCGTTTTTCGTTATTATTTGATTTTAATTGTCAATTTTTTCTTACATTCTATTGCATGCTTGTACCTACATCACACTTCATTTCAGGCAATTGGTTACAAAAACAAACACCCAATAAATCCTGTTGTACTCAATTCAATGAGCGCAAACATTTAATATGACAAGGAATTTGCTATGATATCATTCTTGACATTTACAATGGATAAGACGATAAACAATACAGAAACACGCTTCAACATGAGTTAAAGTTGTTATACTTGCGACCGAAACTTCCTCAACCAAGAGAGGACCAGTGTTGGATAAACTGGGTGATTTGGCGTATATATTTATGCGTGAAACCGGCACTTAGACACACCTTGTTTTAAGACGTCTTGTAATCCTACTGTATAAATGAGTGAGAGAGATTTCGTGAGTCTTGTAATCCTACTGTATAAATACACTTTTGACTTTGATTTCAAAAATATATCTCAGACAATAATTATGACATTTTCTAACAAGTCAGTAAGTACAAACTTTTACATTATACCTACCAATATCTAGTAATACGTTATGATTTGCTTTGCATCGTGATCCAATTACAGACGTTTTGTAATTTTGAACTCTCAATTTTGTATGGCTTGCAGCATAGTTTAGTTCCAGCTTCAAGTAGATTCTCAAACATGTAAGCAAGCCATGATTAGAATCTGCACGCACGAAGGAAAGTCGTTTAAAAACTAGTGATGCAAGCTTTGCCTAATCATTGCGATCGGGATTGCTGTCGGCAGTTTAAAGATCTAGTGCAGCTGGCTGTTTTATCGTTGATCAGTAACTAGGCTACATTTAACCAACCCTAGTTTGCAAGTCAGTTTGGTTCCTGGATCTTTTAATGACGGCGCAGAATGTTAAGTCTATATTACGTCAGTGTTTGTATTGTCGATTCTGTCTTGTTAAGAATCGTTGTCTTTTCTAGTAAACGCCAGATGGTGAACTGTTAGCATCGATAACCTATGCCAATTGAAGTAATATTTGATGAAAGGGCTTATGTTAATTAAGTCCCTTATCTAGAGCTATCTTTGTATTCAGATGTTGTTTCTTTATTAGCATTGATCACATGTCTATCCACGACCCTAAGATGTCACATAAAGACATCATTAAAATAATCGTAAGTAGTATCAATATCTTCATAATATGCAATATTATAATTACACACAATTTTCCTGGACAAGAGTGCGATAATATCACATAGCACGTTGACCATTATCGGAAATCTTCGAATGGAAGTGCAGCTAGTGATGCAAACGCGGCAATGGATGTTAGGTAAGGTGTTTTGATGCGATTAGCGGATGCAGTCGGCACCGGCTTATCGAAGGTTTGCTGACACCTTGCAGACATTGTACTGAGTCAGTTATCTTCATTGCTTTTTACAGATTTTACTTTTTTTATAAATGTTATAAGTTTGTTCTGATAATTACAAGCCCTGCGGCTATTATAGTGTTGTGTGGAACGTCCGCAATATTTACAGATAAAAATGGGGTAAACGGTATCCCTCGTTTTTCTAAAATTTAGATTATACTTGGCTTTACGGATAATTAAATAAGTAATGGTTGAAGGTACAATGTAACTGGCTTAAAAATAAGACGAAAGATCTTACATTAAAAAGACACTGAACTTTACTGTGCTCTCTCTTCTTAAAATTTATGTATCTTGTCCATGAACACTGAATATCTTCCATCAGATTAACGCATCATCAGCTTCATTGAGGCTTAACACGAATCAATGGCTTGTACAATATCCAATCAATTATTAATTGTTTTGGTCTAGAACTCTAGACTATGCATTTCTAAAATGTGTTTTACGTTCAACCGTTTATCTAATTATGTACTTTTTTTGGTATTTATACTTACTATAGAAACAACGCTGATTTTAAGCATAATACTATTTAATTTTTTTATCACGATCTTAAAAGTTTCTCTATCATGTGCTTCAACTTTATTTATGTGGGTTATCGCACTGTTTACATCAGAAGCTTCATCTACTTCAATACCATTAAAACCATAATTTACTGTGTGCACTTCATCGATCATGTCAAAGATTTTTTCATATCGATACAGCAATTCATATTTTTCGAAAAGGTCATCTTGATATACCTTAACTTGACAGAATAAGATAAAGAATTAATAATAACTAATGATAAACTTCTGTAGTTCAAAAGATGGTGACAGAAAGATAGCGTAGTTAAACAATGGGATAAAGTTTAGCATCAATTGCGGTAAAATTCAAAATCACAATGTGAATATAATTTTGAAAAACAATAGAGTAAAAAAATTAGATAAGAAACTATAAAAATAATTATTGTTGTTATAAAACGCTCAAATTTCTGAGAATGGTTCTAGGAATATTACTGAACAAAAGGAAAAGTAAACTATACGTTTATAAAACTAATCTATCGAGGTCGACTCTATCGGGTCTATGAAGCAATGATATCAATTTTATCAGTAAACACGAGATACAGATAAACGAAACGTTACGTAAAAATGTCTCTATGTTTATGATCAATATAATTTATCGCGTTTATGTATGTTTGTTTTGAATAAATCATACAAACAAGTTGTATTTCCTGTCGGTTTGAATTCTGATGAGCTTTTTATTGAGCTATTTAATATAAATAAACCTATAATTTTGAGTAATTTGAATGAAATTAAAATAAGTTTTATAGCACTTAGCGAAAGTTAATTCAGCTTTGTAAGGCGCTAGTAGAATTTTTTATTGTTAATCGCATAGATAATTTTATAGTAAATCTACTTAATAATTTCAGATCTGAGAATATTATTTTCTGGTTCTCACAACAGGTTTTACTAGTAGTTACATTCTGACTATAATGAAACAATAGAATTATGACTTAACTTGCCATGCAACTAGCCATGCATGGTCAATATGTCGAGCTAAATCCGTGGGTTTCCTTTGGTTTTTACTTACTTTCACCATTTGAGAACGGTGGCAAAGAGAAACCTTGCGAAACTTGTAACCGTCTTCATTAATTTGTAAAAGAGCTGAGAATGAAGCATTGAACTCTTTCACTCGAAAATGAAGCCACTTAATGAATCATGATGTGCCACTAAAATGATAAGTATAAAACAAGAATGCCGAAATAATTGAACACTTAAAATGTATCTTTGGTAATCATATCAGGCAGGAATATAATCTTTATCTTTACTTTGTCCTTATCGCGCAATTGGCGGGTATTCGACTTCATGGCGCCAAATTTGTAATCCATATCAAGATAATCGAACAACGGTTTAGTCTGAAGGATTTTTACAGACGTTTGCACTTGATCCAATTCGATACCTGTTTTATCAATAACATCGACATTTTATTAAAACTTAAATGTAACACACACAATGTTGCACATTATATAAAAATAAACCATTGTATAAAGTATTATTTTATAAAGATATTATTTTCAGGCAATTTCTTTAATAAGTTTGTCATTTTAAAATTATGTACCTGCTTACTCAATTTATAGACTCTTAATAGAAAAATATATAAGATACATAATAGGAATGCAATCATATTATTTTATCAGTTTTTTTATCAGAAGATATCTTTACATTTTATCCGAGTAATCCAATACTTCATTATTTAATGTCAAAGATTAACTCACCTAATTGATTTTATAGGTGATTTGTTCAAACCATAAAACACGTCAGCGGTCACAAAAATAGTTCTCTCGTTATTACCATTACTCGTAAACAGACATCCTGCAGAGGCTAATTAATTATACAAATCTTAATTACCTTTGCCGTTCCTAAATATATCATCATCTTCTTTATTCTCATTGTAACTTGGTTTAAATTTGAATGACAAAATAAGCTTATCGACTGCATTTCAAACTTTGTACTCGTGCCTTAACTGGAGACAGTAATTCAAGCGTTCAGAGTTTTGAAACGCTTATCTCGGTTGTATAAGGTTCACTTTTAAATGTTTTTTCTTGTCACGGTTGATAAGGATTGGTTTGTTTTATTTTCTTAAGAAATTCCTTTCTATAAATAGTAATAGTGTAATGTATCAGGCGCCTGTTCTTTGTTTATGTTATGAAAAATGCCTTTGGTGATTAGTTTTTCGTGTTGAAAACTTATATGCAGAGAGTTTTCATCAACGCTACATAAAACTCACTTATTCTTGTGTTTACTTATAATACCTTTTTCCCCTTCCCTGGAAATACCTTTAAGACTGTATGAATAATTGATTTCTGTGAAAAAGTGTACAGTAATACTATCTATGACTATTTCATTCAGTGAAATCTGTTTATCTATTCGCCAATTCGTTTTGTGTTGTATTTATCGTGAAATTCGATACCCGTATGCAGTAGGTTCCTAAGTATTGGATAAAGCCCACATACTTTACATTATCGATAATATTCTTTGTCCTTTATTCAAAGTTGAGTCGGTTATAATCTCATCTGCACATAAAAATATTGCTTGTATTCGAACATAGCAACCTGGTTACCCCTTTATGCAGGTGCTTTTTGTATCCTTGATGGCAATCTTCATCATCACTGCCATGTTGCTGGATTAAGAGTCATCAGAATAGATGCCGATATTTTTTTAACATCCTCATCCATTTCAGTCCCTTGCTGGATGCTCTTCGGGATCTTCTTCGGAGACGCTTCACGAAGAACATGTTTAAGTTTAATTAGTCACATGAAAAATCTCAAAGTACTCCCTCAACAATCTATTTTTTTATACTAGCCCAAATCGTCCCACTGCTGGGCAAAGGCCCTCCCCGAAAGACTTCCAGTTCTCTCTATTCTGAGCCTCCTCCCACCATCTCTTTTCGAAGGCATCCAGATCGTGCCTCCAACAGTTTCTTTAATAGATTTTTTTTCTTTTCAGGTAAGTCCAGTCTAAGCAAGGAATCGAGCGTAAGCTCTGATAAACAAGCAAATATTGTGAGTACAATATTATGAAGATTTTGCTGACATGTTATCATTTTACCAAACCTTAAACTATTCCTAAAAGAAATTCCAAAGCACTGATTTCTATAAATACTCCTGTTAAAATTTAGATGTATTAATTATTTCTTAACACATCGCTTAATCCAAGTGTCTCATTTCAAATTACCAAATGTCACAATCGTGACACCTGAAATTGCATTATTTAATTCGGAAAATAGCTTAGCGTGTTAATTTAATTTAACTTAAGAAGGATACAAGCTATAAATTGTAGAAGACAAGATGCTAAGAGTAGATAGGAGTCGTAGATCCATAAATGTACCTCACCCAGCAATAGATACCATTAGTATAGAAATGACAACCGAAATGAAAAACAAAGCTTAGATCAAGTTTCAACGAAATTGCTGTTATATTAAGTAAATTCCTCATGTTAGATACTATCATCGAATCTGTTTGAATCTGTTTCACCACCATAATTATAAATTTCAAATTCCTAGCACTAAAACGTGAAGGTGAACAATAAAAAAGTGAAAAGAAATTGAATTAAAAGATATTAGACAACACGACGACACTATCAGAACAAATTAAGCAGTACCTCTTTCGCGCGCAGAACAAAACAAAGCAATCAGACATCTAACACTGTATTCTACTCTCGGGATCTGATATTCACATCAGAAAGTTTAATGGTCCAATAACAATACATCATTCGTAACATATCCGTCTCTTTCACTTTTTGTGGTATGCAACTGGACTACAGCTTTTTGATAGATGGCTGGATCACTCTTTTTAAGCTCTCAGTCTAAAGACATACTAACTAAAAAATAATTTAAGAAAAAAATCCAACTTATGATGTAGCAATCCTTTGCGTAGACACGCAAGCACGTAGTGCAAGAAGTTATACACTTGACTATGCGACGTTCACGGGTTAATTATTCAATTTGGTATAATTAAACCTAATTTAGTAGCCACTATCTTATTCCCAGACATCAAGCCAGTACCATAGTCTTATGTAAACCTTTTAAATATAACATGACAAGTAGGGAAATTAATAATTAACGAAAATTGTATTGAGTCATCTTATAATATCCATAACTAATTAAAAATACGTTTGTGGTACGGTTTGCTTCCGCATAATTGAAAGCTAAACTAGCTGATTCCAGTACTTAATGACCTGGCTAGACAATCTAAACATAAATCAATTAAAGAAACTGAAAGTGACAACACCTACAAAGCGTTCTCATTAGTATGCGAGATCTGAATCTATGTCGACCTCGTACGAGATAGCGATGTCACTTGTCTTTGTTCTTTGAATCCGCTCTTAATTAGGAAGCTTATCTTTAACCTTACGGTCCTTAACCCTATGCTTAGTTGTTGCATTGCTGTTCTACTTTACTTTATTTACTTTTCCGTTACTTTTGCAACAAATTAATCTAAAATCATAATCAATATTCATAAAAAAGCTAGCAAGTAAAAAGCGAGCTTAAACAGCAACTTAAAAATGCCAATAAAAAACATATTTGTTCAATATAAATTTTGATGGATCCTTGAAAACACAGATGTGAAAAAAAAGGCCAGTTCATAATGGAATAAAGAAAAAAAAATAAGTGAAAATGAATTGGAGAATAGTGGGTCAGCCCAAGAAGAGCAATGTAAAAAGCAAAAAGTTTTAAACAAAATGACAACCGTAGTAAATTGAGACACAACGTGTATCTCAGCATGCGTTCTGCAAATGTATTTTTCTCATCTTCGCTTAATTCGTTGGTACAACTTGGAAGCTAAGGTGACTTATCTTCTACAGCTTTAATAATTTTTCAATCAATATTGTAGACAAACATTTAGCAAGCAATTCAACATTCAGAATAAAAACAATGCATACTTCAACATGAACTTTAAAGTATGGGTTTCGTTTTAAAAGCACTGATACCAAATCTAATAGTCACAGGATTATGTCTAATAGATCTAGACTTTCAGTAGCAAAAGCATTCTCAGATGCAAACAATAGAAACATTCACAGGAGATTAGGAACGCGAGATTGTTTAACTGTTAGCTTGAAACGCTGTCAAATATGACAGTGTTTCTCTGATCACCATCGCAGAAAGTTTAGATGTGCGCAAGGTCTTATTCCATCGTCCTTCAACAAACTCATTTTAAGTCCCAGCACGTATACCTTCAACATTTTCAGACAATAATTGCTACTATTCGCATTCCGCGAACATTGTCATGGTCGGTGGCATCACTTAGACTTGCATATTGCGTTCAAAAAGCACCGCGAAGCTCTGACGGAATTCTTTACACTTCTTTAACGTCCTTTACGCTCACTTCTGATTCCTTTTCGTGACTCTTGAATATTGATACAACTGTTCTGAGTATGACAAGCATGTCACTCACGACAATGCGTCCACTCCATAAATAAACTCTTTCACTTTCGCCACAGCTTCCTCTACAGTTTCTATTATCTTTACCACTTTTACCACAGTTTCAGCAACAGTTTGTTCGTCGTTAGCCTCAGATAAAGTGGTTTGTATGTTCGTGTCTGGTCTTGTGAGTTTTGCTCTCGTATTTGAAAGCATAGTACATCATTTTAATATATTCCAGTTATGTGTTATAGCGGTCATTATGGCGATGGACAGATAAACGCAGTTTTGCTTACCGAATGGGAAATAAGACTGATTTTGGGTTGGGATTATTATATGGCAGCAATTTGTTGATCTTAAATTTTTCCCATGTGTGTATTTATGATGAACACGTTATGTATCTGACTTCAAGTAGATAGATCAATCTCGTTGAATAGTTCCGTTAGCTCATTGAATGGTACAGATTGCAATCTACACAAAATGGTGATAGGAAAGAATGATGAAGGAAAGAAAAGAAAATCTTAAATTTTGCTTGTCTTATACTAGAAGACACGTAGATTGACCATGGCTCAAACCTTATTTCAAAAATCCACAACAAGCTCCAATTTGTATTCATTTTTTACCATCATACACTTCCTCAATAGTACCTACAGTAAGCTACCACTTAAGGAGTGGTCTACATTCAACCAGTCTAGTAGCCTACGAGTAAGGAGTTCACACTATGTACGGTCAGTAACGCTACTTAATGGCTTCGTCTAGTTCGATCAAAGAGAAATAATAAAGTACAGGGGCTTACGATTGAATCGTTTAGATCATTTTTCAATAGATTTTGAAGATACTGACAAACCGATGAAACTACTATCAATCAAATGCTTTTTTTAATTGCAATCATTGTAAAGCTTATCAAATAGAATTTAAATGTATTTACAGGTTGATTTTGTAGTAAGAGATTCCATTTTGATCATTTATTTTCAGCTTGCCAACATTATGAGAGATGCATTCTTCAGGCTGATAGGGTCACGGTCAGGTCAATCAGTATTGACCCCTAAATATGAATTTCCAGTGTCCACAGTCAATGTCTTGTGTGTGTTAAATGAAATGTTCGTTCATACTACATGTTTATTTTCGCTTAACTGGTTCAAAATTATGTTTCTGTTGTGACAGTTAAGTACTAAAACCTTGTTCAGTTACTATTATGGTAATAGAATAGCCTAGCTACTAATTGTGTTGTCATTAACATTGATATTGAACTTGACTTTTACATATTACTTAATTAGTTTTAGGAAGTTTAACTTTGTACCCACAACAAGCTCTTATCTAATTTTCAATATACTTTTTATCACAAAGTTCTTACAAATTTTGCGACTTCATGCTGTCCTACTTCTCTTAGCATCTTCTGTTTCTCAAATAATCTCAGTTTATTTTATATCCTGTTTATAGGAATTAGTTGGAACCTAAACAGATTCATATAGGCATTAGCTAAAAAAGGAAGCTTAAATATCTGAATACTTATATTCACGTTGTTATCAGCGTATTTTGTTTTAGTATAAAATAATCTAAAACTCGTTCTTAGTTTGTAAAGTCGTATTTTTTTATACTATCATGGTTTTTAACACTATTTTTATGAACAACGGGATATTTACCATGATTTAATTTTGAATGGTCACTGGTTATACTGTATAACCCGTGATCATGGTGCATGTAACTGTGCCGAAAGATCAGCAGTCAAAACTTACAAAATTAAAGCATGGTAAATATCCCGTTGTCCATAAAAATACTCTAATTTCTTGTTTTATTATGTGCTACCATATCTATAAAATTCTCACATAATTACAATGTTTTATGATTGAAGAACGTATCTCCAAGTTTAACAGCATGTAGTTGTGTAGTGTTAATATATGCAAAAATATTCAAACTATCACGTTTAACAGTAGCTAAGTAATTTACATGTTTACAAATATTTTTAACTAGCTTCTACCCCTGGCTTCAATTGCGTGGTACCTAAAATATGGAAAATCCCATATTGCTATTCCACTAGTGAAATTTACTTTTATATTTTTTTTCTCCAGGACTCACTTTTCTTCTTTGGACTAATGTCCAGCATTTGATTTAAAATGATGATCATATCTTCACCAATGTATTATTTTATTGATCCTACACCAGTTGGGTTATTGTGTATTCTGTTGCAGTTGTCATCAGGTAAAGTTTGATGCTAACAAATAAATTATACTAACAAGGAACAGCGATCACAAATTTTGTTGCTATCATTTTTTGACCACTATCCAGTTGTTGCCATACTATAATCTATCTAGTTATACAAAGCCGAGTTGCTGTTCTCTATCTCATGTTTATTACGTCAACATTCAGTTTTTCATTGCAATCGAAGCACAAAATAATGTCAAAAGTAACAGATGCGACAGTGATTGCAACAACAGATATGCAATCACCCTACATAAGTTGAACCTAAGCCTCTGTACAATCGCTCGTGCAGAAGTAGTCAAACAATGATAACGACTTCTACTTCTGACGTTATAACGTCTTGTAATTCGATGGAGCCGGCTGCACGCACGATAAAACATGACTCATGCGGCGTTACCTCACTCTGAGGCATTCTATTTAAGGCTTGAAGTGCAAGCGAGAGCGCGGAACGAGCGACAAAGAGGCACGCACGGCCTCCGCGTTCGGCATCGTTCGACATCTGTCTCTCTCCTACTTGAGTGAGCGATGCGTCCGCGTCGACAGCTGTATGACGTTGTCACGTTCAACTATCGTCAGTAAACCGACTTTACAGACAGCCGATTTTTTCTCCACACAAGGTAAACAAAAAGAGGAAGCTATTCATTAGTCAAATGAAAATTGCTTTCCAACCAGATCACAACAAAAAGCCACTTCAGCTGTATAAGGCCAGCTGCTTAAGGGAATCTAACGATTGATTAGATCTTGATAGGCTTTCGTGAGCCATCTTGACTTCAACGGTCAATTTTAATTAATTGGAAATTCCTTTGCAGTGCAGTGGTTAAATGAGCTATTCTGTTTTCTGATCGTAGGTTCGAATCTAATCTCTGTGACATTCTATTTCTGATAGGTATGTGAGTAAATTACATAACGGTAATTTATAAAAAAAAAGTTAAGCCCTAACAAGCACGGGCTTTGGAATTATATTTGCACAATCAGATAATATTATCACAATCAAAATAACTATTTTGGGGTCGGCCTTCCGAGGCAAACTAGTCTAGTCCAGCTGATCTAATTTCAATTATCCGTTTATGACTGTCCAAAACATAATCAGATTGTCTCTAATCAAAGAACATCTTCCATCTAAGCAAGTCTGATACTTTAAACGCGAGGAAACCCTTGATGGATACAGCACTGTTTGTTGAAAAAGCAGGGGTTTCAGACTTATTCTACTTAAAACCCTACGACCCCAGCAGACACTCAGGCCATGGGTTATCATAATCAGCCTGAATAAGTCCACTGCTGGACATAGGCCTCCCCTACACATTTCCTGGAAGAACAATTCTGAGCCCTCTCCATCCATCGACTTCCCGCGATCTAAACAATGTGGTCGGTCCATCTGGTGGGTGGGAGCCTTACTAAGTAAGCACAAAGTATTCTTCCTTGTTATGTCCATGTATGAAAGTCAGGCCACTCCCAAACAGCATCCTCAGCCAACGGTCTCTTCCAATAAGGCGGTGTCGTGGATCCACTTTTCCACTTTCCTCCACGAGTGGGCCATCGGGACGATTCATCTCGTTAATGAGGAGTTAATTGGCAGTTCAGATCCATCTCAGATTGGAAAACTAAAGCCTAATATGGAAATTATTAGTGTGATGTGGAATGGCGAAATGTGACGAGTTTTTGTATGAAGTAAGTTATTGGACGGCTTGGAGAACTCTTTTGGGCTGTGTGACCATAACTTTCAAGGAATCAAGGGATATGACTTGGTTATGAAAATAATTGATCTTTTTTTTATCTTACGTATACATCAAAATTTAAAAGCATATTTTGTTAATTGGAACCATCACTTTGAAAACTCACTATTTATTTTCCACGCACATATTCAACACCATAGTTCAAGTTTTGCATGAACTTTGGTTTATCCAAGCTATTTTTTTATGTGACGACCTAAATCAAATGCTTATGCAGTGTAGAAAGCGTAATATATTCTCAAATATTGGGTAAACTTTTAGTAATATAATAATATGCATGTCTAAAGGCCAAACAACTAACAAAGATGTGCACAATCCGGTTCTTTGACCTTAAAAATAAATTAAAAAGAACCAGCACAAATCTGCAGAAAACACTTACCTATGAGTCAACAAAATGATACATACCTACATAAAGTTCCAAGGTACAATACTGTGTGTTAGAAAAATATAAAGCCTATAAAATTAAGCATACGAGTATAATTAATCACAGTAAATTCGGAACAAGATACTTTTATCAGTTTTGAAACTTGTAATATACAAAAAAAGAAAGATTTAACAGCTGAAAAAAAAACTGAATAATAATCAATCACAATAAATTCGAATCAAGATACTTTTATCAGTTTTTAGACACTTTGTAATATCGACGATCGCCAGACACGAATCCCAACGCAAATTAGAAGTTCCGAGAAATGTTCGAAGGGATACAATCCAAACTGGTTTGAGATCGATCCAAAAATAGCAGACAGACATAAATAAAAATATGTTCCTGACAAACATTCGCCGTCTGACCGCAGAAGGGTGTTTACTTTGGTGCGGCTACACTGCTATTTCACTCTTTTGTTCTATATTTATGGCCTTGTAGATCTCACTGTCTTGCTAGCTCTTTGCAACAAATAACTACAGGCTTGCAACCTGTCACGTATGAAATATACTGACTACTGCAAAAGCTTTTAGTTGCCCAATAGATATAGCATAGAAAATCTAAAATAGCGTATGCACACAACTTGTTTAAGCGCCTCAAACGCGCGTTTACAGTGCATTGAAAAGTCGTTGTGTGCAAGGCTCTCAATCACTAATGCTGCCTTCCAACGGTGGTTCTGCAGATCATCAAGCACCGCGCACGACGACGCGCGAGACCGTTCCCATGATGTGTCGTGCGAGCTGGTGCGCGATATCACGCACCAGTGGGAAGAGACTATAACGTACTGTTTCTTTTTATTTTTATACAACTAGCTGATGAAACAAGCATATGGCCCGCCTGATGTTAAGTGGTAACCATCACCTATAACAAGGCATTGCCTCGTAGGTCACGCACGTCAGGAACGTGCCCTACGATGCACTGCCCTGCGTCCATTAACTTGAGGCATACAGATGAGACATACATTCTAGTGTGCCAGTAATTAACTTCAAACAGAGACACAGCAATGCTGCTTGACAGCAAAAATAAGCGTTTGTTTTGGCAGCTATGATAAAATGCATCCGAAAACGCGCGTATCTATCGCTGCTATAACACCCACTGTGTATACGCTTTTAGTTTTAAACCTACAAACCAATAGCCTTTAACTAGGAGTTATAGGTGTTAGTTCAAAGATCTTGATAACCCTTTGTTTTCCTGCAATAGTTATTGCTGTTGTATTGGTATTTAATTGGAGGCTAATAATTCAGTTTTAATTTCACTAATCTAGATAGAACTTTATAAAGCTAAGAGCATGAGAAAACATGACATTTATTTTTTGGTCATTATTAAAGAAAGTGGGGGTACATAGACCTTTACCCAAGCAGCAGCAAAGAGAGATAATAAATATGACAATAAATATATAAAGAGAAACTTGTAATCTAAATTAAAAAGGTTGTGGATTGGCGACCACCAATATGGTGGTTAGGGTTCTGCTTATATAAATTACAAAGCAAATGGCAACCAAATATTTTTTTCTCAAAAATGGGGTGTGGCTGTGTTAGGGACACGGCCGTTTGTTGTACATAAATCTCGTATCTTTGGGGCTTCCCCTTACACCGCGCGCGATGTATTGCAGTCCTTTCTTAGCGTAATAACTTCTTTGATTCTTTAGCTATCCAGTGATGTTGTTGAAATTTGGATGGGGATGATAGATATGCAGCTGCAACACCAAACTTTATCCTCCGATTTTGTTATCATTCGTTTTTTTTTATTGAGTCCCTAAGGAAATATTTTTAAGGCGTATTCACGTCAAAACCATTACTCAAAGCGTAGGTATCTGTTTAATGGGATTCCGTTAGAAATTACTAATAGCTGATAAATTCTCTCGTAAATCTGTCTGTAGTAGGTACACGTCTTATCGTAGGCAAGGCTTTATCAGGCTTAGGTACTTACATGTGAAAGCGTTGAATAAGGAAAGTTCACACCGACTAAGTCTGACGCAAGAGAAATAAGAAGGATTAGAAAAAAACTAGGTGGTGTGAACCAGAGCCCATTTCAAAAACTTTATTCGCTGATCAAATCTTAAGATATTTATGACAATAGCAAAAAACTAGGAGATACTAGAGATAAGTAAGCACAACATAGTAAAAGTTGGTTGGCCCCTTAGCTCAGTCACTAGTAGCTCCACTCCACAATGCATTCTACCAAAGAATTCAGCGATTTTAGTTCCATTTTCAAAAATAAAATGTTTTCTTTTTTTATGAAACAGTAATAAGTCGAGTCTTTATTCGTGATTATTCTTCTAATGACTAAATACTTTTTTATAAGCTCTTTGACAGATCAAAATTTAAGAAAATCCTTTTGACGTGATAACGTCTTATAAATCGATGGAGCCGGCTGCACGCACGAAACAACATGACTCATGCGTCGTTACGTCGTTTCGTCGTTCCATTTACCTGAGCCCGAGCCCGGGTCGGGTAATGGGTAGGGGTAAATGAGGGTAAGGGTAAATGAGGGTAAGGGTTCGGTCGGGTTCCGGGTCCGGGTCCGAGAGTTCGAGTCCGAGTCCGAGTCCGAGTCCGCGAGTCCGCGAGTATTTTCTTATGACGTTATCACGTTCAACTATCGTCAGTAAACCGACTTTACAGACAACCTATTTTTTTTTTTTAGAAAGAAATGCTATTTTTCTTCGCTCTGGTACGCCACAATGACGGTCTTTTTGAGCAAGAGGAGTGAACAAAATATTTGAGATAACTTAAGTAGTCAAATTAAATAAAGAGCTCTGTGTGAGGTAATGGTATGATAAGGAACAAAGATGGAAACGTGCTATTTTCACGAATTCCAATCCACTACGACAATATTTAGTAGAAATCCAGTAATTCGTTTTGGGGGTTAGAGTTGCCCGCGTCCGTAGGAGAGTACTCTCGCTACCCTACACGTGACCCCCGGGTAGTGCCAAATGGGTAACAACCTTTCTGGTGGTAGGCTTTGGCCGTGGCTTGTCACCACCCACCGAGTGAAATCATTCCGTGAAGCGATCATCTCGTGTTTCGGAATGCTGTTCGGTGTAGCCAGCGACACAAAGTGGACGTGACAGGTCTGAGCAGTTCTTGCGTGGAAACAGGTTTAAGCGTTTTTGGCTACCCAGCAATGCAAATGCGCCGGATGGCTAGATTTGGAGGGTAGCGGGATCCGAAGCACGGTTCTCCGCTGGCCGACCGCAGGTTGTAGGGGGCCCAATTAGCGAGCAGCCACTCGTGAAAGGCTGCCCCGCCGCCTCGCGAAAAATCCCAGAGTGCTCCATCGTGCCGGTTGGCGACCGGAAGAGAGGATCCGATGGCCACTCTTGGGGGGGTTCGGGCGTCCCCGCAGTCTCCAGTCTAGTCCCCCATATGTGCAGAAGCTTGCTGAGTGCCGCCGAGCTTGCCTGTTTCACGCCTCGCTCAACTACTGTCTTTCCCCAAACCTAAAACACTCACCCATCATAATGAAAAAGTCCAAAAATAATAAGTTGTGCTTACAGCGGAAGCACGTCCTCTCACTTCAAGTGCACTTCTCCAACATTCGAGGATTACACTCTAATCTCGATCCGGTCCACCACTATCTCGAGACCAATAAGCCGCACTTATTATTCCTTACGGAGACGCAGATTCAGTGCCCTCCCGACACAGCTTACCTTACATACCCGGGCTATGCACTCGAGCATAATTTCAAGCCTAAATCTGGTATCTGTTTGTTTGCTCGGGACGACATTTGCTGCCTGCGTCTGCGTGACCTTGAAGAGCCCGATTTTTCAGTCATTTGGGTTATGGTGGATACCGGCCTAGATAAAATTATCTACGCTGGTTTATATAGATCACATACTGGAGACTTCGAGACAACTAGGTTATTTGACTACATCAGTGAAGCGGCGGATGTGGCCCTAAGACGGTACCCTGTTGCTCAACTTGTACTACTTGGCGATTTTAACGCCCACCACCAACAGTGGCTGTTCCCCTATCAAGTCACTGACCATGCAGGAATAGAGGCTTATAAACTCGGTCTAACCTTGAACCTCACACAGCTGGTCGGTGAAGCAACAAGGGTACCAGACGTCGAGAGCCACACAGCCAACTGCTTGGATCTTCTGCTGACGAATGAACCGGATCGTCACACAGTGTCAGTGTTGCCTCCTTTGGGTACTTCAGACCACTGTGTGGTGAGGTCTGTGTCGTCATACTCGCCACCGGACCCCTCGCCTAGAGGACGTAGACGAATATGGCGATACAAGTCAGCAGACTGGGATGAGATGCGTCATTTCTTTGCGTCTTATCCTTGGCGGCAAACCTGCTTTTCTTCTTGCGATTCTACGAGCTGTGCTAACGCCGTAACGGAGGTGATCCAAAGAGCAATGGAATACTTTATTCCATTCTCTGACGCTTCACCTTCGACAAGTGCTCGCCCCTGGTTTGGTCCTGCATGCGCTAGCGCAGAAGCGCAAAAACATGTAGCTTACCTTGCCTGGGTTGATGCACGAAACGGCAAAGCCTCTGACACGCGACAGAAGAAGAAAGCCTACAACAAAGCCGCCAAATCCTGCAAGAAGGTGATAAGGAAGTCTCGTTTTGATCGGATTGGCCGAATGGGAGCTAAGCTTGCCGCATACCCCACGGGAAGTAAAGCTTTCTGGTCTCTGGCCAAATCGGTCGAAGCGAACTTCAGCCGTCCTTCACTTCCACCAATGCTGAAGCCAGATGGATCACTGGCTCACACCGCGATTGAGAAAGCAAATCTATTTGTTACTCAATTTGCGGAAAATTCACGTCTAGACACCACAGGCGAAACTCCACCTAGCCTTCCGCGATGCGAAGCATCGATGCCGGAAATCCGTATCCAGCAAAAGGAAGTGCTCAAAACGCTACGTGGCCTTGACGTGAATAAAGCTAGTGGACCTGATGGTATTCCAGCCATTGTGTTAAAAACCTGCGCACCTGAGTTGTCTCCAATACTCACACGGCTTTTCCGCCTATCTCTTGAAACTGGTATAGTCCCCAAGTCTTGGAAGCTAGCCAATGTGCAGCCTGTGCCCAAAAAAGGTAGTCGCGCCGACCCGTCAAACTACCGACCTATTTCGGTCACCTCCATACTTTGTAAATGTATGGAGCGTGTACTGAACGGTAAACTCCTCGCATACCTTGAAGACAATGTCCTCCTCAGTGACCGCCAGTACGGATTCCGCCGAAACCGGTCTACTGGGGATCTTCTTGTGTATGCCACGCACCTCTGGAGTGAAGCCATAGAGAAATGCGGTGAAGCACTAGCGGTTTCACTTGACATTTCAAAGGCATTTGACAGGGTCTGGCATGCTAGCCTTATTGGCAAGCTTTCAGCATACGGACTTCCAGCCCAATTCTGTTCTTGGCTTGAAGACTTTCTGAGGGAACGATCCATTCGAGTAGTTATCGATGGCTGCTCGTCGGATCAATTGGCTATTAATGCCGGTGTACCTCAGGGGTCAGTACTATCTGCCACTCTGTTTTTGCTGCACATTAACGACCTGCTCATACCCGGTATCATGGGATATGCAGACGACAGCACAGTTGTGGAAAGATATACTTCCAATGCTCAGGCCAAACAGAATGTGGTTCAGCAAGAGAGAGAGGCAATGCTGCAGCGCTTGAATATGAAACTCAAATTGGTGTCTGACTGGGGTGACGCCAATTTGGTCAAATTCAATGCATCCAAAACGCAGGCTTGTCTGTTCTCAGCAAAGAAAAGTCAGTTTCCCCACGTTCCTGTTTTCCGAGATGTACCTATAGCGATACGGGATCACCTTGAGCTCCTTGGTGCTTCGCTTACGCTTGCTCTCAACTTTGGGTCGTATATCGAGTCTAGGGCTAAAACAGCCTCCATGAAGCTTGGCATCCTAAACAGGGTAAGGCGGTACTTCACACCAGGACAGCTGCTTAGCCTTTACAAAGCACAAGTCCGGTCTGGTATGGAGTACTGCTGTCACCTGTGGGACGGCTCTGCCAAACACCAGCTTGCTGCCTTAGACTCGATTGAGCGAAGAGCTTTTAGGCTGATAGGTGAGCAACACATGGCGCAGACTAAAATCCAGAGTCTGGCACATCGTCGCAAAGTTGCTTGCCTATCGATTTTCTATAGGTTACATTTTGGGGAATGTAGTGAGGAACTGCATGATCTTATACCACCATCTCCCTTCCATCATAGGACTAGCAGACGCACGGCTCAGTACCATCCATACCTGGTTAGCATACCACCCATTCGCACTAAGCGTTTTGGCTCCACCTTCATTATGCGAACCTCCAGGGAATGGAACTCATTGCCGGCGGCTGTTTTTCCTGACCACTACAATCTGGGCCTCTTCAAGGCAAGAGTGAATAGGTGTCTTCTAGACCATCCTGCTCCATCGTCGGCTACATCGTCGCTTACCACCAGGTGAGATTGTAGCCAAAGGCTGGTCTATATCTTGTAAAAAAAAAAAAAAAAAAAAAAATTCTTCCTATGTTTCAACATCGGTAAATATTTCAGAGAAAATTGTTGGAGAAATCTTGATAACGTTTGTGTAGAAATGTTTGGAAATAACTCATAGATATAGAAAAAAGCAGCCAAGTGCGAGTCGGACTCGCACATGAAGGGTTCCGTAGCATCAAGTAACATAATGTAAAGGTAAATTGCGGTTCACGATTTATGACGTATAAAAAAAAACTACTGACTAGATTTCGTTCAAACTAAATATCGTTGAAAGTTTGCATAGTAATGTACCTACAACATATATTTTTTTTAGTTTTATCTTTCTCTTATTTTAGAAGTTAGAGGGGGGGGGCAACTTTTTTCCACTTTGGAAGTGTCTCTCGCGCAAAGTTTAGAAAAAAACGATATTAGAAACTTCAATATCATTTTTGAAGACCTATTCATAGATACCCCATACGTATCGGTTCGATGAAAAAAAAATTTTTGAGTTTCAGTTTCAAGTATGGGGACCCCCAAAATTTATAGTTTTTTTTCTATTTTTATGTAAAAATCTTAATGCGGTTCACAGAATACATCTACTCGCCAAGTTTCATCAGTTTAGCTCTTACAATTTCGGAGAAAAATGGCTGTGATATACGGACGGACAGACAGACAGACAGACAGACATGACGAATCTATAAGGGTTCCGTTTTTGCCATTTGGCTACGGAACCCAAAAAAGCTAAGAGTAGGTAACTATAGGGTAGGTAGGTTTCCTAAGAGTAGAAAAAAAGTGATTTAAAAAAAGATATATGTACTTATTTTGGGTTTTTTGATACTAGTAACTGATGGAACAAGCATATTATGGCCCACATAATGTGAAGTGGTAACAATGGCCTATAACAAAGCATTGCCTAGTAGGCCACGCATGTCAGGACGTGCCCTATGATGCACTGCCCTGCGACCAACAAATTGAGGCATACAGTTGAGCCTCACGTGCCAGTAATAACACCTTTTATAACTTTAAAACAATCAGGTTATGTTTTTTTTTATTCGAAGTCAAGGTTGTTCTGCAAAAAATTGTACACCCACTAACTCTTCTTCTTCTTCTTCTTATCGTGGTGTGGTGAAAGGATTTTAAGTGCGTCTCAAAGACGCTCCTTTCGTGCACTTGACACATGTTTTTCAAACTTGTTAGGTTCCACTACATGCCGGTTTTCTCACGATGTTTTCCTTCGCTGTTTGAGAGTACTGGCATAATACTTGTGTTCTAGCTTTAAATCATAGCAATTAGCATACTACCTTATTAAGATAAACTAACGTATACGAATATGGGTTAAAATGCTTGCTAAGTAGTAATTAGTAGTAATACCTGCCGTTCTGGTTTTCGTTGACATTATTTTCCTTGAACTAGCTTCTCCGGGTCAAACAGCACTTTCCCTCATAATTATAGACAGATATATAGAAAATAGAGCATAGAAGCACTTTCCAAAAGCATAGCCCACCTAATGTTAAGTGGTAACCATCGCCTATAACAGAGCATTGTCTTGGTAAGTCAAGCACGTCAAGGATGTGCCCTACGATGCACTGGCCTGCGTCCATCAACTTGAGGCATACAGATGTTCAGCCTCACGTGCCAGTAATTTCACCGGCACCGACACACTTTAAACAGAAACAAAAAAACACGGTTTATTTATTGTCCACAATATTTATTTAATATTTAAATTTAGCTATCATCATTATCATCCCGAAGAAGTCCACTGCTGGACATAGGCCTCCCTTTTCCAGGAAGAACGATTCTGACACCTTTCCATTCACATATTTCCCACGATTTTAACGTCGTCGGTCCATCGGGTGGGTGTCCTACGTTTCGTCTTCCGGTTTGTGCTCATATGAGAACCTATATTCCCCAGCGGTAGTCGGTTCCTTGAACAGAGTTTTAAAATAACATACGTGTCTCGATAATATTCAGACCCGAATAAGTACTTAATAAATTATCCTGCATAAATAATTAACTGGCTTAGTAAATAGTAATAAAATACACAACTTATTACATTATATTTATACATAGTTGCATTACAGTCACCACTAATAGCCGTATTATAATATAGTACCGTAAATTATAGTTACTATTACTATTTATAGTAACTTCTGTGTGGCCATTTTGCGATATTGATATATTATTATTTATCTTTTACACTCACAAATTGCAATGTTATTCAATATTGAGACAGTAAGTAGGTACCTATGCGTAATATATGATGGGGATTTCTTACTTGCATTTTGTTATACTATTTACTATTAGTATCTAGTTTACTATCTATTTCTGCCTCTGTGAATAGTGTAAGATGGTTTGGACAAGTAGAGAGAATGGATGAAAAGATATTAACAATCCAATTGCATCAGGCGAGTGTGAATGGAACTGCTGGAAGAGGAAGACCTAGGCGCATGTATCTCTATCAGATCACAGACGTTTTAGAGAAAAGCCAGGTTAGGAGTATCCTATATATAAACCGACGTGCATGTGTGAAGAATGTTATGCGAGTGAATGAAGTGAAAGAGGTGTGTCAGGATCGTAGCAAGTGGAAATCCGTGATCTCTGCCTACCCCCATAGGACTGAGGCGTGATTTTATGTATGTATAATTAATGTTGCTTAAATTCCTGTGTTAGTATGTGGTGTTTTTTTTAATAAGACAAGCAACTAAAACCGATTTTTTTAAGTTTTCGGATCCATAGGGTAAAACAGGACCCATCGACTAAGACTCCGCTGTCCTTTCGTCCGTCTGTCTGTTTCTCCGTCCGTCTTTCACCAAGCTTTATTTCATAAACCGTAATAGTTTTAATTTTTACCAATAGTTTTAGTTTTATTTTTTAAAATAACCTGCAAAAAAAAGGTTCTACTCTTTTGTTCCTAAAGATAGTTCAAAATAAAATAAGATGAGGCGCACTAACCTTTTTTTTGGATTTGGTTAAAATAGTAATCATCAATCACTAGCCCTTTATAAAGATTACCAACGAGATGCAAGTTGATTTATTTAATCTTACTTTCGTTATAAAGTTATAAAAACATTCCTAATCTCTCTATAATTACCGGCCACGATAATTACCATGTGATTTAAAACGCTAGACATAGAAAGTTATGTCTTTATTTCCCTTTAGACTTGTAAGAAATTGAAACGAACTTTGGAGATACTTTGTACTCGAAGTGCAATAGACGTAAAAAGTTTCGACATTCATTCCTTTGAATTCTGTTCAGTGTCTGATAACTTGTGAGATAGGCTGTTCATATTAAAAAGGGGTTTAACAGTCAATCCGCCCACTGCATACTAATTTCTTCGCTTCTTAAGAATTCGATTCAAGAGTATGATTTATTTCAGTACTTTTAATGCCTTACTAGTTTATACTTTTTCGGCTTTCGGCTTCTATGAATACCTATACAATTGGCCGAAGATTTGTTTTGACGTGACAACGTCTTATAATTCGATGGAGCTGGCTGCACGCACGAAAAAACATGACTCATGCGGCGTTACCTCGCTCTGAGGCGTTGCATTTCAGGCTTGAAGTGCAAGCGAGAGCGCGGAACGAGCGGCAAAGAGGCACAATAGGCCTCCGCGTTCGGCAGCGTTCGACATCTGTCTCTCTCCTACTTGAGTGAGCGATGCGTCCGCGTGGACAGCTGTACGACGTTGTCACGTTCAACTATCGTCAGTCAACCGACCTTACAGACAACCGATTTTTTTGGTAATTATATATTGAAACGACGTGTGACCCAAGGACTGATGGGAATCTGGCGGAGCGCATTGGCATTGCTATCCAGCGTGGCAATGCCGCCTCCTTGGGTTCACTGGCCATCTAACACTGATTTGGATCAGTTAAGCTATGTATAAATCGTTTCTATCGGTCTGCAAATTCATAAATTTTTGGACAGAAAAACTCTTTGGTACACGACTGGATGTGAACCCCCGACCTTAGGATCGGAAGGCGAAGCTGCTAGCACTAGGCCATTAGTACTCTCATCTCTCTCTTTCTCTATCTTTGAGAGATAGTGACATCGAGGACACATTGTTGTTAAAGGCGAGCTTTCGTCTATCCTTTTGCCAAATAGACCTTGGGTCTTATTAATAATCCTAGCGTAGCGTTGGACTAGTTGATCCGTGTTTTGTCTCTTGCATGCAATTGTCATTGCAATCCCTTGGGAACCTCAGGGTGTTATTAAAAATCACGCCAGGATTATTAATAACACCCTAGATTCGGGCATTATTTTCGGCAATCGCTTTCGGGCAAAAGACAACCCTAGACAACATTATAATAAGAAATACAGTCAGCTACTGCGCGTTTCGATTTATTATAGTTAATACAGTGATTTAAATTGATATATGTATGTACTTTAAGTTCGGCTTAGATTTGAGCTGCATTTATTTTAACCGTAATAAGAAGTATTTTAAAGGCCTGCGCACATCTAGCGCGATGGCGATGGCGAAAAGTGAAATGCTGTTAAATATTGATAGGTATTTTACAGCGTTTCACTGATTGCCATAGCCATCGCGCTAAATGTGCGCAGGCCTTAATACGTGTGCATTCGTTTTTATTTCAATTATTGCATTCTTTGAAGATTTGAGTGTGGGTTGAAAAATACAATTTAAATAGTTTTCATGTGATTAACCGCTTCTTATTTTTTTTGACTGACCAGTAGGCCTATCACAAGCTCTGTCTGACTCTGTCTCCGGCTCTGCTTTTGAGTCTGTGTGAGTGCTCACCAGTGTATGTGACGTTTCGACGTAGGATTTATTTAGACAGCACTCACTCATACTCAAAACCAGAGCCAGAGACAGAGCCAGATAGAGCTTTTGTGGTAGGCCTACTCAAAAAGTATTTTTTTCTATAGAAAAACTCATTGGTACACGACTGGATTTGAACCCACAGACTTAGGATTGGAAGGCGGACCTGCTACCACTAGGCCACCAGTGCTCTATAAACTCTTACTGTTTTACATAATCATCATAGTTGTAACATATGTAATAACAGTATTACACGGTGTATGTGATAATGAAACCAAAAGTGGTGCTCATTACATTGAATGTCGCCCACTAGAACCACTTATTCAATTGTTCCATTTGAAGCATATTAACATAAGGTAGAGTCATACTGGTAGCGGAATAAAGGCCTGCGCAATGGCGATGGCGATCAGTGAAACGCTGTCAAATATTGCTGTCATATTTGACAGCGTTTCACTAATCCCCAGCGCAGATATGCGCAAGCGTTAACGTAGTTGACTATGGAATGCCCGTCATTACATATTCAAATTAGAAAACTTTTATTTCCCAGAAAAAGAAGAATAGACAAAGTTACTACATTAGTAACTAGTCTTATATTTTAACAGCTTTGTCTATTTGTGGAGCGTGAGAGTATTTATAAGGTTAAAAAATAGCATAGCGTTAAACTATTGGGCTATTTTTTTTCACTAGTTCTTTTACGAAAAAAAACAAACCCTGATATTTCTTCTCCCAGTAGTTCTGTGACTAAAAAATAGATAAAAAAGTAAAAGGAGAGTGATGAGTATATATAGATGAATATGTGGATAGAGGTAGGCCAAATAAAAGATAAACAGTGTGAAAGATGACATCGATGAGAAAGGAGAATACAGAGATGACAGCTGATAGAAGAGAATGGAGGAGATCGCTAGTCGCTACCACTCTGTCGAATCAAAAAGCGCAAGCGACAACACTAAAAATTATCATTTCCGCGCGTGAATCTTTGAATTCGGAACGCGTAGCGTCGGCCATGCGTGTGCGCATAAACAGATGCTTCTGTCTGTTATAACGGGATCTCGTTTGCTTTGAACGGTGTATGATGAAGTTTATTTTGTAAGGAATAATAATGACATCTTGAATGTTCATTAGGCCTATTAGCAAAGCGGAAATGGTTAAGTGCAAAATGGATGGATGCCACAAAATCTTGTCAGGAACTGAATGATCTCATACCATGCACCATCTCTCTTCGACCATAGAACTAGCAGACGCACGGCTCAGTACCATTCATACCTGGTGCATGCACCCATTTGCACTAAGCGACCTTTATTTAATAAAGAAGACAGCACTAATAGCCCTTAGTTTCAAATTGAGTTGTACGAGTATATTATCTATTAAAGAGAACTGATAAATCTCTTTCTATTTTTGTAAAAAGACTACTTTTTGCGTAATTAATGACACTGGTTTACTTTTTGTCACCCGATTTACCACATTCGTAACTGCACCTACGTACACCTGTGTGTGTGCACGTGAGTCAGTGGCGCCGCGTGGTATGTGTCGGCGCCGTACATGGACTTCTTGCTCGTGTTACGACATCTGACCGATATTTGGTGATAGCGTCATATTTTTGTGTGTGACACAATTTTTAAGCTACTGACTAATTCGATTTTGATGACAATATAACTCTCTTATAATACTTAAGATTTCATAAAACTCATCACTCTTGTTCCTCTAAGTTTATCTAACTCTAACTCTAGTTTTAGTTTCTCTAACTTTAGTTTCTCTAACTCTAGTTTTTTCAATCCTGTAGCCCTACCACAAACTCTGTCTGGCTCTGTCTCTGACTCTGGCTTTGAGTCAGTGTGAGTGCTCACCAGTGTTTTATACTGTGTGTGTAGAAGAGTCCCCAGGACTCTTCTATATGCCTAGTAGCAAGGCAATTTTTATATCTTTACATTGTGTTCCGGGTCTCAAAACTTCCCATACCCTGTTTGTATTTTAGTTTTTTTTGTATTTATGTTAACTTATTCAATATTTTTTTTCATTTCATTTCATAGTTATTTTTGTATTAATTCGTCATCAACGCGATGATTCATGATTCATTCTTCTATAATGTATATTTCAACTTTCGCCTTTTCATTGGAGTCAGTTAAAAGGCATTAAAGCTAGTTATTTTCTAATTTGAAAGTTAAAACCCCATTTAGTATATTCTACGTTTCAATTTTCTAAGGAGCATTGTGTTTTACTTATCTCTAAAACCTAAGTTTCATAACATTTTTGCAATTAGCTAGTGAACGTGAATTTGTTCCATTGAGGCCATTTCTACGCAAAGTTTGATCCCTTTTTCCACCCTCAGGGGTGAGAATTTTCAATCATCGTTTTGTTGGGAGTTTTTCAATTTGTCGATTTTGCTGTGGCCCAGTTATTTTTGAAGATTTAGTATTCGTTATAACTAATCGGTACGCTAAAGTGTTCGCAATTGCGTTGAAAGAAAGTTATTAATTAAAAAATGCTTTCTTTTCATTTTATGACTGCAATTAATAAAACTCTATCAAAAGTATCTCAGGCTCACAGCCGTATATTAAGCGGTTACTTATATTTTCCTCAAGTCGTATCATTTATCTAAGCAATGATAAAAAAAAGTTAACTGACATAATTTTTACTCACACAAGCTTCAAATTGCGCCGGGCTAAAGAGAAGAAGCTCAAGTCAGCTAAAATCAAAGAGAAATGACGCTTACTGCAAGGAAATAAGAGCTGATATTGTAGTCAATAGTCTGTTGCGTATCCTTGTGTACCTAATCAAACTCCAAACGAGATAATCTGTTGTAAAAGTTCTCCGCATAATCAAGATGAAGTGATGAGCAAACCATATTTGTAGAACCGACAACCGTTAGAGAATAAAGGTTTTTTAATAACGACCATGAAAGGGAAGAATAATCGTAGGAAGCCTATCCAAAGGGCCACGAAATTGTAAAGATTTCGAGACGTTTGTGGATGGAAAATGATCAAAATTGTTCTTCCTGGAAATGTATAAGGGAGGCCTATACAGGGTTATTCATTATTAGCTGCAAATACTCAGGAATTAGGTTCAACAAATAAATTAAAAAATATTTATGAAATGATTTTTTTAAGTTTTGTTATGAAAATCCCGAGAAAATCGATAAAGGAATCATTGGCGTCTGACCTATTTTGACCTTTGATTCGCGCTCGCGCGCCGTGAACGACACTCTGCGTTCAGTCACCGCCTGGGTGGGTCATTGTCCAGTTCTCCATGGCAATCATTATGCAATAGCCGTAAAGAAATTAATAAAAATAAAATTTTGATACAAAAACTTAAATCAAAATTAAAAAAAAATCATTTCATAAATATTTTTTATTTTATTTGCTGATCCTAATTCCTGAGTATTTGCAGCTAATAATGAATAACCCTGTATATGTCTGTATGGCCTATTATATCCAGCGCTTCCGTAGTGGTGCTGAAGATAAGTTTGAGATTTTTTGGTATTTGCGGTTTTGATGTCTTGATTGAGCCAACGACTACAGATACGAGTACCAGACTATAAACCTTAATATCTCCAATTTGTCCATCCGGTGCTAATATTTAATTTCGTCGTGCTTCGTTATTTTTATGGTTTTTGTATCGTTTACTGGTTTCATGTCTTATAATGTACTAGCTGTGCCCGCGACTTCGTCCGCCTAGAATAGTGTTTGGGTAGCATTTTAATTTCTAACGAAAAATTCCGTATTCTTGTGCATGTGGCACAGTCAGTGTTGGGCAGACCCATCCGGGTAAGCACACTTTGGCATATTTCCCCACCTACACCCTCCCCCCTCCCATTTTTTTCTTGTTGCAAGCTTAAATAAAACATTTACATAAACCTTACAAATTTCCATACAAACTTTCAAGAATAGTCTTATTGATATTTTACACCCTTTGTAATAAGTACAATAATTTGTGGGGAAGTAGAAGAGAAGATAAAGAAATAGTTAATAATAGTTTTTCAAAGAAATAATATTTATTTAATAATTATGTCGGCCAAGATTTTACAAAGTTTTAGATCAGATGTGGTCGTACCAACTGACTCATTGTTATTCAAGTAGTTTTTTTTGGTTATAGTCATAAATTAAAACTTAAAACTTGGTCTCGCTCAGTTTTACCAACACACTTGATTCAACCAAAGTTTACCGCTGTTGCTTCTAGGAACTCTAGGATCAATGATAGGTATTTATGTACTTGAATACAGGATAACCGGTATAACAGACTGACCACACCAAAACTGGTCCGTCTTGGTACCCAATCGGAAAAGATGTGGTAAAACTCCACCAGGTTAAACAATGGACTGGTGTAGTATTTTTTTTCACTGGAGACACCTTTCTTCACACCTTCTTTTTATCTTCTTTCATGTTCTGACACTTAGGTACTTCTGCAAATACAATAAAATAAAATATGTAAGTAAGATAGTGATTGACAAAATTTAACATTGGACATGCAACATGTAGTTACACTTATAGCTTAGTGAAATCTTACCAGTCCATAGATATTTTAGTTCCAAATCAGATCATTATTTCGATAACTCCTGCTACGTCCTTCAGATTCGCTGTAAAAGAACAGCGCGGCACTCATGGTCATGTTCATACAATGCATGGGCTAACCATGTTTTAATTAGCACAGATTATGAGTTTATTCTATCTATCGTCTTGCGTATAGGATTAATTTGTCTGCACATTACACAACTACTCATGTATCACGTATGTATGTATTTCAAGCGTAATTTTATTTCTATCGAAACGATCAGTGAAAGAAAACAAAACAAAATTCGTTGTATAATTTTATGTCAAAGTCTTGACCAAATAGGCTTGTTGAAAAAATATCGATACATCGATATATCGATATTATTTTTTCAATATATCGATATTTTTGAGCGATATTTAATAGTTCGATATATCGATGTATCGATATAAAATTCTAAGTATCGAAAAGGTATAAAAACCGATATATTTTTCAGACCAATAAACATTTATAAGTTTTAAGATTAAAAAATCACAAAAAGAAAATACTTTTTTTATACTAACATCTTTTAACAAATTATATTATAAGTATTTTTTGTTTTGGTCGACTTGATTTGCTGTTTTATAGTTTGGTTTTTAAGTTGGCAACTCTGTTAGTCAATTTCAATTTCAACAGCACGAATATTCTCTGTCAAGTCAAATCATACCGATATATCGATATATCGATATTTTTTAATAAAAATATCAATATCGATATCGATATTTTCAAAAAACATCGATACGATATATATCGATACTTTATTGCATTTCCGACATCCCTATGACCAAAGATTAATAATACATACTACCGAATTCCAGTGTTGCCAGTGAGAGTTAGTCAAATATAGCATAAGACGGCTCAAAAACTAACATTTTCACGTGAAAAGTAACATACCATTAATTATGTGGAAAACGATTTACTCCTTTATAATGGTACTTTATTACCAAAAAAAACAAAAACATTCTTAGATGCCTTCCGTTTCACGATATTTGCTTGTTTTTGCTGGAAAACATTTTGAAAGTTTTATTGAGTAATTAATTTTTATTATATAATTAATTAAGAATTAAGAATTTATATTGAGGCTACACGCCTCAATATAAATTCTTCTTCGTTACATGCAGGTAACATGAGAGGGTCAAAAGTAACGTAGAATGTTAAAAAAGTAACATTCTGGCAATGCTGTTAATATTACTGTTAACTGTTACTTGTCAACTGTTACTCGCAAATGTTGGCAACATTTGTGAGTGAGTTACAGTTGACACAAATGTTGACACGTGACAGTGCGGTTGGCACTGTCAGCTGTCAGTCAGTCACACGTAAACAAAACAAACAGAAAGTTCTCGATCTCGAAAAAAGCAAAGCGAAATTAACATGAAAAATAGTGTTTACAAAAAGTATTTTGCATTGATAAGTTGCCTAAATGACCTTTCTAATGCTTTAGCCTATCTGTGTACCGAATTTCGGTGATCGGCATGTAATCGGCGAAGTGGTTTAGTGTTAGAAGGAGACAAAAACATCAAAGAATTGCTCTTTAGGACGTGATTTATAAGGTTTGTAAAACCTTTTTCACAATAAAAAGTAGCCTATGTCCTTCCTCAGGCCCTGAACTATCTGTGTACCAAATTTCATTTCAATAGGTTTAGTAGTTTTGGCGTGAAAGCCAGACAGGAAGACAGACAGACAGACAGAGTTACAAACGCATTTATAATATTAGTATGGATTATAATGTCTACCATGGGGATTACTAAAGCCGTGAACATAATTATTTTTTAACCTCAAGTTGTGAACAAAGACAATTCTAGCTTATATTATTCTACGGATAGGTATCGGAGGATGGATATGGATAGATATATGAGCAGAGGTATACCGAGGAAAACGTGGATGAACTGTGTGAAAGATGACATGGATAAGAAAGAGTGAATGCAGGGATGACGGCTGACAGAGGGGAACACAGTAGGAAGACATGTTGTGCCGACCCCACATAAAGTGGGATAAGGGCAGGAAGAAGCAGGAGAAGGATAAGTATCTAACAGTCGTTTATTTAATCATTTTAAGTAACTCGTACGGACTTAACTTTTACTTCAAGAATGTCTGCTACCCGGTTGTCTTATTTCACCATGGTAATACGTTCTTCTAATAGTAATAATTAACCCATTTCTTCCGCAATATCTCTATTCTTTCCTCTGACAATTGCTATCTCAATATCAAAAGTACCATCAATAACAGCCCAGTAATTACCCATCGCTTTAATAACCATGTTCCCTTGTGCAACCTTTTCACTGCTTCTTTTGGTATCTTTTTTATCAAAGATTAATAATGCGTTATCTTTAAGAATCTTGAGTGCATTGACCCTGTTCCATGTTTCTTTGTTGACAATCTTTGATTGTGCTTACGGGGTTTGAAGATTGATAATGCAAGATGATATACAATTATTCTATAAATCAAGCTTTTTTAAAATTAGTTATCCTGTAAAAAAAACAGAACCTTCAATTTCAATTTCAAATTCAATTTGATCTTTGTCTGCTACAAATCTTATTCAAGGAAATTTAGATCAAAATCAAATCAAATCAAAAGTGCATTTATTCAGTAGTACCTCAAGGTTCACTTTGCAACGTATTAAAGCTAGGTGAGTCTAGGTGCCAGTTCCACGCGGCCAAGCTTAGAAGAACCTAATCTAAATAAGGATAAAATAATAACACTGAGCTATGTCATTTACACAAAATGGTTGCTTAGAAAATGATGTTATAATGCTTGCATTTATACGCAATAATTATTATAATGACACCAGTCACAATAATAAATGTTCGTATGTTGACATGGAACTTACAATATTATACGCAAAACGATTTTCTGCGTATATAAAGTTGTATTTTTGCATAGATAAGAATCTTAAATGCACAAGTGTATTTTACAATTTATCATAGATGATGACCTCATCGTTAGATTCTTATCTAATAAAACTTTTGGACTTTTTGAATCTAGAATATTTCTGGTTTCATCTTCACCTTTTACGCCTAATACCTATTTATTATAATGTAGGTACCTATTCTTCATTCTAGAAAATATGTTTGTCTTTTCTGTAAGAGAGACTAAAATATTGTTATGATAAGTTTTAATAGAATAAATATTTAAGTGGTATTGTATGTCTGTCATGTGGCATACCTTAGAATGAGGCTGGTTTTTTTATTCTTGGAGGTCACTAAAATTTTTAGCAATAATGTCCAAACCAAACCACAAATTAAAGCTAGTAACCAAAAACAATCCGTTTGAAAGTCAAAACTATTTCAAAATAGCTTGATTTATCTGAATCTTTTCTTTTTCCTATTTTCATAATACAAAATAAAGAAAACCTATCTCATTTTACTCTCAATGTTCTAAACGTAAACCATTGTGATGTAATAATGAAGAATGTGTAAGGTCTCCGTTGTGGGAGCCAATTTGTAATAAAAATAATCGAATGTAGGGCTATCACTAGAAAAATACAAAGAACAAAAATATTCGGGCGCCAGATAGCCTACTACTAATAGAAAAATAAATTTACCTGGATAGAGAGAGAGTCAGACGCGTCACTAGACCTTTAATCTAAGGAAAGGGGGATAAAATAGAACACTGTAAAATTTGGGAAAGATGGGGTTTATTCAAAACTTTTGTTATGTCCGTGGAATCTTGATAGTTGTAAATTTAAGTTTATATCCAAATGTTACTTCTTAATTATAATTATTTTATCTAGAGTTTACTACTTAGCCTAAAAGTTGTACGCTGTTGTTACTGCATCGAATGAATGTTTAAATTAAAAATAAAGAACTGTTTGAAATACCTGTTGGTTTGAGCTTTGCAAACCCATAAGCCTAATACGAATCGTCCCTATAGTAAAACCATGGAGGCCGAGGTGAGTGGTCCGGTAGGGGACTCCGGTTGCGAACCAGCTTGGCTCCTCCGTAGTGTTCAGCAAGGGGTCAAAATGAAGGGTGAATGAATGTAAAAAGGGGACTAATATGACTCAGCTCCAACGCGTGGTCATTTCTATAAATTTATGTTCCAAGGATAAATTTGAAAACTAAAAAATAGTTTTTTAAAAAAAGGGTTTTAAAAAATAGCGCCGAAGAGCTAGAACAAAGAGAACAAAGAATAATTACCAATTTATCCAAATAGGAAACGAACGTGTGCTTTTGTTAAGGAATTTGTCAAAATACATACCGCTATTTTTCTTATAAATGTCCCTTTATGAACCAGGGCGGCATGATGAAGAAACGATGAAGATCGTGTTTAAAATCTAAAACAATTAAAGACTTCCATTAAACTAACATTCGAGGTAAAAATACCACGAGATTCCAAAACTCAAAACTCACCAAAAGTACCAAATTAACGGATAAAAATCCAGAAAACTAATTCCAGTATTGTTTCACAAAACATGATAACAATATCTATTAAAATCAATGTGATTTTCACAGATTAATAATTTTTAAATAACAAAATGTTTTACGTGTGACATTTTGTCCACGGGCGAGAGGAAAAGCAAAAGCTTCTTCTCCTTGATTTACATCAAGCCAAAAAAATCCTTTCGAATCTGTCAACTGAACAGCGCTGCTTCCTTTTAGTGTCAGCTGTCACTGTCATTACTGTATTATGACAGACACGAAGCTAATATTCCAAAGAAGAAGAATAAAGGCATTGAATCCTACTTTACGAAACGTAAACAAACGAAATATTACTAATTTCTTGAACAAAATTTATCAACACCTGTAACGGCGAAAACGACTCGTTACATTACATACTATCCCAAAAAAATAAAAGAAAGACTACTTTCTTTTATGCCAAAACATAAGAAAAGCATCAAAACAAAGAGTAGCTTACTAACAAAACAAATCCAAAACGTTCAAAATATTTTCAATTTTATTTAATTGAAACTCTACCAAAAATATTCTAAAGACTCTACCAAAAATATGCTAAAGACTCTACCAAAAATGTTCTAAAGACTCTACCAAAAATATGCTAAAGACTCTACCAAAAATATGCTAAAGACTCTACCAAAAATATGCTAAAGACTCTACCAAAAATATGCTAAAGACTCTACCAAAAATATTCTAATAATACAAAATTGAACAAACCAAGAAAACAATCTTAGGCTTTTTGCTGTAGAAATCCGACTAGAATCTTAAGACTCTAGGAATCATTCAAACAACAAAGCAAAAGAACAAAAGAAAATGATAGATTTTCTTAAAACAATACTATAACTATAAACTCTATAATCTACTTTAAAGTGCGGTTGGACACCTTCGTCGCCGACTCATAAATTCCTAAACTCCTTTTTAAAGTGCGGTTGGACTCCTTCGTCACCGACTCAAACTCCTCCTTTTAAAGTGCGGTTGGACACCTTCGTCACCGACTCTTAAAACTCCTAACTTCTCCACTCGCTAAAACGAGGAAACCCTCACAGCAAAGGCTGTGCAAGTTCAAAAATCACAACACCAAAAGTGTGTGGAAAAAATGAGAAATGTACTGTGATCGGCGTAACCCTACCAAAATTTCCGAACACAGACATCCTACCAAAAACGTGTAAAATTTGTCTATTGTGATTGGCATAACTCCACCAACTTACCAGGCACAACAGAACAAAAACATAGAACCGGAGGAAAATCCGAGAACTAAGGAAACAAAATATTTGCATATTGTGATTGGCATATCTCCACCAACTTACCAGGCACAATAATACAAATCAAATTATAGAACTGGATGAAGGTCCAAGAACTATCTAAACAAACCAAACTATAGAACCGGAGGAAGATCCGAGGACTATCTAACAAATCAAATTATCACTTTAGGGGTCCGCACCAAAAGGCAGAAAAAATCCCAATACGTGAATGTCAAATCAGGGTGGTACCAATTGTTGTCAAATCCGGGAAACTAAACTATGAACAACACAAAAATACCCAAAAAAACATAAACATTTAGGTTGTGAGAACAACACGAAACGTTCTAAGCAAACAAATATAACTAAGTTGTACAAACAACACAAAACAAAACAAATTCAAGGACAAAATATCCTCTAAACAAATTTACAAATGTACATAAGATCTTTTGATGTTGGAAAAATGAATGTGGTGAAACAAAATTACCTAAGCTTTAATTTAGAACTTTAAAATCTCAAAATTTAATGTTGTCGAAGTTAACCATACACTACATCATCATACAAGGCCATAATCACACTAACCTTTCATACATCAATTCTCATTCTTCTCATACAGAGGCCTAACTCCTAACGTTATCAAACTCAAGTTTAAAGTGTAAATCCAAAAATTAGTATTTTATAATATCTTTAACATGGTAACGACCGGAAGTATTTTTACTTAAATCTTTCAAAATATAGACGTTATCAGAAACTTTATCAATAATTTCACATTTAACAAACTTAGGTGCAAACTTAGCCGAAAAATATGCCGGGGCACTAGATTGAACAAAACTCCTTCTCCAAACAATATCACCAACAGCAAAAGAAATGGCTTTCCTCCCTATATTATAATAACGCGCATTACGCTTATAAGCTTTTAATAAATGAGCTTGAACTTTAACATAAACATCACCAAGTGACTTAAGAGAATAAGCAAAAGAATTCCTTTCTCCCATCTCAACTTGTGACAAATTTTCTAAAGAATTACTAAAACGATGTAAAGAGGCATCAAAAATGAGTTCTCTTCCAAACATGAGAAAATTAGGTGTAAAATCAGTGGCAAGACTAACACTGTTATTCAAAGCTAATTGAACATGAGGTAAAAATTTTGACCAAGTGCGTTGATCATCTCTAACAAAACATGAGATACAAGTTTCTACCGTTTTATTATACCGTTCCACAGGATTATTCTGAGGGGTATACAATGTATTATAAAAGATTTTAACAATATTGTAACTTTTCATAAATTCTACAAAATATTTAGAAGTAAATTGAGTTCCATTATCACAAACTAAGATTTTAGGACAGCCAAATTTAAGAAATATTTCTTTTTCAAATAATCTACAAATTGATAAGGTCGTAGCTTTAACCAAAGGAAAAATCCAGCAAAATTTAGTGAAAACATCAACTACTGAAAGTATATACTTATGACCAGAATAACTTTTAGGCAAAATTCCTATTATGTCTGCAGAAAGCATGACCATGGGATGATCTACTTTTTTAGGATTAACCATAATACCAAAAGGGGGGGACGTACTATGCTTATACGCTTTACAAATATCGCAAGATTTAATATAATTTTGAATATCATTAAACATTCCATTCCAAAAATAGTGTTGTTTTAATTTCTTTAAAGTTTTATGAATTCCAAGATGACCTGAATTAATATCATCATGATTAGATCTAATAGTATCAATTATATTTTCCTTAGGAATAACTATTTTCCAATTCAAACGACTATTGGGATTAAATTTACTTTTACAAAACTTATACAAAACATTACTTTCGACTCTAAAATTTTTATATCTAGTAGGAAATTTTTGACAATTAATGAACACTTTTTTATACCAAGAATCTTCAATATCTTCATCGGGGGAAACGATTTGAATGGGGGCAATTAATAATGATGTGACTTCAATTCTTGACAATGCATCAGGAACTAAATGTAAGGAACCTTTTTTATGAACAACATTAAATGTAAATTGAGAAATTCTAGCAGCCCAACGTGCTAAACGTCCGCTTGGATTATTCAATTTTAATAACCATTGTAAACTAGCATGATCAGTAATTACTGTAAATTCCATTCCTTCAACGTAAGGTCTAAAATGTTCTATTGAATCTAAAATCGCTAACAATTCACGTTCCGTGGTACTGTAATTACGTTCGCATTTGTTCAATGAACGGGAATAAAATGCAATCGGATGTTGATTACCATCCGCGTCTTCCTGACTCAAAACACTACCAATTCCAACAGAACTAGCGTCGCAATGTAAAAAGAATGGTTTTTCAAAATTAGGGCATTGTAAAACGGGTGAGGTAACTAAAACATGTTTTAATCCAAGAAAAGCAATTTCCGCTTCATCATTCCAAATAAGAGATCTTTTAGAATTCTTGCTACCAGCCGTCAATTTAGTAAGAGGAGAAGCAATATCAGCAAATCTATCAATGAATCTACGATAATATGAACATAAACCAAGAAAACTTCTAAGTTCTTTAACAGTTTCAGGGCGAGGAAAATTCTCAATGGTATCTAATTTAGAAGGATCGGTATGTAAACCTTTACTATCAACAATATAACCAAGATAACGAAGTTTTTCTTTGCAGAAGGCACATTTCTTTAAATTAACTGTTAAACCAGCATCTTTAAGAGTTTTATAAATTTTATTTAAATATTCTATGTGATCTTTGAAGTTATCAGTAACCAAAATTAAATCATCTAAGTAACAAAACAATACATTTTCAAATTCAAATCCAAATAATTTATCCACCAGCCTCTGTAATTCAGCGGGGGCGTTAGTTAATCCGTAAGGCATCCTAACAAATTCAAATAATCCTTTTCCGGGCACTACGAAGGCACACTTTTCACGCGAGGATTCTTCCAGCGCTATCTGAAGAAAAGCTTTAGAAAGATCAATAGTTGTAATGAACCGAGCTCCTCGCAAACTATCCAGTATCTTAGAAGGATACGGAAGAGGATAAGAATCTCTAATCGTAATTGAATTTAAACGACGTGAATCTAAACATAATCGTGTACTACCATCTTTCTTCTCAACAGCCAAAACAGGTGAACTCCAAGGAGATTTAGAAGGTTGAATAATATTTTCCTTAAGTAAAACTTCCACTTCATCAAAAAGTTCCTTTTGTTTAGCAGGACTTAACGGCCAATATCTTTGTTTAAACGGTTCTCCAGTAACATTAATTTTATGTTGGATCAGGTGAGTAAGACCTAAACCTTTCTTTTCATATGAAATATCTTCAAAAAGTGAAATTGTTTTATCAAGTTGTTGTTTCTCAGAAGGAGCTAATTCAACAGCTGAAGTAACTGAACAAGTTTGAATTTTATTATTATCATCAACAAAAACTATATTTTTCCATAAATCTTTAGCAAGGTCAAATTTTATCCAAAAGTCAAATCCTAAAATAAACTCATAATCGAATAAAGGTATAACCATGAATTTAACAATTTTTGTAACATTATCGCAAGTAACTGGAAGATTAATAGCACCTATAACTCTCTGAGCAGATCCGTCCGCAGTATAAGCAGAATCGTGAACAGACTGAGGTATATGTTCCATCTCATAACCCAATTCCAAAAATCGCTTGTGAGCATTCGCACCAAGAACGCAAGTATTAGCACCACTATCTAATAATCCTGAAAATTTTTGATTACCAATAGAAAATTGTAAAAAAGGTCTTGAATCGTTATTCTTAACAAAAAGTACAGGTGAAGCCTTATAAACGCCAAAAAAAGTTTTTAAATATTTTAACCAATCAGAAAATTCTTTTTTAATAATGGTATCATCCGGTTTAAGACTGTGACTAACAATTTCCTTCATCGAGTCAGCCGAAGTTTGCTCAGAAACTGGTACTCGATGATGCCTAATCAGTTTTTTGACTCCGAAGAGTTTTTCTTTTCCGAATTGCACACATCGCAAAACTTTGTGATAACACCCAATTTTTTGCATTTAAAACAAACCATACCAGGAATGGTGGTACAATCTTTGTAGGTATGTCCAGGAGACTGACACTTCAAGCAGAGGGGGTTTTCAGTTTTAACAGCACTAGACTGAATCTTCTCCACCTTGAAAGGCTTAAACTGTTCCTTAATAGACTTCCTATTAACAAAAATCTCTAATTCTTTTCCTAAATTCATAAAACAATCTAATGAAGAAATATGTCTACCTACCACATAAGGTGTATAGATCGACAGCATGTTGTGCTTAGCAATGGTAATGACCACAGACTCCGAAATAGGGGTAGCAAGACGACTAGCCATATCCATAAGTTCAGTAATGAAGTCCGGAAGCGACTCACTAAGTTTTTGTTTTCGAGTACGAAGTTCATACTCCAAAAAGTAATCGAATTCAAGCTTATCAAAACGCTTGAGCAACGCAACCTTAAGCTCAGACCAAGAAGCTATATTAAATCGAATGGTACGGAACCACTTGGCGGCAGAACCAGAAAGTAAATCCGAAAATGAACCAACCAACAAAGACTCATCGAAATTTTTGTACAAAAAGTATTCCTCAACCTGGGTAATAAACTCACGAACACAAGTTTTCCCTTCAAAAATAATCCGGCTTCTCTTCAAGTCGGGCAACTTATTACTTGAAGCAGGCAAATTTTTTCGAACAAAATCATTCATCGCATTAAAAGATGGTAAGTTTTGACCAGCAGCAGTAGAACTATGAGCAGGCAAATCAGTATTCAAGAAAGGATCCGGGAACCCCGTCATTCCTACACTCTCCATGTTCAATGGAAGCTCCACAGAAATCGGTGCGGGCTTATTAACTATCGAACCCAATGTGGTGTGACTATCCACAGAAGTAGATGGAAACTGAACCGCTTTATCCATGATAACTCACAGACAAAAACTCCAAAATCAAAATGTTGTAGAATATTTCAATGTAAAAGTTAAGTTAAATTTTTTAAATATTTAAAGTGTAAAAGTTTATTTGTTATTTAAGTTTTAAATTATTTAAGTTAAGTTGCTTAAAGTCAAATTATTCAAAAGATGCAATAACCACTCACAATAAAGTTATAACTAATATTAACCTATAGAAATGTAAAGGAACATTTCTTAAAGATACCTTAAGAATACAATAAAGGTTCACTTAAAACATCCGTAAACAATTATCCCTATTTTTGTATGGTGATACAAGAATATTTAGACAGCTTTGTCTAAGTCATTAACATCAAGCGGGTAAGGTATAACAAATTCATAAAGTTCACTGTAGAAAAGTACACATAAACGGATAAATAACCTGAGTTATAGTAGTTCTGTTAGAGAAATAACATTGCGCAAAAAAGGCACAAATGTATAAACAAAGTTATCAAATTATAATAATAATTGCACTAAAAAGTTTCTAAAGAAATATTACCAAATATATCAAAAATTGGTTTTTACAAATTCACCAAAAAACTGTAAATGTTGTAATAAAGTTTACAAAAAAGTAAGATGCAGTAACAGACAGTAAAACCTCAAGAAACCACTTCAAGTCCCTGTTCGCTGTGCGACAATTTGTGATGTAATAATGAAGAATGTGTAAGGTCTCCGTTGTGGGAGCCAATTTGTAATAAAAATAATCGAATGTAGGGCTATCACTAGAAAAATACAAAGAACAAAAATATTCGGGCGCCAGATAGCCTACTACTAATAGAAAAATAAATTTACCTGGATAGAGAGAGAGTCAGACGCGTCACTAGACCTTTAATCTAAGGAAAGGGGGATAAAATAGAACACTGTAAAATTTGGGAAAGATGGGGTTTATTCAAAACTTTTGTTATGTCCGTGGAATCTTGATAGTTGTAAATTTAAGTTTATATCCAAATGTTACTTCTTAATTATAATTATTTTATCTAGAGTTTACTACTTAGCCTAAAAGTTGTACGCTGTTGTTACTGCATCGAATGAATGTTTAAATTAAAAATAAAGAACTGTTTGAAATACCTGTTGGTTTGAGCTTTGCAAACCCATAAGCCTAATACGAATCGTCCCTATAGTAAAACCATGGAGGCCGAGGTGAGTGGTCCGGTAGGGGACTCCGGTTGCGAACCAGCTTGGCTCCTCCGTAGTGTTCAGCAAGGGGTCAAAATGAAGGGTGAATGAATGTAAAAAGGGGACTAATATGACTCAGCTCCAACGCGTGGTCATTTCTATAAATTTATGTTCCAAGGATAAATTTGAAAACTAAAAAATAGTTTTTTAAAAAAAGGGTTTTAAAAAATAGCGCCGAAGAGCTAGAACAAAGAGAACAAAGAATAATTACCAATTTATCCAAATAGGAAACGAACGTGTGCTTTTGTTAAGGAATTTGTCAAAATACATACCGCTATTTTTCTTATAAATGTCCCTTTATGAACCAGGGCGGCATGATGAAGAAACGATGAAGATCGTGTTTAAAATCTAAAACAATTAAAGACTTCCATTAAACTAACATTCGAGGTAAAAATACCACGAGATTCCAAAACTCAAAACTCACCAAAAGTACCAAATTAACGGATAAAAATCCAGAAAACTAATTCCAGTATTGTTTCACAAAACATGATAACAATATCTATTAAAATCAATGTGATTTTCACAGATTAATAATTTTTAAATAACAAAATGTTTTACGTGTGACATTTTGTCCACGGGCGAGAGGAAAAGCAAAAGCTTCTTCTCCTTGATTTACATCAAGCCAAAAAAATCCTTTCGAATCTGTCAACTGAACAGCGCTGCTTCCTTTTAGTGTCAGCTGTCACTGTCATTACTGTATTATGACAGACACGAAGCTAATATTCCAAAGAAGAAGAATAAAGGCATTGAATCCTACTTTACGAAACGTAAACAAACGAAATATTACTAATTTCTTGAACAAAATTTATCAACACCTGTAACGGCGAAAACGACTCGTTACACCATTTAGCCATGATGTGTGATACTGATAATAGAGTTGATTACAGTCTAGACATTATCATTCAAGTATCAAATATCATTCGTAAGAATGCAGCACTACTAAAGTCAGTTTATTTGTAGTTTGTCTCGTTTGTTTACATGTCAGATGAATGAGACAGACACAATTTCAATGCTCTCCATCGATTGGCGCGATCGCAACTGACAATGTCTAATTGAGCTTATTGAACGAGGTATTTCAAACATGTACCTATTTTAAATTAAGAACGCTCGCTCGATCGGTCAAGATTTGTTTGTGATTCTTTGTGTCTTTTAGATTTAGTGATTGAGTTGGAAGTACTATCACTCCAATTCATACGTTTTTATGTTGCCAAGCAGCTAGGGTGCTTGCATTGCTATGTTCCGATTTCTAGAATAAAGGCACCGAACCGGTGCAGTTACAGGCATTAAGACCTAAAAAATAGACTCAGTGGAATACCACACCACATGAGGCAATAACATTTTTCGAAGTAACTGCAATGGTAATCTGGGTCTTTCCATCATTTTCTCAAAAAATCTTGTTTAAACTAAAATCAGAATAGAAATAGTTCATCGTAAAAGATTGCATCAATGCAAGTCTAGAAATACAAACTATGCGCAAAGCAATATTTCTTCCTCTCTTCATTCACCATCTGTCAAACAAGATGCAACAAATAAAAGCAAGCAATCGCTCATCCGTTCGACTGAATTGGCGCCAACTGATGCAACGCACATAATATCTTTGAAATCAGTATTACAGCTTACTTTCTGCTTCGTTATAGGATTATTCAGTTTTATGAAAAACAAATAAATAAATAATGTGGACAATTCACGCAACACTATCAAGCCCCAAAATAAGCAGAGCTTGTATGATGGGAACCAGATACCTGATACAATACTTGAATACGTTTTTTTTGTGAATACATAATTAAAATACAAAAACAAACAAAAAAAACTGACCACAAATAAACAGTAAGATAAGAACGAATTGAACGAATGCAATATATTTCACGCTTTACTGATCGAAAACATTACTATCGATTTTGGGTAAGCGACTATTAATTCGGAGGTTCATTATATTATTCCCCAGTTTAGTTATTATTACACACACAGATGACGTTTGAAATTTCACCAGAATAAAAAGTCTACAGTCATACAAAGTCCGAGTTTTATCGAGATATTTTCTTTCACCGTTTACTTAATCATACAAAGTCCGAGTTTAAGTAAACGGTGAAAGAAAATATCGTGAGGAAACCGGCATGTTGTAAAAACCAAAAAGTTTAAGAACATTTTATTCTGTCAACTGCATAAAAGAAGCTTCATTAAGGTGCACTTAAAATCATTTCACCACACTCGAAAGAAGTAGTGACACGACAAGAAGAAGAAGTAATATGTTTTCCTAAAGGCAAGACCATTAGACCTCATTCTGTACACGTCTTGTAAGTTGCACGTGCTTGACGTACCTACATAGCTTTTCCGTTTTTACTCGCGCAATGACTTTATTTGACGCCTCAATGGTTTCTAGATATCCAGTTAGATAGACAGTTTTGGGCATAGGCAACTGTTGTTTTGGACAGAAACAACTAGTAATACGAATTGGTGTTCTTACTAATCGAATAAGTTGTTTCCATGATTGCCAGGAAATGTACTTTTCAACCCTGATAAAATACGGTGATATTGGAAGCATTTGTTTTAAAAAAAATTAAAAAGCTTTATTACAATGCTTGAATGTTGGCAGTTAGGTTACTGTATCCTTAATGCTACTGTGCCAAGAATGATATGAAGATTATTTAAAACATTTTGTTTCAAATAATAAGTTATCCTCTAAGTATTATTAATTGAAAATGTTTATTGAAGAAAAAGGCATCTCTTTCTAAAATTTATATATAATCAGGTACTAGCAGTTTCCCGCGGCTTTATTCGCCCTGTTCCCGTTATGTTTTCGGGATAAAAAGTATCCTATGTCGAGCGACAAAGAGGCATAATCAACCTCCGCGTTCGGCAGCGTTCGACATCACTGTTTCTCTCCTACTTGAGTGAGCGATGCGTCTGCGTGGACAGCTGTATGACGTTGTCACTTTCAACTATCGTCAGTAAACTGACTATAGGGACAACCGATTTTTTTTTACGAAACTCTAGACAAAAGACGTACCTTCTACTTAAATCCATGCCGGGACCACTATTGAGTGAAAGTCTATCCACGGCAGGAAGCTATGTTTCAAACGATACAAATACAATACAGTTTGTTATTGCTAGAATCTGTGTTAAGTAAACTATTGTATATCGATGCTAACATTTCACAACATTGTACACTCACCAGTAGTAAAATGGGTACTGAAAAATTTTCAAAAAGAACTTGAAAACCCTTTTTCGAATAAAAAAATGGTGACATTGGGACCATCTGGACCCTTTCAAAGAAGAAATATTTTTCTAAAAAAAATTCGAGATATCCTCCTTTTTTTAGTCGGTTAAACCAAAGTGTTTGCAAAAAGGGGCAGTAAAAACGCTAAGAGTTAACACTAACAAATTGAAATTATAGGTTCTTAAAAAGGCGGTGGCGCTCTTAACTTCAAATGATGTAGGTAGATCTCAAGTTCATTCGACCCCATGTTTAGGTATTAGAACTTAATATGCGCTTGCGCCGGTAGCGTCTACATTTTTGCATGAATCATTTTGTTAGGTAATAAAATGCAACCTGGGATGAATCATGGTTGAATAATGTCGTCGCCTCTGTATCCAGGTGCTATTTAGTTCACATCCGATGGTAGATAGTGTTAGCTGATTTTGGGAATAGGACATCCCTACTGAGAGCGACGAGTACATCACACAGATAGAAAAGATGGTGTCGTAATTGTTGTTTGCCATGTAATAAAGTTGAGTTCTAGCTATTTTCAATGGATAGTTTTTACCTTAACGAATAGGTAGAAAATATGGTGGAAGGTAGAAAAGTGTTGGGAATGCCGACAGAAGTGAAAACGTGAACAAGTGCGTGTGTATGTCCCTCCCAGACCGCCTGCGGCTGGACAAATCCCGACTACTGGCGAAGTTTGCCGATCTTTGCCGAAGAGGTGTCAGTTACGTGACAGTGACGCAGTGACGGTGACGCAATTTCATTCATTTTTCAAAGAAGTTTGCACTCCAAAAGGCTCACTTAGATCGCCTGAAAACCTGTAGAAAAGTGACCATTGAGTGAGTAAGGGGGCGTCCATAAATTACGTGAGGTGTTTTTTTTAATTTTCTGTCCCTCCCTCTCCCCCTGGTGAGATGTTGTAAGATTTTATTCAACCCCCTCCCGCAACCCCCAATCTCACGTGAGATTTTTCAAAATGTTTTTTTACGTAAATACGTTGGATTATTAATGTAAAAAAAAAATTGCTTCGTGCTTTTATTTACGACAAGTAATCAATATTGCTGATAAGTGTAATAAAAATATAACAATAGAAAACTTAAAACGGGACCAAAATAGTATAAGTACCTATATTTTTTTTTTTCAATCAGAAAAAAAATTGCGTGATATTTGCCGAGCCCCCCCTCTCTCCAACGTAAGATTAGATGAGATTTCACTCGACCCCCTCCCCCCCTTAAACATCTCACGTAATTTGTGGACGCCCCCTAAGACATTTACATGTCTTACTAATTTTTCTTCTTCTTATCATGTCACTATTTGTTTAGAACCAAGTGTGGTGAAAGGATTTTAAGTGTCCTTTCGTGCACTTCTTTTTCCTTTTTCTTATTTTTCTTTTATTAGTTAAAAGACTTTTAATGTATAAGGTGCTAGTTCTATGCAACAGGTTAACTTCTTCAGGTTGATGATGATAAAGCACTGGTTAGTTCAGCTTTTAGTTGACATTAGTGCATGAAGTCTCTGAAACGTTATTGAATATTGACAGCCACTTAAAAATACATTTTACGAGTATTCAAGAAAACCACTTAAAATACACTTGCAATAAAATATACTAGTTATATGCAATTTTAACAACTTTCTCACATTGTAATGGGTTAACCATAAAAATATGAGTTTATTTGCGCTAAAATACCAAAGATTTAAAATCATGCAATAAATATTAAGAGTTGCGAAATTTTAATTGTAAGGTATTTTTTTATTAATTTTCCGACGCCTCGGTGCCGTTGGCGTTAAAGTTATTGACAAGTACTGTCGGTGACAAAATTAAGTTGACAATTTCAGTTAGGTGATAATCTACATTTACCTATATTTAAGTTCTTAAAGGCCTGCGCACACCTAGTTCGCTGGCGGTAGCGATCAGTGAAATGCTGTCAAAAATCGCTGTCAAATTTGACAGCGTTTCACTGATCGCCGACGCCAGCGGCCTAAAATGTACAATGCTTCAAGCTAATAAATCATTCATTTTTTTTTTTTTCTCCTGATTTACATAATCAAGAAAATGACACTTCGGATTGCAAAACCGTTTAGAAAAAGTGAGCTACATGGAGTCCGGTTTTTTTTTATATTTGGGTTTTCATTTCTATCTTTTGAAATTGATGAGAATTCCGGTGCAAACAAAACCTACTCAGAGAAGGGTGAGGCATAAAAGCTTAGTCAAAGGCTTGGCTATCTATATCGAAAAAAAACTTACTCTTCACTCGGTACTTTTGTAAACAACCACCTTTTTCAACAATTACTTTTCCCGTTGACCGTACTTTTTGAAGTATACTTACTTATCTCACCTTCAATGGGCAAATTATTTTAATATAAAACATATTGGAGGTAAATTTACACGGTCACCTCTCACACGTAATTAATGTAGATTTTATAATTATTAAGTAAAATAAATAATAATTGGTATAATTTTCAAGTAATTTTCGCGATAACGATGTAGTTTTACGTTTTTAAGGCTTATTTATTTTTAAGGTGTTATAATAACTGGTAAGTATACAATTCGGACCAAACTGAGACTCACTCTTTTACAAAAATAAATACTACTTCTGTATAAACTTGTAGTAGTAAAGCTCTTTGTGTGGCTCGTCCGGGGAAGTACTACCACCATGCCTATTTCTGCCGTGAAGCAGCATTGCTGTGTTTCGGTTTGAGGGGTGTGGGTGCCGGTGAAATTACTGGCACGTGAATATCTGTATGACTCAAGTTGATGGAGGCAAGGTAGTGCATACCTAATAGGGCACGTTGCTGACGGGCGTGGCCTACGAGGCAATGTTTTGTCATAGGCAAAGATTACCACCTAACATCAGGCATGCCTGTTCCATCAGTTATTCGTATAAATAAAAACAATCCAATTCTCCAATTTAGGAATTAGTGATTTGAATAAGACCTAAATGGAATAGCTGTACTTATACCGATAATAATTCATCAATATGCATAGAACAAGTCTAGTAATCGGTTATAAGCTGATTATTGAAACAGGTGATTATTATAAACCCGGCCTTGCAAATCGATAGTTATATGTTTTCATTAAAATATAATATATTTATATAATATCAGTGTTCGATAAATACAATACATGATATAGACAATGCGAAAACATGGATGAACTGTATGAAAGATGACATGGATAAGAGAGGAGTGAATGCAGAGATGACGGCTGACAGAGGAGAATTGAGGAGGAAGACATGTTGTGCCGACCCTACATAAAGTGGGATAAGGCAGGAAGAAGAAGAAGAAGATATCAATATTCGATAAGCAATATAAAAAATAAAAAAAATAGGTAGATTCTATTAAAAAAATGTACTAATGAGTGTTTATGTTTGTTACAGGTAATATTCCTTTTCAAAACTATCTACCATCTTGTCGAACTGACGTAAGTACCCTTAGATACGTAATAGTATTGACACAGAGGAAGATTCGTTTTCTGTAATTTTGGGAAGTCACATAGCTTTTTGATTTTAATTGTTTTACTGGTGTTATTTTAAGTTCATTGTGTAATTTCGGTGGCATTTTAACCAACATTACTTGAGGTCTTAGCTCAAAGTGTTAGCAGTTGGAATTAAAGTGTATTATGTGATATTCTGATTTGATCGAAAATGCAGATGGTTTTGGAAAAAAACATCTGTTGTTTGCAAAGACAATTGGGGTAGGGCCGACTTATGTCTATGACTGACTTGACTTCACGAAAAAGTATTTTATCTATGTAATATATTATCATTAAACTCATGAAACTACTCGACACTGGTAAAATTGATCCGAAATGGACAGATGCCATTCATTGAAGAAGAAGACACAGAGGAAGAAACTATTTTATATACCGTAGTATTTATTGGTTAACGAATATGGTGGGATAAGGGCAGGAAAAAGAAGAAGAAATTGATTGACAAACCAACACATGACAAGGACAGTGAGTGTAATGAGTTATGCGTGCGTGTCAAAATTGCTTATTTATTTCTTTTATTTAGGTATTTCTACCATTTGGGCAATTTTGCCAAAGTCAATCAAGTGAGGATATTATGACGTAAATAAAATAGTCAAGTGAGTCAATAGCTATGAAGGCAAAAATATGAAGATAAAACAAAAATAAAATTGTAAGCCAATGATGACACTTAACTGACAGCGTTTCACTAATCGCCACCGCAGAGCGCTCAGATGTGCGCATGGCTTTAGAAATCATTAAAAGCTAAGTGGAAAATAGTCAACCATTTCATAAACATTACCGAGCGATTATGAGAAGCACTAACTCGTTACTTCAACACTTACTAAAACATTGCTAATTTAATGTTTTAGCAAAGTTGTTTACTAAATGTCGCAAATTATCACCTTATACAGAAACATAAAAGTTAAATGGTTATATAAAACATAGATATAAAAACATAAAGTTTTGCTTTGGATTAAGGTCAAGGCTTTTATAACTTGTAATATAAGATTTCGGCAAAATTATATTTTATTTTATCGCGCTGCATTCATTTGTTTTTGTAGAAGAATCATAGCTTTTGTAAAACAATCTTCAAGTATTTTTATTGATTTTATTGTGTTTACTACACTTGACTTCACGAAAAAGTATTTTATCTATGTAATATATTATCATTAAACTCATGAAACTACTCGACACTGGTAAAATTGATCCGAAATGGACAGATGCCATTCATTGAAGAAGAAGACACAGAGGAAGAAACTATTTTATATACCGTAGTATTTATTGGTTAACGAATATGGTGGGATAAGGGCAGGAAAAAGAAGAAGAAATTGATTGACAAACCAACACATGACAAGGACAGTGAGTGTAATGAGTTATGCGTGCGTGTCAAAATTGCTTATTTATTTCTTTTATTTAGGTATTTCTACCATTTGGTCAATTTTGCCAAAGTCAATCAAGTGAGGATATTATGACGTAAATAAAATAGTCAAGTGAGTCAATAGCTATGAAGGCAAAAATATGAAGATAAAACAAAAATAAAATTGTAAGCCAATGATGACACTTAACTGACAGCGTTTCACTAATCGCCACCGCAGAGCGCTCAGATGTGCGCATGGCTTTAGAAATCATTAAAAGCTAAGTGGAAAATAGTCAACCATTTCATAAACATTACCGAGCGATTATGAGAAGCACTAACTCGTTACTTCAACACTTACTAAAACATTGCTAATTTAATGTTTTAGCAAAGTTGTTTACTAAATGTCGCAAATTATCACCTTATACAGAAACATAAAAGTTAAATGGTTATATAAAACATAGATATAAAAACATAAAGTTTTGCTTTGGATTAAGGTCAAGGCTTTTATAACTTGTAATATAAGATTTCGGCAAAATTATATTTTATTTTATCGCGCTGCATTCATTTGTTTTTGTAGAAGAATCATAGCTTTTGTAAAACAATCTTCAAGTATTTTTATTGATTTTATTGTGTTTACTACACTTAAGGAAATCACAAAGACTTACAATGCCTTAAACAAACAAATAAACTTTGGGACATTATAAATATATTTGTGTCTTCAAGTACTTATGATTTGTGATGTTGACTGTACTTTGCCACCGGAAGGCAGATAATTGCTATAAGATTAAAGCCTGTTTCACACCTTCGTCGTATTAGGTATGATTATGTAAAATCACACGAGCTAAGGCAGACCTTCACAGCGCAGAAGATAAAAAAATAAGTACCTAACTATATCGTAGGTAAATATCACACTGATCTAAGATTTTGTTAAACAATACTAATTTATCATGAAGATTTCACGCAAATAATGATTTATTTATAGCGACCTAATTAGGCATGCCAAATAACCGTTAAAATTAAAATCGTCCACTTTACGATTAGTGTACAAATAATTAGTGTAAAATGTAAGATAATTAAAGTTTTTTTTTATTTTACTTTGCTTACTATCTCTTATATAACTTTATTGCTAATAATTATTAATAGCTTAATATTTTACTAACAAATAAATTAATTACTGGCACGTGAGGCTAAACATCTGTATGCCTCAAGTTGGCGGACGGCAGTGCATCGTACGGCACTGCCTGACGTGCGTGACCTACGATACAATACTTTGTTATAGGCGATGGTAACCACACAACATCAGGTGGACCATTATGCTTGTTCAACACAAAAAAAAACAAAATACAACCGAATTGAGAACCTCCTTTTTTATTTGAAGTCGGTTAACAAAGCGATTAATTCAAGCTCCAGTTCTAGAAAATATAATTGCAATTAAGCTCGCAAGATAAATTAAAATAGGTTCGCAATCCCAGATAGTTTATTAGACAATAGATGGCGCTACCGTTGTGGGGTCCATAATAATTGTTTGCCCTCATTGACAAGCTATCAACTGTGAAGGTAGGGCTGGTAATAGAATAATCTGAGTCTATCTAGAACGCCGCTACCGCTCTAAGCAGACCGGTGAAATGTACTGTCGCTGGGAAAATAAGCTGCATTAAAATTTTTTTTATTTATAAAACTAGTAGATAAAACAAACATATGGGCCCTTATGCAAATGCACGCCAGGAACGTGCACCACGATGACACCCTGCGTCCATCAACTTGAGGCATACAGATGTTCAACCTCACGTGCCAGTAATTTTTTTTCGACCGGCCTCTCAGCTCAGTTGGCAGTAGCTCTGCCTTCCAACGAGAACAAATATATTTTATGTGGTGAACGCTGATGGAGATGTTTGTTCTCTGTCTGGGTGTTAAATTGTATTCAAAGTACGTATTTACAAAAAAAAAATATAAGTATTATATCAGCTATCTTGGTTTCTATAGTATGAGCTGGGCTTAATTTGGGGCTATATAGTGTTGTGTGGATTGTCCACAATATTATTTATCCAGAGGGAAAAGGAGGAGGAGACATGTTGTGCACATAAAGTATAAGGATAAGGGCAGAAAGAAGATTAAAAGTGTTTTATTTGTAATTAATATCTTTTTCTTAATTAATTAATCTAATTTAATCCCTTGTTAGTAACAAATAGACAGAGGTTTTTGTACAGTTGTAACCTTTTTGATTTTCAATTCCCACTGCCTTCACAACTGAATCTGCGACTGCGCCTACGCCTAGTCTAGCCGCGTAACTGAGGTCGTCGAGAAAGGAGGTTCAAAAGCATTTTCTCCGCGGCAGTAGCTGAAGCTACAAGCTTTCTACGAAGTCGGCTTGTAGTCGCCAGCGGAACAGTGTACTCAGGTTGCACTTATGTTGTTCCTAGGTAGTATATAAACAGACACAATAAGTTAATGAGCCGTACCTGTTTTATGTCTGGGACCAGAGTGTTATAATCTGTAAGTAAGTGTTATATTATTGTTAACCAGTTTTGGGAATAGGACGTCCCTAATCAAATCAAGCAAAGAGATACAGCTCTAGCGGAGAAAAAGAAGAAGAGGAAGAGAGATATGGTGTCGTTCCGTGGAGTTGTATTGTTTGTGGTGTAATTATGTAAAACAGAGTTGTAGCTATAATTAATGAAGAGTTTTCGTCGTAACACTATATACCTCAAGTTGATGGACACAGGGCAGTGCGTTTTAGGACACGTTGCTGTTGTGCGTGACCTACGAGGCAATGCTTTGTAACAGGCGATGGTTACCACTTAACAACAAGTGCCATTAGCTTGTTCCATCAGCTAGTATAGTATAAAATATAGGACTAAAGAAGATTTATTTGCAACAATAAATAGTTTATGTATACCTATTTAAACAGCTATCTGGTTCCCATATTACAAGCTCTGCTTAGTTTGGGGCTGGTTAGTGTTGTGTGAATTGTCCACAATATTCAATATTTTATTTATTTCATCTTACAATAAAAGTAGTAGGTAGTAAAAGTGTCCATAAGTTTTTGTTAGTTGTATATGACCCACCTGATGTTAAACGTTAACCATCGCCAGTTAATAATACCTACTAAGCTTTATTTCCAAACTAAAAAAACTAAGAAAACGGAAAAATGAAATCCATCAGTTAACTGATTTTAATAGTACAAGCTTTGCTTACTTTGGAGTTAGATGGTGCTTTATGAAATATCTATAATTATTTACGTTCCACAGCAGATTTTGTATTGTGTAAGAAATATTACTAATAATATTTTATTTTTAATAGCATAATTTTGTTTGAAGTTAAAAATATGAAAAGTAATTCTGATTGAAAAAGCTTTTTAAATAATAAGTACACAAATGTAAGCAGCCTGTCGGCAGAACGCTTACAAAGCATTGGACAGCCGCAAGTGAGTGATTAGTATAATAGCAACTTATTATCGTGAACTTTTCCTTAGTAAATTAGCATAATCAGCTGGAACCACAGAGTATATTTTAAGAGCAGTTCAAAATGGCCGCTTTGTAATGATAGTTTGCGATTTCATGAGAACTTTCTTTGTTTTTAGATCACTACCTTATTTCGTTTGGACCAACATTTTACCACTTTGGAAGTGTCTCTCGCACAAACTATTTAGTTTAGAAAAAAACGATATTAAAAACCTCAACATCATTTTTAAAGACCTATTTATAGATACCCCACACGTTTGATGAAAAAACATTTTTTGAGTTTCAGTTTCAAGTATGGGGACCCCCAAGCTTTATTGCATTTTTTGTATTTTTGTGTAAAAATCTTAATGCGGTTTATAGAATACATCTACTCGCCAAGTTTCATCAGTCTAGCTTTTACAGTTTCGGAGAAAAATGACTGTGACATACGGACGGACAGACAGACATGACGAATGTATAAGGGTTCCGTTTTTGCCATTTGGCTACGGAACCCTAAAAAGAGGTTCTCAATTCGGTTGTTTTTTTGTAATGTATGATATCGCATAACTTCCGATTATTCCTTGCAAATAACTGACGTGAGATAACCAGTGATCTGCGAGGAATTTTGTCCTCCAAGATAACTTGGTAATTTATGTCATTTATGAACCGTTATTTTTGTTTTTAACTATATTTTTGAAAAGTTAACTTAACCTACCTAAAGCTATATTATGTAGGTATTCATTTAAAGAAAAATCGGTTGTCTGTAAAGTCGGTTTACTGTCGATAGTTGAACGTGACAACGTCATAAGATGTCGAACGCTACCGAACGCGGAGGCCGATTGTGCCTCTTTGTCGCTCGTTCCGCGCTCTCGCTTGCACTTCAAGCCTTCAATGGAACGCCTCAGACCGAGGTAACGCCGCATGAGTCATGTTTTTTTGTGCGTGCAGCCGGCTCCATCGAATTATAAGACGTTGTCACGTCAAAAAAAGATAAATTACTTCATTACATCCATATTAGTAAGCTTACAATTTGAATACTTTATCCACTAATGGTCCGAGCTAGGATGTGATTGATTATGTTAATCTAAAAAACAAATAGTATGTCATTAACACTACATTCCTAATATCGAATTTGATTAATTAATTTAATTAAAAATGAGTCTGTTAATAAACGTCAGCTGATCCGTCAGATTTGCCACAGGACCTAAAAGACAGCTAGATCAATCAAAATGAAATAAGATGGCTTTGCATCATCATTAAATCAAATCAAATTAAAAATTATGTATTTTTATGCCATACAACAAGAAGAGAGACGCAAGGATGATATACACTTTCCATCAGGTGTGATGGCAGCTAAATGCTTAGCTATAACTATTATTTTAAAAAAATACAAGTAAAAATGACATAAAATTATCCGTCACTCAGCATTATGCTTAGTATATGGTATATTTAGTAGTGAACGCCACTATAACGCCGTGACACCAGTAGGTATCATCAGTAGTAGTATCATCAACCTATATCAGCCCACTGCTGGACACTACGCTTACCTAAACAGGGCTTAAAATAGCTTTTGGCTACGTATTACTTAATTATTTATCCCTAAAGGAATGAAGATACAAGCACTAAAGGAAAATAACTATAATTATGTCCAAGTTTATATCTGTTTATCACAAATTTTGCATGCCAAAGTTTGATTTATACAACTGTCAAATATTTTGATTGATCGATTTGTATAATTTATTTTATACAACTATAGCTGAATGGACAATCCTGCCTTATTTGATGTTAAGTGGTAGTCACCTCATAACAAAGCATTGCCTCGTAGGTCACGTACGTCAAGAACGTGTCCTACGATGCACTTGTCATCCGTGTCATGAGCCCTAACTTCAGTTGTAATAAAAAACTGATGTAGCTTTTATTACTTTGAGCTATCGATTAAGAGAGTATTTTTTGTCGACTGGCGCGTTTATTAGTGTCACTGTCAGTTCGGATAAATCATTACATTTGTTATTTATTATGTTCATCGGCTTCTTTTTTATGTTTGAGTATGATGCGTAGATTGTGACATAATATTGTGCTTAGTTTTTAACCAGCACTATTTAAAAACTTAAATATAAGTTTCAGTCTGTATCTGATGTTTAATATATTATGTCAGCGGTTTACTTATGTAAAGTATATAACTATTTTCATGTGGTACTATTATTATTTCGTGCTATAGTGATTCTTCTAGGCTTGGTCGCGTGGAACTGGCACCTAGACTCACCTAGCTTTAAGACGTTTCGAAGTGATTCTTGTGATACAACTGAATAAACGATATTTGACTTTGATTTTCACTTTTCGCGTAGTTTATATACATTGAACTCAATCCAATGTCCACTTGTTTTGCCTTCTATCTCGCTAATCCATAATCTCGGTCCTACCAGCGAAATACAAGTAGGCCAAGGCGTGCTTGATCCACACTGACAGGTTTCGAAGGATTATCTCATAATACCTGCGTAAGTGAGGATTAGTTTGCAAGCTTGTAGAACGCCCGTGACTACATTTGCGTTGAATTTTGCTTACTTGAAAACAAAACCTTTATTTCTAATAAGCTAAACACAATTTAATTCAAATTAACTTGCTTACTTACTTAATAAAAACGCATTTTTTTATATATATAAAAAAAATGGCATTTTAGTGGAAGCTGTTTTAGATAATTTTTTTTGTATACCTTAGCATGACTTTTCAATTGATTTATTTAATCATTTATATTTTTGAATGCTGATTTTTATTATTATTTACATTCATTATACAGTTATACAATGCCAAGGTCTTTATTGTGTAACAAGTTGGTATAATGCTGAAGAAATGGCGTAGTATTGGTTCAAACCTTTTTTGGAAGACCGAAAAAAATTAATCCTGCCTTAATTAGGCCTTAGTCATTTTAAAACTTATTAACTGCAAATTAGTAGCATTGTGAACACCGTAAATATATTCCCAAGAAACATAATATCAAGCATGATTCAGATAGTATAAGAGTAAAATTATAGAAAGGTGCTGTCATGTTTTTACTAAAGGAAAAACGGAGGTAACCAGTGCATTAGTGAAAGGCTAGGATGCGTTTCTAGAGTAATAAAATTCTAGAAAAACATTGTAAGATCGCAGAGACGATTCTGTGGTTTTAGTTTGCTATCTTCTTTACAGTTATAACAATCTTATGATAATTATAGATGCCATAAAATCATATTTATTAGGTGTACCACAGGGATCAATTTTAGGGCCTCTCTTGTTTTTAATGTATGTTAATGATGTTTCTGTAGTTTGTAAGGATATTGACATGGTCTTATTTGCTGACGACACAAGTTTAATTATTAAGGATAAAACGATTGATGGTCTTAGTGTTATACTTAGGGATGTTATGCCCAACTTAGTCAATTGGTTTTCTGTTAATAACTTGTTATTGAACATAAATAAAACACATGTTGTAAAGTTTTGGTTAGGAACCGGCGTATCACCAAATATATCACTACAAGATACATTAAGGGATTTGTCTTTGCCTAGTACCGATCGTATCAAGTTCTTAGGAGTCTGGTTAGACTCGAAATTGACATGGGCGGTTCATATTGACGAGTTAACGAAGAAATTGGGATCAGCAACGTATGCTATCAAAAAAATTAAAGAACTAGGAGGTATCAAAGCAGCAAGAGATGTATATTTTGCATATTTTCACTCTATAATGACTTATGGTATTATGTTTTGGGGTGCAGCCGCTGACTCTAATAGGATATTTATATTACAAAAACGTTGTATAAGATATATTCTAGGTATGAAACAAATGGACTCTTGTAGAGATAAGTTTAGAGAGTTAAGCATAATGACCATGACCTGTGAATTTATTTATCAAAATATTGTGTATGTTAGGGAAAATTTAAGTTATATGACATTGAAACAGGATTCTCATAGTTTTAACACAAGACATAAGACAAATTTAGTGACGCCAGCGGTTAGACTAGTTAAAACAAGGAAAAGTTTTGTTTTTGTTTCTATTCAATTTTACAATAATATTCCTATTGACATTAGAAATAAGAGTGACATTGATTTTTTTAGTTTTATTAAAAATAGATTAATATCTAAAAGTTATTATAAAATTGACGAAGCTCTGGCTGATAAATTTATATTTTGTGATCATTTACCTGTGTAAGTGACTTATTTATTTATAATTTTACACTCCTATTTTAAAATAGGAAATAACGTCATTTAATTTTTAATTGTTTTATTTTTATTTCGTATTTTAACTTTTATTATTTAACTTTTTATTTCGTATGTGTTGATTAGAATTTGTTTTATTATTATGTTAACTATTTTGTGTGACGAATCTAAGTACATGTAACATGTCTAAAGAGAAATAAAGATTATGATATGATGATGATGATATTAACTCAGAACTCTATAAGGAGCTTAGATAAGGAGGTTTATCTTGGGCTTACTTTTTAATTGCCAATCTTTTTTCGAACTCCTTGTAGTAACTTATTTGTTCATCTATCACGGCAAACCGATTTGAATTTAGAACACTTTGCCATCTCTGCAAATCGGTCAACTTTTTTTGAATTTAGAACACAAGTCGGTCAAGTAGTTAGACGTTGTACAAAAACGTCTCATGGTAGACCATGAGACGTTGTTGTACTGCGGTTAGGTTATTAACTTATTTGAATTTCAAACCAGGTTTTTTTCGCAAAGTCTCAAGCCAGTCTACAGTTTTATGACGGTATCAAGTTCAATGCCCTTTTCGACTATGTGTCACGATTTGAAGATCGCTGGTTGAACTTAAACGACGGGAGTCTTTACTTTACGGACATTCCAGAATATGCTTCATTTAGTTATTGAAGTACCGATTATTTTTTTGAAATAAATAATCACTTTGATATTTTTCAGTGAGACAGGAATCAGAATATGACATTATTTTGATATTACTAAGTAACTTTTTGACCAAAATAAATAAAAGAAAATATATTATGTCCAAGTAAAACCGCGATTAGCAGCTAATTTTACCTATGTATTTAGAAGATCTAAGAAAGCATTACCTAGTTATTACTAACTAACCTGTTAAGGTTCCACATAGCTGAGTAAATAATTAGGTAAATAGATTTAATGATTTATAACTTGAACTGAAGGCCTGCCAGATCCACACTTCACTATTTATTCAAATGAATCAATTTGAATATTTCTGAAAGACATGATTGTATTCGAGTTAGTTCTAGATTTCGACAGATCATAAAATATTATATTATAGTGGTGTTTATATTATATCGATGAGTCGTGTAAAAACTCGATAGATTTACATCCAAATCCTTTTGGAAAAAAGTCATGACATATTTATTGTAACAGCTCGTTTTTCGCGGTCTTTTTTGCCACGTATAAGTTGTGGAATGAACTGCCTTCTGCAGCTTTCTCTCGGAGTTTCCTGTTTCCTTCGATATGGGGTACTTCAAAAGGCGAGTTTATCACCTCTGGTTTTGCAAGTCTGCTCGTCTGCTCGTCTGCCAGCTATGGGATAAAAAAATATGTTAAAAATTCATTACAAGTTATTTCTTAGACAAAAAAGGAGTTTTATAACCAACACCGGCTCGTACTAATGCAGCTTCAATCAAATAAATCAATTTCAATTTTGTTTCAACTGTATTTACGAGGACATAAAGCTTCAAAATGATCAATAAAATCGCGGTGGCGTAATCAATCTCTTTTATCGACTCGGCGGGATTTATCGATAGTATTTATCGATGCATGTTGAGGGACATCACTAAGTGAGGAAACTTATTTTTAACTTAGTATGTTTATGTTTATTTATTTATTCTTAGACTCACAGTTACAGTTTTGTTATTCTTATGCTATTCGATGTATTATAAACATTGACCAATTCGAATCTACATTATGTTAGCAAAATATGTAAGGTATGTTATGTTTGTTTGTTGGTATGCTTTAAACTCGGACTCGTAGCATAAGGCCCGGAGGTTTGAAAGTGCGGAAAATCCTTGAAGTGCGGACATGGGGTTATGATTTCAATTGCCTACAGTTACCATCAAAATTGATGTATGAAGCTCCCATAGCGAAATCTTACCCCGACAGAGTTACTATCCGCCTAAAACAAAACTGCAACATATTTGTATAGTATTGTAAGTCCTTACTTTTTTGTATTCATCCTTGTCTTTATAGTGTTACTTTATTTCACGTTACCGAATAAATAAATAAATACAGCATAGAGATGTTGTGTTGGCACAAAGGTTTTTACCTATTGTGTGCAAATATAGATACAAATCTGCTGTTGTCTGTTCGCGAGACACATTACATGCAATGCACTCCAACCATCGAAAAATCACTTACTAAATGTGTATTGTGTATCTTATGTTTTGCGAACAGTTTCATTGTTGGCACTTTCTATTTTCGGGTAATGATTTCGTATCGTAGGAGAACCGCATTATACAATGTCCGGTTAGTAGCATTAGTTAGGTTAGTAAGGTCCATCTGTTAGAATTCATTTGGATTTTATAATTTTTTTTTTTCGTAAATACTTTCTGTGAGGTACTACAACCCACTACGGAAGCCAGTTCTATAACAGTCGGTCATTACGTGTTAACGGCGGTTGTGTTTACAAGTATTGTGTTGCACTGCAAGTCTGATTATAGGGCACGGTAATGAAAGGTTTCATACAACTGTTCTTTTGAATGAGAATGGAAAAAAGCGGAATCAAATTAATTCCGAATGTCTTTTGAGATTGTAGTGAAAAGAGCGACTATTAAAAGTATAGTTGATAAAATAAAAGAGGCAAGTAAAAATGGAAATGGGCGAGTCACATGATCCGATTGAACCTTCTTTTTATCGTGTCACTGGTTCTTTCGAACCAAGTGTGGTGAAAGGATTTTAAGTTACGATTGAACCCTAAAAGGTGGGTTAAAGGGTGTGGTTGTTAATAAAGGCTAAATTGAAATTGCATGTTTAATACTTTTACAAATCAAATATAAACAATCTGCTTCAAAATTTATTTCAGAATAAAAGTTATCTTTCTTATGTCTGATATCTTTGCCATCTAGTATCATTGCATTAAAAATTGCTTTCATAAAATGTTTAATTACTAGTCAGAAAGCACCATAAGTTTTATTATATGGGCGGGAAGCTATAACTATTTATTAATTATGCCCAGTAGCTAAATATTCAACCAGCTAGTTCGACAATAGATCGTTTAGATGAGATTGATAACGCAAAAAATATTCGATAATTATTATGGTGATTTCTTTTAAAAATAAACTTGTTTTGTGTCATAAACTATGAGAAAAATATTAATCTTCTGTACGCCGAAACTAGCTAAGATCAATCAGGGAAAAATAAGCGAACTACTATAGACCAAACTTTAAAGTACAACGATTCTAAATTGGAAAACATGTATTGTGTCAAGTGCACGAAAAGAGGCTCTCCGAGGCGCACTTAAAATCCTTTCTCCACACCTGGTTTGATAAAAACAGTGACACAAGACAAGACACAAGACCGACCGATGAACCGCCGTTTTAAAGGTCGCGGGAAGTCTATGGATGGAAAGGGCTCAACTTAGAATCATTCTTTCTAGAAATATTTAGAAGAAACCTATGTTCAGAAGTGGACTTCTTCAAGCTGATAATAAAGTCTAGAAAAACAGACAAGAACCCCTTTTTGTTTGGATAATTTATTGAATAACCTAAGCAATGTTTTGTGCCCATACATTTGACGAGCAAAAACTGAACAATGCCTTCCAAAATACTTGCCAAAGACGTACAAAGGTCGTTGTAACCAGCTTCAGATTACCTCATCAGGATGCATGTCTTGTTCGTCCTTTAGTTCATGAGGGTAAGCACCAGTTCAGCTCTATCATGAAAAACGATGGCTGACGTTTCAAGTCATATTTTTAACCGACTTCCAATCAAAAATGAGGAGGTTCTCAATTCGGTTGTATTTTTTTTTTTATGTTTGTTACCGTATAACTGCGTCATTTGTGAGCCGAAATGTGCGCCGTCATGTGTGTTACAAATCTTCGCTTTGATCTGATTTTATTACGAAGCACGCCACACGTTATCGAGTGCGTGTGGAAATGACTCCTTTTCAAGTGTTTAACTTATCAAATGTTTGCAATAAAAACGTCCAATTCCAATCAAAACTGTTTGACTGAATCGATTCGCTCCCTGACTTGTGCTAAGAGTTCTGGAATGTCACTGAGACATCTCGACTGAGACTTGCGGTATTTCTTCATCGCTCCTGCGGTACTCCAGGAGTTTGGAGCATGTGGTATTTATAGCAGCTCAAGAAGACAGGTTATTTATTCACGGGTAGTTAAAGCTAATAGTAATGAGAAGAAGAAAAAAAATTGTACCTGAGAAAAGTCTTTGAAAGAAAGAACTTCACTGAGAACTCAAAATAACACCAGAAAAACAATTAAAATGAAAAAGCTATGTGCCTTCCCAAATTGTCAGAAAACGAATACTCTGTTGCCATCTCTATTTATTGAAATGCGAGTGACAGCGACAAGAGAGTTTTAGCGAGCTGCTAAAATGTGTTAGGCATTATGAATGAGGGTGTTAAAATGCTGCAGAATATTTTTTTCGGAAGGACTAAATATTGGTGATCATCGGACGATTCTTACATACAGCGGCGTCTTTACCTATTGTGCAGGGTGTGCGAGGCACACGGGCGCAGCGGTCCTAGGGGGCGCCGAGCGCCGCTCTGCGCCCCCTAGGACCGCTTCGGAGCCCCACATGGCGCGCCTGCCAAGTGGGGCTCCGAAACGGTCGAAAGCTCCGAAGAGCTCCGGTCTGCATAGATTTTGTATAGCATCTTGCGCTCGGCGCCCCCTAGCCCCACTCGGCCACTCGGTGGGCACGTTGGCTGGGCACCACACTTAATATGACCGACGTAAAAAGAGCTCCGCTCTGCATAGATTTTGTATAGCAGCTTGCGCTCAGCGCCCCCGAGCCTCACTCGGCCACTCGGCGGGTGCGTTGGCCAGGCGTTGCACTTTCAATGACCAACGTAAAAAGAGCTCCGCTCTGCATAGATTTTGTATAGCATCTTGAGCTCTTCTAATATTTGATGAATAACATCATAGCATTTTTCTCCTATAAGGGGAAGAATTTTTCCAATTTTCTTTCTAATTGCATTTCTAAGCTATAAAAGAAACATACCCTCTAAGTTTCAGAACGCGCGCTTACTAGGGGGCGCTTGGGTAATGTTTGCACACGGGCGCTACATGAGCTAGAGACGCCTCTGCTTACATAGCTACCGGATAATAGCTGCAAAATAGAATGTTACCTTTTATTTTGGGCCTCAAAATAAGTTTTTTAAATAATTTATGGATTGAAGCTTTTGAAATCGAGTTCGTGACCCTCGGGCGCATCTCACTTACACTTGTCAATTTTATTTAAGATGCTGTAGATAAATATTATATCAACCGGTAGTCAGCCCACATGTAGGCTGACACTATAACGGGTACATGTGAAATATTACGCTTTTTATTACGTACGAAACCCACATTTGATTGGTTTTGTAATTGACTGTGAACACCAAAAAGTGGATATCCCGGGTTGGGACAGGACAGTATCGTCAATTAAAATTGAACTTTGTTTGTATGTAAATATAACTTAATATTGGCTTGAACATGTTTAAATTCAACTACTAATAGGGTTGAATTTCAACTGACGACTCGACTCTTTTTGATGTATCATTTATCCATCATAAATATGAGATTGGTAACTCAACTTGTAAAACAAGGTGCTAAAATTGTAATAAAATCATTATTATATTTTTATTGTCGCATGCAAATTAGACAAATTATGATCCAATCAATCATAATCAGCATTAAGAAGTGTAATTCTGGACATCGATTTCTCTCGATCCTTACAAAATCGTCGGTCCATGTTCTTAGTGGAGATCGAACCCACGACCCACGGCGCAGAAGGCAGAGTTACTACCAACAGAGCTGAGAAACCAGTCAAATACATAATTTTATAAAATATTTAAAGCATAGTCAAATATAGCACTGAAATCTTCTAATTTTATAGAGAGATCGTAAATCACTGGAACTTCTCACCAGGCAATCAAACAACATTGTAGCTTTAACATTAACTAAATAGGTGCATTTATCAACACCACTGCAATTTTCAACCTTATTCCAACGACTTACGAATACATTTACCTGATCTAGGTAAATTACTTTTGCTTGATAGGTATGAACGTGAGTATAGTCTAGAAAAGGTTGACGAAGCAATTAAAGTAATCTAAGATGTCACGGAATTAGAACGGCTTGAGTCACGTCATCACGGATTTTAGTTTTGAGGCAAATAGCGTACTATAACGTCTTTTTTAGGGTTCCGTAGCCAAATGGCAAAAACGGAACCCTTATAGATTCGTCATGTCTGTCTGTCTGTCTGTCTGTCTGTCTGTCTGTCTGTCTGTCCGACCGTGTCACAGCCATTTTTCTCCGAAACCATAAGAGCTACACTGATGAAACTTGGCGAGTAGATGTATTCTGTAAACCGCATTAAGATTTTTACACAAAAATAGAAAAAAAACTATAAATTTTGGGGGTCCCCATACTTCAAACTGAAACTCAAAAATTTTTTTTTCATCGAACCCATACGTGTGGGGTATCTATGAATAGGTCTTCAAAAATGATGTTGAGGTTTCTAATATTGTTTTTTTCTAAACTGAATAGTTTGCGCGAGAGACACTTCCAAAGTTGAAAAAAGTTGGTCCCCCCCCCCCTCTAACTTCTAAAATAAGGGAATGATAAAACTAAAAAAAATATATGTTGTACATTATTATGCAAACTTTCAACGATATTTGGTTTGAACGAGATCTAGTCAGTAGTTTTTTTTTATACGTCATAAATCGTAAACCGCAATTTACCTTTCGACGAACTACAAGAACCTTTATATTATGTTACTTGATGCTACGGAACCCTTCATGGGCGAGTCCGACTCGCACTTGGCTGCTTTTTAATACCTACTTGACAGCCCTTCACAGCTCAGATAGTAGCGGCACATATCTGTAAGGGTAAATAGGTAGGATTAAACACCTCAATATGAATATACCTACTAATCTTTGGGACCTTATTCGGGAATTCATAATATAATGTATTTTAATATTTTTGTAGAGAGCGTAACGCACGAAACCGTATAAAATCATTATTAAAAAGCTAACCGATGATAATCGAATATAATTAAGCCTAAATAATTCCGAAATTCATTTCTAAAATCACACTTCAAAAATATGGCCAATATAAACGTAAATACAAAACTATAAGCTCGAAATATCTATAATTTAATTATAATAACAATAAAAGATTATGTTTAATGCTCAATAGATATCCCATGTCGATTTCTAATACGTTTCTTGAATTTAAATGTCTATATTAACAAAATAATCATGAGTCCAACGCCATATGGAGAGCTTTTACTTGCATTTTTACACGTCTCCAAACTTAAGTACATGTAAATAACTCCTACAGCTTTATGTTTAAACTGTGGTTCTTTGTTTTTATTGACTTTTTAAAAGCTTGAAATATATTCACTTACTCACTTTGTGACATAGGCACTCTTTGTATAGAGATGATTTTTTGTATTATCCATTTAAAGAAAACCCATTTTAGCGGTCAATCTAGACATTCGAAGGTGCATAAATTCCTACAAGCTAAATAATAATTATTTAAAAGTAACCCATCATTCCCGTGTATGGAAAAAAATACTCTGTGGGTCAAAGGTAAAAAAAATGTTTTTTCACGATTTTGAGCAAAACGAAACTTACCGTTTTGCTCAAAATCGTGAGAAAACATTTCATAAAAGTACCCTGTACAAAATTTTTTTATCATAAAATGATCTATCAAAAATGTAGATATCAATTATGCACTGTCAAATATCGCTGTCATATTTGACAGCGTTTCAGCTGATAGCCATCGCCATCGAATCAGATGTGCGCAGGCTTTAATGCGGTCGTTTAATAATTTACAATAGCGTTATAAAAATCCATTGTTCTACTTGGACATTCCTAGAAATTTACAACTCTTTAAATTAGTTCCGTGCGTTAAAATGATTCAAATTGCCACAAGTGGGACAACGGGCGTGGTTCATACGCATTAAATACTACGTGCCACTAGACTCGCAACGTAAAGTGATGTTTTATACAACTTGCTGTTGCAACATACAATGGCCCATCTGATGTTAAGTGATAACCATCGCCTTCAACAAATCATTGCCTCTTATGTCACGCACGTCAGGAACGTGCCCTATGATACCCTGCAACCATCAACTTGAGGCATACAGATGTTCAGCCACACGTGCCAGTAATTCATTATTTGAAACAAACTGGACCTGCAAACTGATAACTAGTTTGAAAACAGGCATAACGATAAATCTGCTACGTATATAAGACGATTTCTGTTCTCAAATAGGGACCACATACTCTGTTCAATATTCTCAAATAGGGACCACGAACCTGAACATGCAAGCGTAGACGTAAACACTCACCCATTTGAGGAATCGATATTGTAAAGATTAGAACAACAACAACGCACTTCTTAACGAGCCTTCTAATGATGCGACGCTTATCAAGAACTTGGTTCGGATTGGACCACACGGGACGTTATGGGTGATAGTGTAAATCAATCAACAGGTAAGGTATTACCCATCCATCCATCTTTTAAGTGTTGCTTAACCTCATAAAACTTCAAGTCCTTAACTAATTTGGAAAATATATTATATTCAAATTCAAATATTTTTAAACTCAACGGTATCACAAGGATCACTTTGAAGCTTGGTGATTCTTGGTGTGGTACCACAAAGATCACTTTCAAACGTCCTAAAGCTAGGTGAATCTTGGTGCTAGTTCCACTCGACCAAGCCTAGAAGAACAGGCAACGAACTACGGCTTGGTTCCTACCGTTTATATGCATGAGCTTTTTACAAAACAAAAATAATTATAGCAGGGAAGTGCCAGTATTTTAGGGCACGTCAAATGATAAAAACTTAAACACAATGCCATCTGGTTAACACGTTGGAAAGGATGGCTGACTGCCAATTAAATTAAAAAGATTGAGATAGGGATGAAAATGAATTCCACGAACATACCAATATGGCTAAAAGTTCGTGGGGATGAAAAAAAAGTAGGGGATTATTGCAAATGTCAAAAGGGTGGTTAGGGTCTATAACGGTAGGGATAACTATGTAGGATGAAACAGTGAAGTGAAATACAAAATTTCTTTATTCATTTCTATCACAAGGATCACTTTGAAACGTCTTAAAGCTACGAGTGAGTCAAGGTGCCAATTCCACGTGACCACGTAAGTGAGGTGAACGTTGATAACAAGTTTCGCATAAAGGTCACTGCCATAAAAGTCATAGGTCAAAATGGTTGCAATTTGTTTTGTTGGCAAAAAATTTGTAATTGTCCGTGCAGAAATTACATAATTAAATAATTTTGTTTTATCGAATCCACAACTTATGACTCAAAATAGTTATCCTTAGAAATTTCATTTCTGCAGAACAACACCGCTGTGGTCACCACCAATGAATAGGTGCATGAATAGATTAGTAGGATATAGTTGTTAGCTTAAAAATAAACAGTGACAGTAAATCAATGGGTGGCTTTATTGCTAACAGCAATCTCTACCAGGCAACCTTGGGATGGACAGAACTGAACATAAACAAGACAGGGGTAAGGGGGGGGTTTAGTGCACAATAGAGAGAGAGAGTTTTAATGCACAATCGGTTATTAGAGCTGGTAATCATTAACGGACTTGTTTCTTACTACCCTCTATACGTAATATCAAGGATCTTTAACCTTTATTAAGAAGCCTTACTTAACCCTTAATTCGACGCCGTGCATTATACTTCACGTTGAATGAAAAAAAATCTAGATACAAAAAAAGAGTTTAACTAGAGTTTTACGTGCTATATTGCTTCCTAAACTATCCAAGTATCTTGCAAAAAAACAGCAACGCGTGCACATCGATGATACGTGAGAAGTCGCCGGCGATATGGCGGGAAGGAAGGACGCGCTGCGCGGGATTTCGGTAAGTTACATTTTATTCCTTGTTTTACGGCTTATTTCTTTGTGATATCATTGAATTCTAAAAATAAAATACCCGGTAAGCTACTGGTAATGCTGTGATTGTTTTATTGTGTTTGGTTTAGTTTTTGTGAAGCCCACAATATGTATGTCCAGTATACTACCCCTTGTCGTAGTAGTAGAGAACTAAATAAAAAATCATATGTCTAGTATATTTCCCGTTGCCGTATATTTAGAAAATAAACTTTTGTTAATATTTTAGGGATCCACAAATCTTATTTTTCGTTACTTACTACTAACTGATGAATTTTTCGTTACTTACTACTAATTTTGTTTTTCAGAACTTAGTAGCATTGGTGCCGCCTGAACATGCTCTTTCGGATATAGATACTAGTGGTTCTGAACCTGACAATGAAGAGGAAATTGCACATAGAACTGAATAATTGTCCTCTTCACTGTGCCCTTCAATAGATGAATCTATTGAAGGGCACGGTGAAGAGAGCAATTTCTTTAGAGCGCATGAATTTATTAGATAGCTCCGAAAATGACACAAAATACAATTCTTTAATCGACAGTGATGAGACTTATGTTGACGTTGGTACTGTATTGAAGGTGGTCAACGAAAATCTTGATACAGAGGTCTGCCCTAGCATCAATGATAGTGAGAACAACCCTGTATTAGAAGTAGAAATAAATTTGAACCATGATCGACCTCCGTTGACACCTATTTTTAAGAGCCGTCGTTGGTTTATGAATATCTTTGGTAAAAAGTTAGATATAGCGGTTAATAATGCTTGGCTGCTCTATAGGAGAAAATGCAACGCACAGAGCCTGAAAAATATAAATCTGAAAAAAAATTGACAGAAGTTGGCAGTCGAATTGAGGCAAAAGGAAAGATCGATTGAAACTGAACCACCGAACCCTGTACCGAAAAAATACCCCAACCAAGGCCCCCAGTTTCTGTGCGTTATGATGGAAACAACCACTGGCCTCAATATACAACCTATGGACGTTGCAAGTTTTGCAAGAACAATAAAACGAACATACATTGTTCCAACCAAATGCAAGCAGAGATTGTGCTTAGTGGCTAAAAGAAATTGTTTTTATAATTTCCACAATAAGTAAGAAGGCGGACGACCTATTCGAAAGTTATAGGTTGAAAAACTTTAATAAGTAAAAGACTGATTGGTAATTATTGTAATTATGACTGTGATTTGCATAAGCTAAATATTGATTATTATGAGAATTTTATAGATACTTTATTCATTTGTTCATAATATAAGTGAGTTCTTTTTAGTTGTAAGTTTTTGGAGTTCCTATTAGTGTTTTAAGCGTAAGCCAATGTTATTATGCGTCAAATTCTATAAATAATTTCCTACAGAACCACTTGTTGTTTTTATTCTTTCTCCTCGATAATGGGAACTATACTGCACATAGTTTGAGAACATCAGTTTTTTAAGTACTCGATAATGTCCAGTATAATGAACGTAGGTTTTTCAGGAAACTGAAACAGGTGGATTTTTTTAGGTATTTTTTATAGTGTCTCCTACCAGCTAAAATCCAAAAACTGTTACGATTTAACAAATTTAATAGAAAAAAATATCCGTCGAATTAAGGGTTAAAGAAAAAAGCCTCAATTTGAGCTCGCGTATTTTTTCTTAAAGCATTTTAAAATGATGATCGTCGCGTGGCGTTGTGCATTCCTCCAAAATTAAAATAAACTTCGTATCTTTAACCATATAATTAATTTAATAACCCATCAATTTACTTAAAAGCATGCGCAATGCGTACTTAATACTTTCTTGTGACAAGTTTTAAGCTTACCTAGTGTCGCGTTCACACTCTAGACAACTCGCCTGGTAAGTCACTAGTTTGTGCCTTCGGGGTCTTATTAATAATCCTGGCGTAGCGTTGGACTAGTTAATCCGTGTTTTGTCTCTTGCATTGACATGCAATTGTCAACTCGAGCAAATGTGACAAAAAACTGATTAACTTCTTCTTCTTATCGTGTCACTGATTCTTTCGAACCAAGTGTGGTGAAAGGATTTTAAGTGCGCCTCAAAGAGGCGGATTAACTAGTCCAACGCTACGCCAGGATTATTAATAAGACCCTCGGTGATTAAATTTTTTTTAAACCACATATATTACACATCATCAACCTATATCAGTCCACTGCTGGACATAGGTATCTCCCAAGACGCACCACTGAGCCCGGTCTTCAGCTCTTCTCCTCCAGTGCTTGCTACATTTCGCAGATCGTCGCCCCATCTTGCCGGAGGGCGTCCTACAAACTCCACTCTAATATTCGTTCTACGGCAAAAATGACCGACCCGGCATTGTAAATCAATCTAAAGTGGTCAGGTTTTAAAAACAGATAATTGTGAACTTCAAACCCTAATTAATAAGCTAAGAAAGACATGCACTCTGTACCACCCCTGCTAACTCCAGTTGCATAGTATAATAATTATTTCCATGATTATTGTACTATTTAATTTTCTGCCCGTTTTGACAAAGCGAACTATACATGTTGTTCTTGTAATTTGTAATATCCATTATAAAGGAAGTTTTGTGTTGGCTCAAGAACCATGTTTGTGAATGTGACTTTTCAACTAACAATCACCTATAAATCCTTTATTTCATACGACATTGCCAAGTTCCTTTTATCCTTCAAGTGTTTTTGAACACTTGGCGTGAGCGTGAATGTGAATTAAAATTACCAAAACGACTAAAAGCCGGCATTTTGAATTTAAGCTTATTGCATTTTAAAAGTCTGTAAAAACGAGGAATTTAAAAGGATGATCAGATACTATCGATTCACTGTGAGATAAAAAGGCTACTGAATTAACATGGACTCAATTTTTTATCGATAACCAAAGTTTTTATTACAAACACGCCACACCATCTTTTTGCACACCCAGGAAGACTGGTAGACAACGCTATTAGCATTAAGTCCTCCTAACACAAAAATGTTTGCGTGAAAGTTTTATATAAATAAATAAGTTTTTAAATCCGGCAAACAAGATCCTTGATAACTAACACACTTGAAAATGACAATTATTTTAAACATAGTAGAATCTAAAAAAGTTCCAAAACATGTCTCGAGCGCACGAAAGAAGCTTCTGAGGTGCACTTAAAATACTATCACCACACTGATTTCAAAGAACCAGTGACACGATGAGTAGATCAATGACATTGGCTTTTGTGAATGTTGCAAATTGTAATAGCATTTTAGAAATATAATTTTTCCATTTGCAGATAAAAAAATAGCTAGACATGCCTATAGGTACTTCAAAATTTGCCCCTGACAGCTCAATCTCGTAGATCCAAGATCTACGTTTCGTAGTTAGAGATGATTTGAATAGTGGGAACACGAAATCTTTAAATCTCCTAACTAGTAAGTGAACCTCTCGGTTAACCGACCACTGGACCAAGACTGCCGCCTTAATACAGATTTTCAGTCCAGCTACTGTATTTTTGCATGTCAGGTACCTACTGTTTCTTAAGTCACAACCAGTTATGTACTTACTTAAATTAAACCGTTGCCACAGGCTGGCAGTAAACTTAAATGCAAATTATTTGTTAATTACCAAACATTTGGGCTGCGAGGCCGATTCGTGTTAAACAATTTAAGTAATTTCTGCGGATTACGTGAACTACAACAAATTAAAGTATTAACTGTGGTTTTAATGATCATCATCATTAGTGAAGAAAACCACTGTTATACTCTTCTTTTATTGAGTTCCAGATTAAAAAAATTGAGCCTACTCCATACACCGAAATCCCGCAATTAGAATGGTTCTGGCTACCTCATGATATATAAAATCCTTCATGCTAATAGGTCCAAAAAAGTTCGTCAACCGTTCTTTGAGAGTACAAGTCCAGATTATATTTGCATCGTCGTTGCCTACAACGTCCGTGACATTACTCGCCCCTAGGCTCTGGCAGAATATCAGTGTTGCACTAGGTGGGGTGGCCCTACACAGTGCAACAGATACTGAGACGGGACGGGTAATTGAATTTAAAAATGTTACTTAGTAAATATATACTATTGTATGGCATCTGCCCACCTGCCTGCTGTTCTTAATTTAGGTGTTTTTTTTTAATTAGGGAGGTTATAGGTGTTCTTGTTTATGTGACCTAGGTACATTTAATAATCTATTGTAAGCCAATATATTTTTCTATTGTATTGTCAATAAAACGCTTTTCTTTCTTACTTTCTTTCTATTTATTTTTCATTTATTCAAATACTATTATCACTACAATAAGTTATTCTCATGGAAGTGGCATTTGGTTTTAGGAGAAATAACGTTTCTTTACACCGAAATACCATCAACGCTTACGAATTTATCCTGTTCCATATTCCCCAAAATAATATAATCAATTTAATCTTTACTAACTTAATCTCCAGCCAGACCTAATAAATCTTATAAAGGAGTTATTTCGATTTAACGTCCGTATGTAAAACGACCGTTAATCAGACAGGTCGATGACCTGCACCGGTCTCCACAAAAAGAAGTAAAAGACATGGGTAAAAAAACTTAGGTTGTAAAGTTCACAATAGACTTGCGGAGGCAAAACAGAACTTAAAAAAACCCAATAAAAAACACGTTAGTGGACTTCAGCTTTCGACAGGTTTATTATTATAGGATTATCTCTAACTAAAACTAGAGAAGTTTTGAAAAAAGTGGCCACTGTGTACTTCTACGCAGTTGTGTATTTTTTATGCTAAAGTACAGTAAAAAGCACACAGCCCACCTAATGTAAAGCGGTTAACGTAATGCGCTTCCAACACCAGAGACATCATAATGTACCAATGGATCAGTTACTCATATAGTATATTAAGACCTGGTTTCACGGATTTCTAATAGACTAATCACATGTGACAGCTGTTCAACTCAAATTTTTGCTCGAAAAATCTGAAATAAACAATTGTTTCATTTTTAACTGCCCGATTAAAAATCACTGAAACTGTCTCCGTTAGCTAACAGAACGTTTCAGTATGTTTCATTAATAAAAAGAGAACGTCTGTAACCATTATTATTTTTGTAAAAAACACTGACCAAAAACAAGAACGAGCCGAAAAGCTGGTCCACTTAATTACGCAACCGAACTGCCAATCAGGGACAATTTAAACAATTTGCTTATACGCCGTGTGGAACAATAACCAATCGGCGAAATTGTACATGTCAGTTACGAGCTTTACCGTCAACTGTCACGACACGCGCAATCAGACGTTAATTGGTAAACCAATTAAAGATAGCCAATGACGGAGAAAACAGTTGGTGCACTCCGGTACTGAAACTACCAGTATCCGTTTAAGATACGGCCACATCTAGGCGATGGTAATAAGTAACACTTGACTCTGTATAAAGAGTTTCTTCTCTTTTCATCAAGGTTGACTGGAGGAGATCGCACTCAGCGATAAGGTCACCCATTGTTTTGCCTAATTGTTTACTTTTATGACCTGTTTTGTATTTTTGTGAAAATACTCTTGAAAATATGTTGGTAGATATTGTGTTGGTGTTCAATAAATATAATAAATAAGCTGCAATAAATGACAGCGATACCTGTACCGCTGTACCGCTTAATATTTGATAGCAATTCAGGAATCGCTATAACTTATTGCCTAGATATGGCCGTACCTTTATAATGCTTGTTCCATCAAATCGTTGTATATAAAAATTGCGCTAAAAGTCCCATATTATTCAAATCTACTAATGTCAAACGTGGATCGCGTCGTTTGCTTAAAATGAGCTTTGCTTATAACAAGCAACTTTTATGTTATTCTCCCATAATCAGTTATTAGATTTCTAATCTATTTCAAATCTCTGATCTAGCTCATAATAAATGATGGTTTTGTGAGTCATCAGTTCACAATAGTTAGCAACTTTTTTAAATTGCATTGTACAATTTATTTTCTTATGTACTGTAGCAGCTGTTTTCGACGCACTGTGGTTTAACAGCCCAATTATTAGTAACCACGTGAAAATCCGCTATTTTACAGTCATAGTTTGCCAAGTCGTAAATGTATCTTCGTTATTATAATTGCCGTTTATTATGAGTGAAAGAGCCGATTATTTACCTACAGTTTTCGGTATTTAAAAATATAGAATAGCTATAGGCTTTTTCACAGGTCTTTGCATCTATTGTAGATGATTTATATAGCGTCAGGGGCAATTGTTTTTTTTACACAAGGTATATTCCTAAAATCCCCTACTGCTGAGAGTTTCAGGAATTTAGGAATGTACAGAATTCCTTTAAATTAATTTAAAGTGATCGATACAAAAATAAATAAGTAGACAGTGATTGTGAATAAATTCCTATTTTATTATTTAAATATCACTAAACCACTTGAATCAAGTCTTGACAAAATATTCCTTTCTAAAAAGTTTCATCCCGTTCATATTGTGAATTCGTTTCTTTTTTGGACTCCGTCATTTATGAACCGATTTAGAAAATTATTTTTTTATTTGGAAGGTTATTTTTACGTCCAGATTGTCCCAAACAAATTTCATTAAAATCGGCTTAGCCGTTTGGCAATGAAGTCGGTTTCTCAAGTTTTTTAAACTTATAATTATTATTACAAATTATATGCATAATATCTTATACCTTTAAACGAGAAAATCTTGTATATACATATATATATATATATTTAGGATCTCAGAAACTGCACCAACAATTTTCACGAAATTTACTGTACAGGGGTTTTCGGGGGCGATAAATCGATCTAGCTAGGATTCATTTTTAGAAAATGACGAGAAGTTGGTGTTTTGCAATAATCAAACATAAACTCAATATACGACTGTTCCTGCCATCTATTGGCAATTGTGAGCAACTAACTGCAAGCTAGAAGGCGTTGTTAATTAAAAATAAGCCAATAAAGATACGACTCTTCCTGACATCTATTGGCAAATAATAATACTATTTTTTTTTAAGCTCGAGCGAAGCTCGGTCATACCGGCTCGTAAATTTTGATTAAAACTTGAGTTTGAGTCCGGCCAATGGCCAGAAGGTAGCAGTTGATTTCACCGAATGTATCCATGAACTACTTACTAATATTACTGTCGGGTAGAATGTTCATTTGCCTTTGCCACGAGAAAGCATTGATTTATTATCTGTAGAAGTTGAGTTGCCCGTTTCTCTGATTTTCTATAGACCATGGCCTAATGATGGTGAAATAGTAAAATATAATGGTATTGAAAGTTGAAAATTAATGTTACTTATAGCTATTGAAAACTCGGAAGATAATAATATGAAGTTTTTATATCGGTTATTATATTTTTTACTTGTGAAACTCATTAGTAATTAGGTACGCTTACCGATTTTATGTTACCTGCTAATAATGTGATATTTGCGCACTAAACAAATCATTATCATCGTCCGCAGCCGAATCAAACCACTGCTGGGCATAGGCCTCGGCTCTTGGCATTCACCAAATTAATCTATCAAATTAAATCAAAAGTTATTTATTTTAAGGCCTACAAGAGTAATATTATACAAGGATCTTCTTCCTGCCCTTATCCCACTTTCTGTAGGGTCGGCACAATATGTCTTCCTCCTCCATTCCCCTCTGTCAGCCGTCATCTCTGCATTCACTCATCTCTTATCCATGTCATGTTTCATACAACCTCCATGTTTTCTTTGGTCTACCTCTGCTCACATATCCATTCACATCCATACTCATCCTAGTCACATGACTTTCATCCCTCCTCAAGACATGCCCGAGTATTACTTTAACTAGGCCACGGCTATACGAGTATAACATCACGCTACGACTAATAGGAACAGCAAAAATCTATGTCTATCCTTTTCTAACACGTAGGAACTTTTCTATGTCCATCTTTTTCTATCACATAAGGTTTTTTCTACAAATTCTACATTTTGCCAAAGTGTTCTCGGGCAGAATGTTTTAAATATTCCAGAATGATAGGACTACCCGGGTAATGCTGAGACTCACGGCTAGTCTTATAGAAAATGGTAGGTGACGAAGTAGTACCAACTTCCCGGACGAATTATTTCACAAGCTCTACTAAAACTACATTATTAGAAGTACTTAAGACCAAGACTCTCAGAATCGACCAATTTTTGATTCAACATTAAACAATCAAATATTATTTGTTTTGATCTGATAAAAATATATGTTGTAGTTTAATAAATATTCTTGATTATTCTATGGTTCAAAACACGATATTGTCAACTTTGCTCGATCAAAAAAAATCGCGGAAACTCCCAATTTCGCGAATTTTTGATCGTTTTTTTAAGTCGTACTTGAAGTAGACCCAACGTTTACTCCCGAAAAACATGTCAAAAAATAGGCAATGAAATTACGAAGAATATTCTACGGTTCATTTTTCTCAAAACAGTTTTTTATTGTTTTATCAAGATATTATATAATAATGCGGCCCGCGCGCTTCGTTTCAGTAGCCGGCCAGGCGTCTTTGAGGTAGGACCTGTGTCGCTGTTGCTAGCTCGCTACGTTCCCCGCAAAATATACGATAAATTATTATTGTTGTTTGCTGTCACAGTATAAAATTGTAACAGTAAGTACAATTAACTTTGTTTTACGGAAATATAAGTAAGCAACACAATTTATTTTATTTTACCACTCACTCATTGACATGATTGTTCTCCTTGATGGTGGAGGGGAAGGTATGGTTTTTTTTATGGAAACGTGTAGAGGGGGTAAAGGTGACTTGGGGAAAATTCCGACTTTTTGAGATTTGTCCCCCCTTAACCCCCCCCCTCAGGGGGGCTCTGCAACCGAGAGGTCCTGCATATTTTTTTAATGGGGAACGTAAAAAGGGTCACGAGTGATTTCGATTGTACAAAAAATTTTGCCCCCTTTGCCCCCCAGGACCCCCCCTTTTGAGAGTGCTACCGGATGCCGTCGAGATAGAGGGCTATCGATTGGGGTTTCGTATAGAGGGTTTTTTCCTAAATTGAAAGAACAAAAAAAACTTCCCCCCTCCTACCACTTTTTTTTCCCCCCCTTTCGTATCTTCCAAGCGGAGTGACTTGCGAGACTTTTTTTTTTTGGGTCATGTAGGGAAGGTGAGATTGTTTTGAAAGCAAAATAAATTTTGCCCCCTTCCCCCCTTTAGACCCCTTTATTATTTAAAAAACCTAAAAATGGCCTATTTTTGACCTTTTATTTTCGTGCGGAGCATTGCGGCGAGCGAAGCGAGCCGCCATGCGACCACGGGGAACAGCGTGGCGAGCGAAGCGAGCCGTGCTGTGACCCCCCCGGAATTTGCCCCCCCGGAACTCCCCCCTCAGAGGGGCTCTGCAACGGAGAGGTCCTGCATAATTTTTTAATGGGCAACGTAAAGAGGGTCTAGAGTGATTTTGATTGTACAAAAAATTTTGCCCCCCTTGCCCCCCAGGACCCCCCCTTTTGAGAGTGCTACCGGATGCCGTCGAGATAGGAAGGTTTCGATTGGGGTTTCGTATAGAGGGTTTCTTCCTGAATTGAAGGAACAAAAAAAACTTCCCCCCTCCTACCCCTTTTTTTCCCCCCCCTTTCGTATCTTCCAAGCGGAGTGACTTGTGAGACTTTTTTTTTGGGTCATGTAGGGAAGGTGAGATTGTTTTGAAAGCAAAATAAATTTTGCCCCCTTCCCCCCTTTAGACCCCTTTATTATTTAAAAAACCTAAAAATGGCCTATTTTTGACCTTTTATTTTCGTGCGGAGCATTGCGGCGAGCGAAGCGAGCCGCCATGCGACCACGGGGAACAGCGCGGCGAGCGAAGCGAGCCGTGCTGTGACCCCCCCCGGAATTTGCCCCCCCGGAACTCCCCCCTCAGGGGGGCTCTGCAACGGAGAGGTCCTGCATAATTTTTTAATGGGCAACGTAAAGAGGGTCTAGAGTGATTTTGATTGTACAAAAAATTTTGCCCCCCTTGCCCCCCAGGACCCCCCCTTTTGAGAGTGCTACCGGATGCCGTCGAGATAGGAAGGTTTCGATTGGGGTTTCGTATAGAGGGTTTCTTCCTGAATTGAAGGAACAAAAAAAACTTCCCCCCTCCTATCCCTTTTTTTCCCCCCCCTTTCGTATCTTCCAAGCGGAGTGACTTGCGAGACTTTTTTTTTTTGGATCATGTAGGGAAGGTGAGATTATTTTGAAAGCAAAATAAATTTTGCCCCCTTCCCCCCTTCAGACCCCTTTATTATTAAAAAAACCTAAAAATGCCCTATTTTTGACCATTTATTTTCGAGTGGAGCATCCTTAGGACTTTCTTTACTACTTTTTGGGGTTTTTTAAGTGCAAGTGTTATGTAAAACTGGGAGTAGCACACCGACACGCGAGCTGCATGCAGCTCGCGCACACGAAAAAACTAGTTACCTACCTACAATTGTTTTAAGGGTTCCGTAGCCAAATGGCAAAAACGGAACCCTTATAGATTCGTCATGTCTGTCTGTCTGTCCGTCTGTCTGTCCGACCGTGTCATAGCCATTTTTCTCCGAAACCATAAGAGCTAGACTGATGAAACTTGGCGAGTAGATGTATTCTGTGAACCGCATTAAGATTTTTACACAAAAGTAGAGAAAAACTATAAATTTTGGGGGTCCCCATACTTGAAACTGAAACAAAAAAAAAATGTTTTCATCGAACCCATACGTGTGGGTATCTATGAATAGGTCTTCAAAAATGATGTTGAGGTTTCTAATATTGTTTTTATCTAAACTGAATAGTTTGCGCGAGAGACACTTCCAAAGTGGAAAAAAGTTGGTCCCCCCCCCTCTAACTTCTAAAATAAGAGAATGATAAAACTAAAAAAAATATATGTTGTACATTACTATGCAAACTTTCAACGATATTTGGTTTGAACGAGATCTAGCCAGTAGTTTTTTTTTAAACGTTATAAATCGTAAACCGCAATTTACCTTTCGACGAACTACAAGAACCTTTATATTATGTTACTTGATGCTACGGAACCCTTCATGGGCGAGTCTGACTCGCACTTGGCTGCATTTTTTTTAATGTCACTCACACTTTCTCCTTTTCTTTCATGGCTGTTACAGCGCTTCCGCACTACGCTTACCGATGCGGTTTTTGTAATTTTTGTTTGATTAGAAAACTACTGGAGGGATTTGGATGAGAATTTCAGTATTCTGTAGCTTTAGTTTTCACCTATCACATAGTTTATGTTTTATAACTAGGTAATAGTCCACGCGTACGAAGTCGCGGGGCTAGTTATTTATTATTACTTATGTAAGGTGACTGGTAATTAGTGTTACAAAGGGATTGCAGTGAGTGGATGGAAATTAGAAAAAGCCTTATAACGGCCTCAAATTTTGGCGCAATCTGTAAAAGGAAATTGTCCAAAAGCACAGCGAATACAGTAAAAAATTTACTGTATAAAAAAAATATAGGCCACGTAATGTCAGTAGCTCATGGTGTAGAAAATGAAAAGCAAGCGCTACAACAAATGGAGAGACAAGAAAACATTGTCATCGAACCATGTGGACTTTTCATAGATAAACAATACCCATTTATTGGGGCTACACCCGACGGTTTAGTTGACCACGATAAAATTATAGAAGTAAAGTGTCCAATAACGGCATTTAAGACCGGAATAGAAACTGCTATAAAAGAAAACAAAATACAAATATATAAATATGACAAAAAAAACAGTACGCGAATCATTAATAAAAGGAGCAATTGGTATTACCAAGTGCAGGGTCAACTCCATGTTACCGAGAGAAACCAATGCATTTTTGGAATTTGGTCCGGCGAAAATCATCCACTCATAATCGAATACATTCCTAGAGATGACGAATTTTGGAAGGTGGAAATAGAAAAAAAAGTTATTGATTTTTACATGAAATGCCTTTTGCCAGAGATTGTAGACCCGCGACAAATTCGCGGTATGCCAATACGTGATATAATTTTAAAAGAAAATGACGAAAATAATGACGTACCTATGCAGCCAGGTCCAAGTAAGCAATTGGATAATATAATTCAAAGTCCAATCCAACCTCGTGGTCAGTTTGGTCCATGCAAACCTCGGCAGCTACAATTTGATGAATTTTAGTAGGTAGGTAGGTATACCTACCAACCAAAAATGTACAATTTCGTAAACTTTGTGCATCTATGGGTACCCCCATGCACAAAGCCCCCATATTTTTTTTCGCAAATCTATGTTATTTCAAAGAAATAGTTGAAGCTAAATAATAATAAAGTCATTTAGAAAATATATTCTTTATTTAATACCCACTATCTTTGTTATTTAAATTTAAATTTTACATCGCGGACTAATTAGACTTTTTAAACTTCTAATCGTTGTAATGAGTTTCCAACCTCCTTGCTGAATAAAACGTTAGAATTTAGTTCAATAACCTCCTTGCAGTTAGAAATAGCTTTAGAAAGTTGGAACATGGTTGAATAAAATAGAACTTGTTTTTTTATAATTTGACAGCTGTCAGTTGAAAGCGATTCTCTCTAGGGCTGAAAGTATTACTTTCAATTAGGCCCCTCAGACAACTTCAGACCTACTTTCCGAGTATGTGCAATGAAAAAGTGATATGTGCCATACGAAATAAAAATATTTTTTATATAATATAGTATAAAAATAACATTTTCAAAATTTACGTATTGTAGGCAGAAGTATGTGTCGTTTTACAAAATAAATATAATTGTTACTTGTACTAGTTGTATTTTTTACCTCTATGTTCTCGTTGCTGGATCGAATAGTTGTATGTGCCACACGAAACCAAAGTACTTTTTAGTTGGACTAATTCTATTTTTTTTTATTACTTAGCTTTGTGACTGTACCTATATCTACACACAATATGTAACAAAAATACTGGTAATATGTTATCAATACTATCTACAATACTACCTAACTGAAGTTAGTAAGTAAATATCATACCTAACTACTGCTTGGTTTTCTATACTGTGGCACTAAGTTATCGTACGCGGTCAGTGGCGCACGGCCTGCCGGGCGCGTAAATAATTACGTCGCGCGCTTAGCATGGGGGGGCTGAGGTAGCGCTAAATGCCTACTGCGCTCGAATATCCTGGCCTTAAGAGCCTGTCCAGATGGAGCGTTTTACGCGCGAGTGCCCTCGCGCGTTTCAATTTATATTGCGTCCAGATGCCGCGTTTTACGCGCGCTCCTACCAAATAGTTGCTCGCGTTTTACGCGCGATTGAGGAATCGCGCGTAAAACGCCCTATCTGGACAGGCTCTTAAAAGACGTTAGTTATGAACGTTACACAATAGTCAGGAAGTCGTGACACTTGAGCGGCTTCGGCGTAGGAGGTCCTATACTTGTGGGATCCGGGGGAATCGGTGGCAAGATGATCTTATAGTACCTACCTACCTACGTACTATATTATTACATATTTTTATAATTATTCTACTTAGAGCCGGTTTTACGGACGACTAATCAAGTATTTAACAGTTTTTTTAACTTTAGATAAAAAAACGTTGTCTAATTTGACAGCGATATTTGACAGCGTTCCACTAATCGCTATCGCCATCAGTGTTATAAGAGTCGGTTTCACTGACAAGCAATCAAAATTTTGGCAGTTTTCAAAATTTTAGATAAACAACTGTTAAATAAATTGTGTTTTTTTCACCTTTCAAGGAGAGCTGGTAGAAAATGCTGTCTAGCATTAAGCTCTCCTTTTGAACAATTTTGTTTTTGGTGCAATAAATAAACATTTAGTCAAATATTTAATTGGCACCTGATAATCAATAATATGTAACTTTCTAACAGTAAGTTCAAGACTTGCATTTGACTATCCTTTGTAATCTTCTATGGTCATGAGAATCTTGAGTTTAAATGTGATAATTATGTAAGTAAATATTCTTAGTATTAAACAATATTTTTTTCTTTTTACAGGTAAAATACAACCGCAAATGCAGTCTGGTGAAGTATGGTAAAGTCAGATTGCAGATATCAAACAGTAATGTCTTATTAAACCCTAAAACGTAGGGTTTGCATTGTCAATAATGCAAATATAGCACTATTGTTATGGCCATTACTACCTTTTTGGTAAACAAACTGTCAAAACATGAGATAGAGCGGTGCAGAAGTTGAATCCACCAATCAGACGCTTCATTTTTCTAACCTCAGAAAATAAAGCAATCCGATTGGATGGTTCTTTTTCCTCACAACGCAGCTCTGGTTAAATTCAGTGAATACAACTTCAATAGATTTTTAACTAAATAAAATACATTTATTATTTACAACAGAATATACATTATTTACAAAACCTATTATTATACAACAATAAATTAAAAATGAACTAGAAAATGTTCCACCTGTAGGTATAACAGATAGAAAACAAAGATTTAGATATACATATTATTAAGTTATAACTCTGTTAAATAAAATACCCACAGGTGGAAAACAGAGTTATAACTAAATAATAATGTAGGTATGTCTAGATCTTACCCACTAAAATATCTATGCCAATAGTGAATAAGCCTTATTCAATTACCCAGTCATCCAATGAATTAAATTAAACACTATTTAATATTTCGTGAAATCCGCACAAATGTTTAACAAATCATCAAAAAGCCTTATGTTTATAAGCCTTTTAGGCCGACACATCCGGCTAAGTAAAATCCGACCTTACGCTTATCCTGACTTGTGGGAACCCTAATCGCGGTAAATGTAACACGGTGCTATTTCAAAATAGTGAGAATTACATTTGAAATGTTTTCAGTTCGTGTGAACCATTTAGAGAAGTGCAGTCTGCGGCAGTACTATTGCACATCAATCTTACCGCACTTACTTCAAATATCCTTTAGAAGTCTCGGTTGTAACCAGAACCCGAAGTCGGAGTTTTGCTACCACATTTCGTTACCAAATGTTATTTTCGTTTCGCCTTTTTGTCTCTCTCTATTGCATGGAGAAAATATGAGACGGCAAAAATACGTTACGTAGTTAGAGTTGGTGTCTCATCTTTTCTCCATACAATAGACAGAGACAAATAGGCGAAACGAAAACAACATTTGGTAACGAAATGTTGTAAATGCACTGGGACTTCGGGTACTGGTATCTAAGACATGGCCGACTTTTAAACTCCGTCAGAGCTTAGCTCATCAGATCTAGCTAATCTTTCAACTATCTTCTACCACCATGCTTATTTCCGCCGTGAAGCAACGTTGCTGTATTTCGGTTTGAAGGGTTTGGGTGCCGGTGAAATTACTGGCACGTCAGGCTGAATATCTGTAAGCCTCAAGTTGATGGACGCAGGACAGTGCATCGTTGACCTACGAGGCAATGCTTTGTTCAAAGCGATGGTAACCACTTAACATGAGGTGGGCCATATGCTTATTACATCAGCTAGTTGTATAAGAAAAGCACTGTTGGGTATACCCAACTATATTGATAAAGAGGTCTCAAGGCTTCCCCTTTGTTACAAGAAGTATTTCTTACCAGCACAATTTTTAAAGTATTAAAAGAAAATCTTGGTATAGATAGTGCAATCCACGAAGGCGCGCCCCACTATTCCTCCTAACCGTTTATAGTATATGTGTGCAAGCTTCCGTCAATGTGAGTGTTATCGGTACACACTAATTACCTATGAGTGCACACGCACACTACAATGAATAGACTACGGTTCGCGACTGCCGCTCGGAGCAAGCTCCCCGCACCCCGCGAGGGGCGCGTCTTCGTGAATTGCACTATCTATAGTAGGGGACCTAATGAACACTCATTATTTTCTCACATAAAAGTGGATGGTCATGTGACTGAGAAAACTCGTTCACTTCCTGTTACTATGAAACGATTATGTTCTTGTATAATCCTAGATTATGTATAATGGATGAATCTTTGTTTGAGCGAGTTTATTGCAGTTCAGTGCCATCAAAGCCTGTAGGAAATGGAATACCAACATTTATAAAAATCAGCGTATATTTTTAAAAAGAATTGGTCTGATCACGTAAACATTATCCTCCGTCTAACAGCTGTTCAACCATAACTAAAGATTTTTAAGATAAAAGGTCATGAACTAAGAATATACGGATACACTTACGAATATACGGTAGCACTTGTCCATAGTACTGCCTCCTTTCTAATATGCTGCCATTTTCAAATATGGAACGAAATATAAAAAAAAAACGGAAAACGTGCATAACTGGGGTGCTAAAGATAAATTAGCAAAACATGTTTGATGTTTACACCCTGTGATGATATTTTGTGTCTGGGGTAACTTGGCAATGGAGCATGCCTTTCCATTGATATTTTTTTATTTTTTTTCATATAAAGTTTATTTATTGCCTACATATTTTTTGTGCAATTGACCCCTAAAAAAACCCCCTGGAAAAAAATATTGTATTTTATCATGATTAAATACAATATTTTTTTAGGGTTCCATAATTTATTATGCGCATATCGTGTAACCTTGATTGCTGTCAATCGTTGACAGTTATGCACCGTAATTATTTGTCTGTAATAGGTCTGATTGCACCGCCATTTAATTATATAATCTGTGGGCATGCTTTGATGGAATGATTGGGTGGAAACTGTTGATTGACGTTACTATATTGATTTAGCGGATGTGCTGGTGGAGTTTTAATTACTTGAGAAAGTAGTGCTTTGGTGGGAAAAGTTGTGACTTGCAATTTCTTACTCTAGGTTTTCTAACGCCATCTTTGTTGCCATTTTTTTATTGGAAATAAAATACGAATATTGTCTTATAAAATCAGTAAATCATATGATAAATAAATAAATGTTTTAGACAATCCTCACAGCACTATATAGCCTCAAACTAACTACATATTATATCAGATGTCATACAAAAATAAAACAAATGCATCCGAGTAAAGAAATTCCTTTTATTTTCCAGTAAACTTACGTAAACGGTCTTACTAAAATCTACATCACACTATCGCATCACAGTAACAGGAAATATCGGAGTGAATTTCACGTTATCTCACAGCATATAACACGGTATAATCTGATGTAGTATTCAATTACCAAAAAAACTCAAATAATTAGATCACGATAACACTGGGGCGCCGACCACAACATCGCTCGATATAATCTGACCATCAGTCGATCGACACGCGATACCCATCGGGATGAGCCCTCGTGTTGTAATGTCACAAACTCGTGCAAACTTACGAATTTCGAGTCACGATTAAACGATATGAATCGCCAGACTCGGTTTCTACAGCGGTTCTAAGCACGTTTATTTTTAGTCATGTTTCATGTGGAAAAAAAAGCAAACAAAACTTGTTCGCACATCGCCAGGTGTATCAATTTAGTTTTTTATTTTAGGGTCTGTTACTTTGGTGGTCCAATAATTTAGGTAGGTGTAATGGTAATGGCACAATAAGTGCTTATCATATTTTATTTTTGAAAGCGCAGAATTTGGTGTTTTGCTGTTATAAGTGATAATAAATATTCCTTTTGTTCGGTTATTTACAAAGGTACATTGTAAAGCTAACGTTGTCGGGTTGGTAAAGGGTACTTCGCTCGCATGGTGATCTGTTGAAACCACTTGAAACATAGTCACGACCAAAAACTGTTTTCTCGGTGCGAGTTACGGTTATAGTTTCAGTGTTAACTGAGAATTATTATTGACCATTATGGCCGACAGGTTCCGCCGTAATCCGACACTTTCTCCGCGCGGTCCTTTTACTATGAGAATTGACACCTTTCCAAATGTTTTGTTTCCAGTCATTTCGCTGTTTTAGGTATTTAAGTACACAGCCATACTTATAAATGCAATTTAAATTTAATCATTGCTTAAAGTTAGCCCTGTCACTGTTTGTTATTAACCAGTGTTAAGAGATGGCAATAGTTTAAGCACTGTTTATATTTTGACATATTTTTATAAGTAAGGCCAACAGTTACTAGCTAATTAGTTTACTTATCCAAAATAATGATGTGGTACTCTAAATTAAAAGTATCTTATACTTTCACTACTTTTTACTACAATAAAGAAGCTGTTATGAATTGAGTATAAGTATGATTTATTATACTACAAGTACAAGAGGTGAGTCATAAATTCATAATAATGTTACGTTATCAAAAAAATAAAATTATGTGTTTATATTTAAATGTCACCAAAAGTTGTCAGTTATAATTTTTCTTCATTCTTTTCTCCCAATTATTTATTTGAGACAGCAGTTAAATGCAAAATAATGACAATGCTACATTGTGTCAATAAAAAATACGCACTGTGACTTCACCTACTAACTCTTTTAATTAATAATGTAATAATGACGAACCAACTAAACATTTCATAAAAATCTCCAAGAGTTATTTGATCACTAAAAACTAAACATTCATTGCACTAAAACAGTGTGAACAAATCTTGTGACCGGAAGTTCTAAATTAAATGTGAACAAGACTATTTTTCTTTCAAATCCAATTTGACACGACAAAGATGCACTTCTCCAATTAAAAAGTTACAAATATGTTCCTTTTCCCACGAAAGCTGGTGGTATATGCTGCGTTTACATAACCATTAATGCTCTGTTACTAAATAGCTGTTATGCTTTCTATTTAGACTTCCAAAAACTATTTACTGGATGCTAACCTATCTTATCTATGAGAAAAAAAATAAGACAGCGTATTTTAATTTCACAATAAGAATCTTTTTTTTAATCTAGATTGTAATGGAATGCCCGCGACTTTGTTAGTTTTTTTCTCACGCTCTCTTTTAATTTTTCTTAATATCTCACGAATTCTATTCTGTTAGATAATTATAAATGTACGTTTATTGAGAATTTGTAGGTATAAATTCACTGAAATTTGTACCTAAGCTCGATTTTATGAAATTCGATTTAAGCCCTAGTTCTACAAGACCAAATCTAGAAGATTATGCAAAAAAAAAAAACTATTTGATAGACAAAAGACAGATCCTTACAAGATGGTTTCTGGTATTCATACTTGCATTAGTTAAGTCACTAGGCCAATACAAACGAGGCACAAAACCATATTTACATTAAGATACAACTCCAAACTTTTTAAAGTCGATAAGTGCACACGTCACTACCCACGCCTTGTCAAACATTTTGAAATGTAAAATGGATGGACTCAGCATGGGGTATATCAAGGTGGTAATATTCTGGTCCATACATCAGTTTTAATGAGAAGTGTATAAAACACCCAATAAAACTGTATGAACATACATGCACATGTCGTTGTGGCTACAGACGCTGAAAACCATGAAACAATTTCTCGCATTTGACTTTGAAAAAAAGAAAAATACTTATCTTATAGATAAAAAGGTTCAGTGTTTTTATATCTTTCAAAAAGTCAAAATGTCCACCAAAAAGTACATCGACAGTCAAGATGGACGCAGGGCAGTAGTAGTAGAGCTCTTTGTGAAGGGCTCGTCCGGGGAAGTACTACCACCAAACCAAACCTGCCGTGATGCAGCATTGCTGTGTTTCGGTTTGAAGGGTGCCGGTGCCGGTGAAATTACTGGCACGTGAGGCTGAACATCTTTATGCCTCAAGTTCATGGACGCAGGGAATGGCATCGTAGGGCATGTTCCTGACGTGCGTGACCTACGAGGCAATGCTTTGTTATAGGCGATGGTTACCACTTAACATCAGGTGGGTCAGCTTGTTCCATCAGCTAGTTGTACAAAGAAAAGGCCAGTGCCTAAAAGTTTCAGTCATGAGGAGCATTTGTCTCAGTCGCAGCAAACCATTACCCTCATTAAGCATGCCGCGCAGTCGGTTACAAATAGGCGAAAACCATGTCAACTACATAAGTTGCCTATTAATGTCTAGCCGCCATAGACCTGTGTTATCAGCTAGAACACTCACATCACGCCTCGTCAAGTTTATGCATTCACATTATTTATTATTAAATTAATTAAATTAAATTTAAAATTGGATTATTTAGATGTCACTATATTATCATTATTATTATTTATTATATAAGTTTCCATATTTTTCATCTCTTGTTAAGCAAGGAGTATACGTTTTTCGCGGGCTTTATTATTTATTTATTATTGTTTATTAATTTTATTTATTTATTAGTGCCACGTGCAGAACCCGTAATACCGAAAAAAGACGAAGTGCTACCAACGTAGACGTCATTCATCTCGAAATTTCGAGGCCTGAAACGCTATTATACCGCTCAAAAATGGGGTCGCACTGTACGATCGTCAGTGAGTAAAACTCAAAATACATACTACAAAAGGTTTTCTGGTAACATTTTCAAATGATGAGCAAAGAGTAAGGCCAAGATTAATAGTCGTGACTTTGCTTTATAGCAAAGGAGTCTTCGCAAAGTAAGCTTGTTTATCGAAGTTTACTTTCAACATTTTGAATAAAGAAGAGCTTGACAGAACTATGAAATATATTTTTGGTTGAAAGTAGAACTTTCCATCAAAGTAAAGTTAAAGTGCGGTCTATGAATCTGGGCCTTAGATTTTGCAAGCTGAAAATGTAAATCTGACTGAATAAGTTGAAGCTCTATTTGCAATGTTAATATCATTAGGGCTATTATACTTGTTCCATCAGCTAATGTAAAAATATCTGGACTGGTCAGTTAGCATGATGAAGTGACCAAGCCGTTCACCTTTGACTGCGTATCAAGAGATAGAAACTACAAGATAAGTGCAATTGTGAATGGAACCAAGGATATGTAGATAGTATCTATGCTACTTATGCGTGGTCACTGACGAAACACGTTCAAACGTTAACACTTAGATAAGGATCACGTAAATTAAACCTCACACGATGAATTTTCCACCAGATTTCGATTAGAAAAACAATTGGCAAACGTTTGACACAATCTCAATGAAACAAAGAAAAAAAACTAGTTTAAGTTACACTTATAACTAGGCTTTAGTTAAGTTTAAGTTAAAACTTTCATAAACAAAGTTCATTGTGAACTTTCCCGTGCGAATCTACTCTGCGATCTACAGATCCTTAGATTTATGCGGGGCGGCGCGTGCGCAACAATCGCCAATCGAAAACGTTATCCATACAATAATAACTTTATAGAAGTGAAATTCAATCCTCCATGAACGAAACCTAGTGTCGGTGGATGGAAATAAATGCTTTTGTTCGTTGTGAGTGAAAGATTTAACGCAAAGGGATTTTTTTTTATTTATACAAACTCAAATTCAAATAGTTTGTTGCAGGCTCGTTTGAAACATAAACCCTGTTAGGGCAAGGCACGGTGTCACGGCTGAAAAGTTTTTGTTTGCAAAATGTAAGACAAACAAACTGTCTAAGTTTTTCAATTTCAATTTATTCACTTAAAAAATAACAGTATTACAGATATTTAATCCAATGCGTTATTCGCGTTATGCGTCTTTGGATATTAAAAATGAATAAATGTTTTGATTGGGTGATTAGTCCATGAGACCAAGACTTAGCTAGTTGCGTTTCTATGCGCTATTTCTATTGTCTATTTCAAATCTTATCTGATCGCGCACCTGTCTGTTAGGCACGGTTCTATGTCATTTGTTATCTGTGGACGTTGAGGGAATAGTTAATTTGAAGGTAGTATTGTGTAACTATTGAAGACATGCAATAATTGAGCTGTAAACTACAATTATATTAGTAGAGCTTTTTGTGAGAGAATTCATCTTCTTGTTTATTTTTAAAACTAGTGGCTCTGTGGTCTAAAGACCTCACGAGCAAACATCGCTGTCATATTTGACATCGTTTTATTGATCACCACCGCAGAACGCTTAGACATGCGCTAGGCTTAAGATTGAGCAATTTACTGTTTTTTGAGGAGCGATTGCTCTCATCATGCCGAAGATCCTCATCAGATCTTTACCAAATTTTTATGAGACCAACTTTAAAATTTTCTAATAGAAAAAAAATCATCGAAATCGGATCTCATACGGCGGAGATATATTACCCAGTAGCCCCCTGTTGCTTCTTTTTGGAGAAAGTCATAATCATTGTATTTACTTGCCTTTTGAAATACAGAAGACACTTGATTTGTAGTAATACTGTGGGTACTGTATTACTTTTTTTTGTTTTTTTTGGTGGTTTTACATAGAATTATGTACTTACCCCTTAAATCAAAAATCTCTGACGAAAAAAAATCTACTAAGTCAAATTTATGACTTGAGCGCCAAAATTTATATGGCACGAATCTGGAAGTGTAACCTTCCAGATAAAAAAAAGAATTTATTATAACATATATGTTCATAAATGACGAATTTATCCGATAACAAACATAAAATAATACAACCGAATTGAGAACGTCCTCCTTTTTTATTTGAAGTCGGGTAAAAAACAACACACAAACACACCGTAGATAATAATGCCGTCTGGCCTCTAATAGACTCTCCGACAAAAAACTTAACGACTACGAAATTGATGAGTCGTCTTACCGAAAATTACTTTAATATCCCTAACGCGTGACCTAAGCCTTGTATAGTTGTGTCAGAAGTAACTTAGCAAGTTGTGTGATCAAATGTACATTTACACGCGATGACCGCTATCCATTTATTTACTAATAGGTTGTAACGTTTTGTTTGTTCATCTTAGAATGATCCTGAAACATAGTCATGGGATGTGTCATAAATACAGTGAAATTTTATTTTTATACCTAGGTTTTTTTTTTTTAACTTTAAAAACTTTTTTTTCTGGCTACAAGTTTTGTGGTTTGATTGCGTATATTTGTGTTCAGTCAAAACTTAGTCACCTCTGTCAGTTTTGCATTATTTTGAGCTTCGATTGCAATCAAACTTTGTTAAAGAACGATTGCAATAAGTGAATTAGACTTCTTAGTTGTCGAAAAATGATTGCAACAAGATATGTGATCGCTATTCCATGTTAGTATGTGTCATTTGTTAGTATCAAACTTTTGATAACAATAGAATTACCCAATCGCCCAGCTGAAAACACCTTTTAAAAATGACCATAATAATGCCTTGTAAAGTTAGAAATAACACAAAAGTTGTCAAGCAACTTATGAATGCTACTCGACCAACTTGTCTTAGCCACATTTGCTGGTAAACTTTCGAATTCGACCCAATTCTCAATACCATAAGACACAAATCACACTGGTCATGAGATGCAGAGCTCTAGTAGACTTGTAGGCAAGCCTCGCGTGATTCCGAGTCTGGGAAGCAAAATGGACTTTGTACTAAGAAACGTCAACCTTTTTTTTACTTTACTTTATATTCAAGACTTTATGAGAAAATATTATGGAACGATCATTATCGCCCCCTGATGTTGTGTAGATGCATCTGTATTTAACAAAAAACTGTGCATCAAGACATAGCTAAAAGTTTTTTTTCTATTAATAAACCAGTGCTCTATCAATTCCATAAGCTACTGGAATATTTTGACCTCACGTGGTGTATTATTATAATTTTAAAGTGATGATGTAATTTGGATGATATTTAAATTAGCTAACGATGTTTTTAGTCCGTTAATTTAATTAAGTTTTGTAGCCGGTCTGATTTTTTATCAAAGTGTGATTGCATAATGTTACGTAGGTAGTACACGGTGGACAATTATTACTTTCGATTATTTTATACTCTTAGCCAAAATGTCACAAAAGTCAAAAGAGACACTAGATTTTTTTTCTGCAGGGGTAAATATTAAAAAAAATCGGTTGTCTGTAAAGTCGGTTTACTGACGATAGTTGAACGTGATAACGTCATACAGCTGTCCACGCGAACGCATCGCTCACTCAAGTAGGAGAGAGACAGATGTCGAACGCTGCCGAACGCGGAAGCCGTACGTGCCTGTTTGTCGCTCGTTCCGCGCTCTCGCTTGCACTTTAAGCCATAAGGCATCAAATCATTTCATTTAAATGGAACGTCTCAGAGCGAGGTAACGCCGCATGAGTCATGTTTTTCGTGCGTGCAGCCGGCTCTATCGAATTATAAGACGTTGTCACGTCAATACAATTAGGACTTAAGGCTATCAAATTCCCATATTTTAGGTATAAAGTTAGGTGGGATGAACCTATGTTATTTAATGTGCTATTTTTTATTTTAAATACTTACTGAAAACATTGATTCGATCATGGGTTCAAGTCCCCGAAAACGTAGTACGCATTTTTTTTAGTAAATCAAGCATTTTTATTAAAGCCCTTCTTTATGCACTCGTTTTATTACAGTCATTAACACCTTTAACATTGTTTATGAAAATTACGGCACTTAAACTTTAATGTATCGTAAATTATATATCAGTATCACTGTAAAAAGTCAAAGTAAAATGTGATTTTTATGTGAAATCTAAAGGTTGTGTTACGATTTCAGCAGCACGCAACAATGCTGCCGCAGAACTACAGGGGGCTAATTCTCGGGCCGTTCTCGATCATTTTCAATTTTATTTTATTGCTTCTTTTCGAAGAGAGAATGGATGATTTCCTTTAGTAATTCATCAACCACCTCATCGTAAAAGCCTCGACAGCTATGATATACGTAAAACGTAGAAAAAGTGCGGGGTTGTGAAAAGAAGCAATAAAATAAATTTGCAAAATGATCGAGATCGGCCCGAGAATTAGCCCCCTGGTCCTAACCTAGTACATTTTTTGTAGGCTTATACGACATTAGGTCCCGTGCTAGGCAGTACTCCGCGACTATGTCAAACCGACCAGAATTTGTTTGAAATAATATAAGTTTAAAAAACATGAGAATAGGACTTCATGGCCAAACTGCTGGATTGTTTTTGATGGAATTTCTATAGGACTAGTCTGGAAAGAAGAAATCTGAACCTTTCAGATAAAAAAAAAATTGCCAAATCGGCTCTATTAATTTTTTTTTAATTACACTCGTGCTAAGTCAGGGCCACCCACCAGATGGACCGACGACATTGTTAAGATCGCGGGATGGAAAGAGCTCAGAATCGTTCTTCCTGGAAACGAGTAGGGGAGGCCTATGTCCAGCAGTGGACTTCTTCAGGCTGATAATGATGATGATGATGATGAAGTCAGGGCGGGTCAATAGTATGATATATTCTCATCACCCAGTGTAATACTCTAATGTCTTAGTACTGATGTGACACAATAATCTAATAATCTGTCTCTCTTTGAGGCGCCAAAATCCTTTCACCACACTTGGTTCAAAAAAAAATGACACAATAAGAAGAAGTAGACACAATAATGCCACCAAGATGGCCGACTCCAGAGTTCTGCCACGGCTCATTTTTGTAAGTGCCAAAACATAGGTCCAACGTAATAATTAAACGCACCATTTTACGCAACAGTACATTATTTAACCCGTTTCATTAACAGGGTACGTCATATACATGCCTTTCTGTCATAGCCAAAAGGTCACAGAAAGAAAGCTGAAACTACTGGGCATGATGTAAATAAAGTACACTGTGTAAAAAGATAGCTAATGAAAAAACACATTTATCACAATCACTCTGAAAAGGTCTAGTAAAAAACATGACACGAGGCATGTCTAACCAAAACTGAATATTCTTAGAATATGTTTTTTGACTTTTTCAAAGTCAATGGATATTTTGGTTAAAATATCCATTAATTATCCATTATATTTTAAGAAAAGAAAGATAGATTAACTACGTACAGGACATAAAAGTTAATAATTAGGCAAAACAATGGGTGACTTTACCACTGAGAGTGATCTCTTCCAGGCAACCTTACATGGAATGAAACCAACCGAAAACACAGATATACCACTGTGAAAAGCATACAACATGAAAACATTTTATTCATAAGGTGCCATTCTGTTTATTGGATAAGGTTTTTGATTGGATAATAATATTTGCAGGCAAATACTGCGTATGTATGCAAAGATAAAAACCTATAGACAATAAATAACTTACAAAATAATCAAAAACCATTCAACGATCTCGTTTTCAATAGATATATTTTTACACCTTGTTTATGGTGTCATTTCAATTAATATCAGTCTATCTTATCAGCCTGTTAATTTATCAGAACAAAAAGCTAATTTTAACGGCAATAAAGTATCAGAAGGAAAAAGTAAAAAACTTGTAAAACGACTTCCAAGCGCAGGCGGCAGACGACATTTAATTGTTGATGCCAAAAACAATTAGTGTCTGTCTGACTGAAAATGGTGGGACTCAAAGGGCTTGTAGAACTATTTTGTTTATGTAATTATCAAAATCAACCGAATGGACAGATTCCATTAGTTAAGACGAAGAAGCGTAGCTTGTTTGCTCAATTTGCTCATTTTTTCCGTTTGACCAAGCCATGACGGAGGCTTTTGCGCGTCATGGCTTAACGACTGCAAGAGCCAAGACCACACAGCCTATCTCCTGAAATACCTGTATCTCAAACCCTTTTTGTTTTTGGTATTTGGTATTTTGTATTGTGAGGCCAGGTTTTTTAAGCCACGAGTACATCAAAAGTGACGTCACTCGTATTTAAGAGTAGCTGACGTTTCGGACAAATTTCGCTGGGACAAAGTGTCCCAAATGACACTTTTGATTTTAATATTATTTTTACTGACGTTTCGGACACCATCAAATTATTAATGCTTTTGAGTACAGTCAGGTAAAATATGTTTAAGCAAAATATAATGTAATGTGATAAAGCTAATCAAATTGCTTTGCGAGCGTGTGGTGAAGTACTTACAAGTTAAAAAAAACAACAAGTCTCATTCACATAGCGTATATTTGGCATAAACCTATATCTTGTGTATGATCACATAAAAATATATCAAAGATGTTTTTTAATTATTCTAAGACAGTAACGAGTATGTTTAAAAATCACAAATAATCAATAGCTAAAACAGACCTAAAATTATTACTTATTATTACTTATTGTTTGTTTTCAACATCAGCAAGGCGTATTATTTATTAGTATTAATCATCTCCAAGACCTATTATCCAATTAAAAAACAGTAAACCTCTATAACATGATAAATAAAAACATTAACCTAGAACAATCACAGTAATTTACACAGCATTTGGCACAGTATTTTACCAAATAAACACTTTAAAATAATCTATTTTCCATATTATCTTTTTAAATAAAACTTTTTTATCTTTGGGATTTTTACTATTTTTATATAACAAGGCGTTCTATGCATAATTCAATATTTATTTGTCCTTGCTCAAATTCAGTCAAAGTAATATACGGTGTTCATTGAAATCAATCGTGGATTCAGATTTTTTTTTACCCCAAAAAAAAAAAAAAAAAAAAAACTATTTCGTCACCTTGCTATGCCGCCACCGGCGCCGCCGCGTCACGGTAAAAACCTGTTTTTTTACCTGACTGTACAATGCAGTTATTTTGAATGGTGTCCGAAACGTCAGTAAAAATAATATTAAAATCAAAAGTGTCATTTGGGACAATGTGTCCCAGCAAAATTTGACCAAAACGTCAGCTACTCGTATTTAATTACACCGCTTACAAACTCGTGATTTACGAATGGCTTTATTTGAGAGTGTTGATTTAAGTTTTGACTGCAATATGTTTTCGGAACGCGTCTATAAATATCATGAGAGATTTATACGAAAATGCAGTTTTCGGATGTTGGTCTGGCACATTGAAAATCATTTTGTCACACACACAGAAACCACGACTCAAATAAATTTCATACCGGTAAAAAAGACAATAAAAGACCGTTATTTATTAACATCTAATAGCTTAGCAGACTGATAAGCGCTGATAAGTCTATTGCTATCTCTTCTTCTTCTTAATTAATGGCATCTGTCCATTCGAATAATTTTGTCAATGTCAAATGAGGATAAAATAGTTTTTAGTCAAGTGAGTCAAACAACGATCTCTACCAGGCATTTATTTAATGACTTTTAAGACATTATATGAGTCAAACCCCCGAATACTGAAACGCAACTCAGATTTAGGGGAAAGTGGGGGAAACGCGAACGCGGGGTAATCCCGAATTCAATGGTTCTAATATGTTAGAAAGAGATAGCCTTACTTCTCTTGCCACCATTTCGGAGATCATATCACTACTAGTGCCAGTCAACAACACGGGAGACGCAGACGCACGTACTTATCAAGGTATGCATTTTTAAATATTTTTCATATTTCAGATGTAATTTTTTGGTAAATTCAAGTTGGTGTAGCTTTATTTCTATCTACTATAGTAATTCAGCTTTCACGTAGTGGAATAAACATTAATTATTAACCAGGTTAATGACAATGACGTCGTTGGCAAAAAAATATAATTTAATTTATTTTTTGTCATTTTATTATTTTCGAGTCCGTGGGGTAAAGACGAACACTCCATGTCGGGCAATCTCGAACATTCGGCATTACCCCACTCTCGTTTGTTGGCACCCCGTCCATCTTTTATTATTATTGTTACAGATGCCTCGTACATACAAAATAAATACCGAACTGAAGTACATTTAAGAAGATCTCAAAAAGACTACGAACGATATTAAAACCAAAAACTCACCCTTGGCAAAGCAGCAGAAAATTTTAATGCCCCTTAAAAAGATGAAAACCTTTATTACAGACGATCAGGAATCGCAACTTGCACGTATGCAGTTTCTTTGTTAGAGATCGTTGAATTGATTTTAAATGTGATCTCTGTCGTTAATAATGTTAGTTCGTAATTACCCCACTTGGTGTTCGAATTTACCCGCCTAATGTCGGGCAAAGCCGAACACTAAGGGTTTTGTTTTTCTCTCATATTTTTGCATTTTATTAAGAAAAATTAAATGTTGATTAGTGAATTAGTTAGACAGATAAGTAAACTTTATAATTAAAAGAGTTAAAAAAATCGGTGATCATTTTCCACTGTTTTATTTAAGTTTTCCCTTAGGTGTTCGTATTTCCCCCACTTTCCCCTAAGCACGTCTCAAGCGACGAATATTTGACAGATTTTCATTGAAAACTGTCAAATATTCGTCGCTTGAGACGTGCTTAAATCTGAGTTGCGTTTCAGTATTCGGGGGAAAGCTTCCCAAAGCAAAAAGTATGACGAATATAGCACGTCGGCTGTCTTAATTCGGCCATAAATTAGTGCTTACGATACGAAACAGACGTGAGATTAAATTAAGCCTTAGGCCAAATCTTCGTTGTACACGAATGCACGGCTTATATGAAACCAGTGGGCCTACCAAAAGCTCTGTCTGGTTCTGTCTCTGGCTCTAGTTTTGAGTCTGTGTGAGTGCTCACCAGTGTATTAATACTGTGTGTGACGTTTCGACGTATAATTTATTAAGACAGCACTCACACAGGCTCAAAACCAGAGCCAGAGACAGAACCAGACAGAGCTTGGGGTAGGCCTACAGCCGTAAGTTTGTTGCCAGTTTTTTGGGCTTCGTCATGCGAAGCTTGCATTTCACAAAATACTCTTTATGATTAGGTCTTATAGGTTTAAACTTTTAGGTTTCTTGTAATCCTGGCACACGTCTAAGCGTTCTGCTGTGGCGATCAGAGGCAATGCTTTGTTATAGGCAATAACTACCACATATCGTCCACCAGTAGGCCTACCACAAGCTCTGTCTGGCTCTGTCTCTGGCTCTGGTTTTGAGTCTGTGTGAGTGTTGACTAATTAAATCCTACGTCGAAACGTCACACACGCAGTATAATACACTGGTGAGCACTCACACAGACTCAAAACCAGAGCCAGAGATATAGCCAGACAGAGCTTTTGGTAGGCCTGCAGCTAGTTGTAGAACATATAATTGATATTAACGTAGTTTTGTTTTGTTTCAGATTTAGCAGCAATCAGACAGCTACTGGACAGTGAAACAGGTGGCACCACGTGCCCTAGCTGTAACATGCCATTTGACAAAGGCAAGAAGAGGAAACTTATTGATACGTGCGGTCATGAACGGTACGTTCTACTATTTATTTTTTACTAGTTGTCTACTAGAGGCCGGCCGCGGCTTTGCTCGCCCCGTTCCCAATATCTAACAAATACTAAGTTTACCATAATGTAATGTATAGGTAGGTTGACGGAAGACGAAGCGTAGGGCGCCCACCCACCAGATGGACCGACGACATTGTTAAGATCGCGGGAAGTCGATGGATGGAAAGGGCTCAGAATCGTTCTTCCTGGAAATGTGTGGAGGCCTATGTCCAGCAGTGGACTTCTTCAGGTCCACACACACAGGGTTAATGATGATGATGATGGATGAATGTATAGGTGTATTTCTTCAAGCTGATGATTAATTTGGCCCACGTGATGTTAAGTGGTGACCATCGCCTATCAAATCTTATGAAGACTCTTTACTTAATTAAGCAGAAAGTTGCGTTAACCGAATATAGGTCGCTTGAATAAATAAATAAATAGTGCGGACAATCCACGCAACACTATTTAGCCCCAAACTAAGCAGAGCTTGTACTATGGGAACTAGATAGCTAATACAATATAACACCCAGACAGAGAACAAATATCTATGTTCACCACACAAATATTTGTTCTCGGTGGGGATCAAACCCACGACCTACGGCGCAGAAGGCAGAGCTACTGCCAACAGAGCTGAGAGGCCAGAGAATACGCAAAGTTCAATATAAGTGGCAGAAAAAGATTTTTAGCTGTGTGCATAATCAACTTTTTAAGAGTCATGACTGATTGGTATACTTGCAGGTGCTACTCTTGCATGTTCAGGAACGAGGCGTGTCCGCTGTGCGCGAGGAATAACCAGCGGCGTCCGCAGGAGAGGTACACGCCTTCGCCTCAGCGGCCGGAGGACTGGCAGTCGCCTATGCGGTTACCTAAACCACCGAAACAGGTATACTAACTACCCAGCTCTTTAATACACTAAGTCCATTCGGCAAGTTTTAGTTTTATCATGCGCACTTGATGTACAGGCAGGTTTTTCCGCAAGTAGGCCGCTGGTAGGCCCTTTTTGCGTGACCCTTGACGCGTGTTGCTCGAACTTTTTTAAGTTCTACAACACGCCGGTTTCCTCACGATGTTTTCCTTCACCGTTTTAAGAGTACTGGCATAGTGCACATACATTTTTCGACAGAAAAACTCATTGGTACACGAGTGGATTTGAACCCACGACCTTCGGATCGGAAGGCGGGGCCACTACCACTAGACCACCAGTGCTTTTGCTACTAAGTTAATACTAAGTCCATATTAGTAGACCTTATGTTGGACAGAGGCCTCGTTCCTCGTTCTCGGTAGGGATTGCAACCATGACCTACGGCGTAGAAGACAGAGCTACTATCAACTGAGCTGAGAGGCCAGTCAGATATAGAGGTGATGATATTATTTTGTTTGATTTGTAAAAGGATCATACAAAAAACGGAAGGAACCGAGCCGTAGTTTGTTGCCTGTTCTTTAAGGCTTGGTCGCGTGGAACTGGCACCTAGACTCACCTAGCTTTAAAACGTTTCAAAGTGATTCTTGCAATTCAACTGAATAAATACACTTTGAATTCATTTTTTTATTAAAAATATTTTTTTTCCTTCTAGACTACAAATTTAGTTCAAAGCTGCCCCACCCCACCGCATACGAGACGAAGATTCTTCCTCAGTCCTAAATCACTACGCAGTCCATTTGGCCAACGCAGCCGGCATTCACACGACAGCCATGTACCTCTATCCGGTAAGACCTTACTATACCTTAGTCACATATTGAAGAACCAAACTCGAAGGAAATCGAGATCTTAAAAAGTGCTTTTACATCACATGCCCTGACTTTGGATCTAGAGATCGTTTTCGAATCTAAATCCTGCGGCACTGGTATTTTTTAACTCCTTTTCTGTCCTTCTGGGCAAAGGTATTTACATTTATGGGTAAAACCCATGCACTAATATTAACACGCTCGATAACGAAAAAAAAATCATATTGATAATCTCTGGGCCAGCACTTCTTGACTGAAGATCATGAATACAGACATCTTTTTTGTCTAGAGTGGACGTCTTTTTTAGCATTGTTCATCTGGTAATAGGATAAGTGACACTTTTCACGCTCTATCATAAACATAACCTCCTTTTGGCTTCACCGTTTGGGTAAAAATAAGATCTTTCCACACTGCACGGTTGCAAGCCTACTGCCGCTTATTTTAGTTAGGGTCAGTATTACAGTATTAGGTAGCGAACAGCGTGTAAAAAACAAAAACGTGATAGACACATTTAAGAGCCACATAAGGCACTTCCACCATGGACTTACTCTAAAAGGTAATGGAAATTGTTACCTTTGCCTCAGCCTCTGCTTCAGCCTCTTCCTCTCCGATACTTTTGTACCTCAAGATCAGGATAGACTGCTTTTTCTCATAAATTAAAAACCCATCAAATAGAGCGATATCTTCCTGCCTTCATCACTACTCTTAAACCAGCGAAAAGGATTCTCCGCATAATGTCAAGTGACATGACAGTTGTAACAGGGTAGCCCACGCATTCCCGCCGGATGTACGTGGGGCCTTAGCTTCGTTGCTTAAAAACGCCCGCCGTAATATGGCGGAAGGAGTCACGGTGAGGCCTGCCGACAAACGTAGACGAAATGATCTGAAAGTACAGAGAAGAATACAGACACAGACACACACACCTCTGTACAGTCTGTGTGTGTGTGTGTCTGTGTAGTCTGTGTAGTGTCTGTGTGTTTCTTTTCATCTCTGTACAGGGTACAGAGATGAAGAGAGAGTGAGTGAAGGATCGATGGGAAATTGGCAAAGATGGCAACTGTAAAACTTGGTTGCCCAAAAGATAAATGGATTAGGTTAAAGATGGGCATGGATAAGAGTGAATACAGAAAGATGGCTGACAGAGTAAAAGGAAGAAGAAAACATGTTATGTTATGATGATGATGATTATATAGTGAGGTAGGTCATGGTTAGTTCTTAGTCGTTCGTTAGATGCAAACGTTAAATAACTTACTCTGATATTATTACGGGCTTATTATGGCGTCAACGCTTTTCAAAGAAACTAGACTTGAGACCGGTCTAGTGCATTTGTTAGTCAATATGTTACAGACAAAGTGAGATATTATGTGTAATGGCTAAATTGACAATATTAAGTAGTTTTCTTAAAGTATATAGTTTCATATTTACGACGATGGCTTGATACCTGAATAAAAACCTCATTATTATCTTCCAAAGAATGAACTATTTATGTTCCAAGTTTAATTAAAATCTTTTATTATTATTATTTTTATAGCAAGGTCCTCCTTGCTTATAAAAAAATGTGAAAAAAAAATCGCCAATGGGCCGAACAGAGCCAATTTATTGAAGTAATCTTTAATTTACACTGTAATGTTTATAAATACCTATGGAGACTATAACTTCATCATTTTATAAAATTAGAAAATAGAAATAGTAATAGAAAATATTTATTTAACGTCACAAAACATGGCACACACAAATAATATAACAATAAGCAATAAGTGACGAATAAAAGGCATCAGCTCAGTATTTGCCATAAGGCAAAGCTACCTACAAATGGAAGCCTTTTCATTTACCCTATTAAGCTCAAGGGCTTATTATGGAGCTGGTTTTCAGTAGCGCCGTATTAGTAGAACTTGCACTTTGACTGTAACAAGACTTCTAAATCCTTAAGCATACGTTTGCATCAGACTGCAGGTCGACTCGTTATCGCGTGATCGGCTACATTTTCAATTGCATTGGTTCGTAATTGAAACATTCCCTTCACAGCTGTATGTTAGCTGTTTGTAAAGTATGGGAAATGGCTAGCGCTGAGATAATTAACAATTCTCAATTATTACATACAAATCTCTACGTAAATAAAGTCATGAATACACACTTCGTAATTTTCAGAAGCATATTAGCGACTCTAGGAAAGCAACTTGGCTAGAGAAGGCGTAAAAAAAATGTAGGAGGCTGAAGTCAAATTCCCACTTTTTTTTCAAGTATCGGTAATTGGAGCGAATAATGACCAAAAAAGAACCAGTGATTAAAAAAATAAAGCGAATTTCCGTATTTTACGATCTATCTGGTGTTATTCGATTTGGTTCGTTTGGTTGTGGTTTGGTTTTGGTCTATTTTATATGTACACCAGAATTATACTAGATGAGCACCTAGACGCGTACAATTTCTACTTAGAGATTGAAGCCAAGAAAAAGATTGAAGCCAAGAAAAAGATTGAAGCAAAGTGACTATTTGCCTTCGACGATGTAAAAAGACTGAAAGTAATTCGGTCTTTAAATTCGCGTGCAAATTTCAATCTGAATTCAGGTAAAAACTCCAATTGGCTCAAAGTGAACCCGTATTTTAGAATTCGAATAAAACCTACGGTAGGCTTGCAACCTGTCAAAAGTGGAATATGTTGTTATTGGTTTTACTCCTGCCGGTCTACTCTTGAACGCGATTCCGATCCCAATTTTAAGTTTTGACGGAATTTTGATAGAAATCCTATGGGTTTTTTGACCTATATTATTATAAGTATTTTAAACAAGGAGAAGGTTAAAAAATTTTACGTCGATAGTCATTATTTTTCATCATTGAGCAAAGGACTCTTTTCGATACCATTACGTTAGATATAGGTTACTTCGATCGCTTCATTTGTAATCGAAAAAACTTTAACTTTGTGATATTAAAACGAAGAATATGAGTTGGTTGAGACATGGTTGTAAGTAGTTGTGGTTCTACAGGCTTGCCGGAAGAGGGGCCTAGAAGCGCGGCGTGGCACAGCCTGGTCTTCAATAAGATCAGGTCGCTGTGGACTGCGCATTCCTCGGTCCCGCAGGGGCTCAACCAGTTGACAGGCACGGAAAACAAACTGTGGACTGGATTTTAATAAATCGTGAAAACTATAAGATCTTGAACGTTGATTAACCAAAAAAAGTCTTAATTACAAAAAATACATAATATGCTTACCAAAATATAAATAAACTTAGCTCACCATCTAAAATTACCTCCGTTGGGATAGCGTATAAAGCCCATTAGGCATGTATAGTATACCGAATTCAGTATACCTACTACCTACTAATGAATCTATAATAATATCAAGCCAAACTGAAAAAAACTGAAATTAGACAGAGCATTTTTTCCGAAAAAAAACTAGAAAAGAGCTAATTATGTTAATCAGCGTTCAAGACACTGACAGTAAACGACTGTTCAAAATATCGATACAAAGATTCACGGTAACATCTCAAGTCTGAATCGACTGACAGATCGATCTTTGTTCAAATCGATTCTCTGGAATCCAGTCCGCATACCACCGATCCGCACGGTCATCAACGTTTCTTTTTGCCTGTTTGCAATGTTTGCATCGACCTTTTTGTCGCACAGCTTTGGTTTTGCGTTTGTGTGTTTTTGCATTTGTGTGATTTCAGGGCACTTATAAATAAATCATTTTAATATTAACTTTGTTTGACACCATATAATTACATTATTCATCAGTATTAATTTTAATGGCTGACATGATCGTTGTATCAATATTTATTACATTAGCATGAAGTTTGTTAATGCACTTCCCACAATAACGGAATACTGTAAAAACACTTGAAGGATTAAAACCCTGGGTAATTTTAATGACTAGTTTAGTTTTCTTTTTCAGTTAGAAAGCTGAAAAAATCACAGATAAAAAATAAGTGATTATACTCTACAATACTCTACTGTACCTACTTAGGGCTTGTTAAACACAATAATTGCTTGAAATTTTTCAATAAAACAATCTGTCAAATAAATAATTGAATAAAACAACTGTCAAATTTAATATTAGTAGTCTTACCTACCTACCGACCTATGACATACCAACGCTTCGGTTGAATTTTACATCCAAGAGTTTAACTTTCTAGCATCAATAAAAAAAATCGTAACCTTGCCGTAATGTTGAATTCTTCGTTCATAGATACATTTATCTACTAATTTAAGGGCTGATTTTTTCATCTACATAATAACGCTATTCGTCAAATAAATAATATTAAAAAAAAAGAGATGGCTATATTTTTATCTGACGGATTAATTTATCAGTAATGGTTATAAGTATTATGATATTATCATAATCTTGGTTGGTACATGGTCATTTTGCTAATTAGTCCTGCTCATTAGACCTTTTGCTCTGTTGGACATTTTGCTACTTCGACCTTTTGATCAGGAGGCCATAAATGTATATAGGTACGTTTTTACTTCCTAAAATAATTTATATAAGCAAACGTATACAATAAAGTTTGTAAGTATTAATACATAAACAAGGCATTGACGATGTTATAAAAACAATCCATTCAAGAAATTCTTGATAAAAATAACAACAGTGTAGGTGTTACTGATAATCAATGATGATAGCGTGGATTTATAACGATTAAAAAAAAATATCTCAAGGTTGGAGATATTTACATTAATTTAAGAGAAATATCTCAAGATATAAGATATAACTTTCGAATTGTAAATGTAAATTCGTTTTAGTTTAGACGAAAGGCAACAATCAAACTGTGTTTATAGGCGTAAACAAGAGTGTAATAGTTTGACAGTTGGTAGAGTGCGGAGGTGTCAAAAGTAACTATTTACCTTGTAAATAGAGTTCAAATGAATAGATGATTTTTTATATACTTAATTGAATCATTGACGACTTGATTTACTGTTTATCGAAATGTTTTTTTAAATTTTCTCAGAAATAAGAATTTTAGACATGTTTTACAGGATCAAACTTTTTAAAAAAGAAAAAGCAATCATTAACTTACATTATAAAAAAATACCGGTGAAAAATTTGCAAATTGATTATTTTTTGAGTTTTCGTAGCTGGTGAAGCGCGTTGACGTCTTTTAAACGTAAAATAATTTAATATTCAAAACTTTTATTTTTAATCAATTATAAAGGTCCCTGCCATCGCCAATTTTACTAGGCCACCCACTACCGTGTTTACCAAAACCTAATTAGGAAAAAAAAATACTGTTAACACAAAACTCAATGTTAACTGATAATTTTAGACGGATATTTCTTCCTTTTTACAATCATTGGTAATCTTAACTCCCAGTTAACGTGTTGGTGGACTTTAGACTAATGTTAATGCCAACCGATTTGATTTACGGATCAAGGGCACCGCCCTCGAACTGACAACTCCTGCGCAGGTCTGTGGGTTGGGAAGTAGAAAGTAGATTAAATCCTTATTGGTTTAGTTTTGACACCAGTCTGTAGCTGTTGATGACTTTATTTTGACTGCTAGTGTATTTTATCGAAATTCTAGGTTATTAAAATAAGTGGTCTCTGAATACTATTATTATTATTAGTACTATTGTCGTGAATTTAATACCAGAAACTGCGAAATGTGGATCTGTTTCCTGATGTAATGTTTTGGTGTACAATCAATTGGTAACGCCTATAGTCATAGAGTAGAATAATCATGAATAAACATTCGACTTGTTAATGTTTCATAAAAAAAAGTACAAACATTCTATATTTGAAAATGGAACTAAAATCGGCGATCTCTTTGGTAGAATGCATGCAATGCGTTGCGGCTACAGAAGAAATCATTATTCTCACAGAATTTGTGACCTTATGCCGATATACTTAGGGGTGCTTCTCTAAAGTTGGTGTAAACCATAGTATAAGAAACTTTTTGCTGCGCAATATAGACATGTAGTTTATGAGCGTGCCCCGCATGCTGGAACTCCTTGCCAAAAGCCCAAAGGTTTGACAGAAAGTTCCAGCAAGTGAGAACATGCATTTTTACCGACACCACATAATAAATTCGGCACGCAATTGTACAAATTGTAAGGTTCGCGCAAGATAACTGTGCACATGACAGATGGTAGAAAAGGTAAAAAAAAAAATATGACTTGAAGTAATCTTCCAATCAAAAATGTACTTACTTAAATTAAACGTACTAAATACAATTTCAATTTCTCCAGTCATGTTTATGATCGGAAAATATATTTCCAGTCCGTATTCATGTTATTCCGTAGCCATTTGTCGCGCGCGGACTTTAGTCAAACCAATGACATTTCCTCTCCATTGTATGGGTTTCCAAACTCCTTGGTGTAACTAGAGATTAACACCTGAGGATGCCCGTGGGAACCACAAGTCCACCCGACACCGGCCTCTGACCACAATAACGTTAGAAGAACCAATGTTTATCCTGTCCTGCAGAATACTAAGATGTCCGGACAAAACCGCAAACGGTTTTTAGGATGTAAAAACTGTTCATCCGGTTTTTTAAGGGGTGTCTAAGCGATAAACTTAATGGTTTGGTGTGGATAAAGGGTATAGGTTTAAAATTCACTTATTGATGGATAGTAAATAGTAAGAGTAGATTGTAACACGAAGGATGAAGGGTTCTATTATTTGCGAGGGTAAAACAAAGAATCCAGGTTAAAACTAAACAAATAAAAAAATCTTAATGTGTACTTTCATTACTAGATGGCGCTAGTAAAGGAGTTCGTTAATTAATGCAAACTTTTTGATCATATTGAAGCCTTTGAAACTCTGAGCATTGCTACAAAAGTGTAAAGTCACGGTCTTCCCATTTAAGTAATTGGAATAACTTCACAACCAGTCAAAATTCCAGCACTAACACAAAAAGTTAAAGATACTTAGGTACTGTGAACGAAATTCGCGCGCCAACATTTCTCTCGTTCCTGTTGTAATTACCTACCACTAGCTCCTGCCTGTGACTTCACTCGTGTACCAAATCCAAGAATCAATCGTCTTTGAAATCCAAGAAGGTCCGTTTCATTATCTTATTGAATAATCAGTGATGCTTATATTTGATAAAAACTCGTCGATTCTAAAACTCGAATAGGTATTTTGTATCAAGTACAATTTAGATTTTAGATGAATGGAGACAATTATGTTCTAATATAAATCGTTTCTATCGAACCGCAAACATTATAAAACCAACTTTCAATAGACAATAATCTTGCATTTCTCTCATGTTTACCAACATAACAATTTTAAGTATACATCCATGCCACTTAACGACATTCCAGAACATTTTTCTATTCTTTTTGCTTGCAGAATCAATTATTTGAAAAAATATCCTCTGTTCTCGCTCAGTCTTCCCACATATTTGCAAGGATAGGCGGGATTGCAAAAACCGCTCCCACGCCGTGCATAGATTAAATATAGTTTGTATGGATTAACAAAGACACAGACTAATTTGATAGTTTGTATAGATGTAAGCAGCAAGGCGCAGATGCATCAGTAGTTAGTATTGATGTAGAATAGATATAAGAGTGTAGAGAACAGAATAATGAATAGTCTGTATGGATGAGGTAACATACAACAGGTTCGGTGTCATTGACGCCCGTGGGTTGCTCGTAGTTCCAGTACATTGTTAGAAAAGGTTGGTATAGATCGTGCTATGGTCTTTTCTGGGAAGAAAGTAATTATTTATACTACAGGTACCTGTAATTGTACTTACTAAGTATCTCAAAAATGTTTGTTCTGCCATTTCCTTATTTGGAGAAAAAAATTGTTTTCAAAATTCATAACGGTTTTGGTTTTCCCTTTCGTTTCACAAAAATAATAGGCAGATTTTTAAGACAAACAAGTACTCAGGTCTTATAGATTTCTGAAAATACTTTATCATGGGTGTAGGTACGTACGTACGTACATTTTAACCATCTCGCAGTCAGACATTCTTCTCGAGACTTGAAAGTCAAACGAGGTCACGCCAGTTTTTTCTGTTTTTTGTCGAAATAAGTCCAGACCGGCGACGGTATCCTATAGCCTGCGTCCTGTTAAATACAATGACATGACATCACCGGTGTTAAGTGTGGTCATCGGTCAATTAGACACTTAAGGCGGCCTAAACTCATCTACGAAAGAGATCAAGTATACCTACATAAACTGGGGCTCAATTCTAGACCAGTGACTTTTTTGTCACGGTAGATATATATCACAAGAACTGTCAAAATCACTAAAGAAACTGACAGTTCTTGTGATATATATCTACCGTGACAAAAAAGTCACTGGTCTAGAATTGAGCCCCAGGTGTGGTTTAATAGATCGCGGGAACCTTCGGTTGAATGTTTTTACCATAACTTAGCTTCTTGCAAATCTAGAAAAAAAACAATGCTTAGTGCGTTCGAGTCGCTATACATTTTGCCAAGAAGAGACAAAACGATTACATTATTTATTATTACAGATATGCGTTCGGCTTGGTTCAATCATAACTTTAATAAGTTTAACTTAAACTGAGTACTATAAAAGGTTTAAATAAACTTGTCTGTTATTAGATTCAAAGAAATAAATAATAATAAATAAAATAAACGTTTTTTTTAAATTGTCCATTGCGTCTTGAACGCAATTTCTTAGTAGACACAGGAAAGGCCTTAGCCATGCAGTGGCAAAGGGTTACGACGACGTACAAAAGTCAGAGAAGATTAGTAATGGGCAACCAAACAGTCATTGGGTGGGGAATGAAGGTCTCAAGTGGTGACCGAAAGCAAGGCGTAGGACGCACTCCCACCTCATGGAGCGATGACATTGTAAAGGTCGCAGGAAGTGTAACGAAAGCCTATTTATTTATTTTATATCCAGCAGTGCATTTCATCAGTAAACATATTTTTTATTACAGTTCTTTTTTAATAAAATCTTACCTGCTTACAATTCGGTTACAAGAATCGATAGACCGAGGTACCGTAATAAATTTATTCAAAATAAAATACTACAAAATAACGGTCTAAACGAATTAGTATCCCAATTTATATCAATAAAGTATTTAGAACCCTAAATTTGTGGCACCTGAACCATTCAGTCCAGTAAACATGCTCGAAAATGACACTATTATAGTGAAGCTCGCAGTAAATATGGTCGAAAGTGCTACAATAATAGGGTCTACGGCACCCCAACGGAAGTCATAATATCCTGGATCTATGGTAATGGTTTATGACGTGGGAATTACCTGCTATTTACGCGTAGTGGTTTGGTTTACCAAATGCTACGGGTAATTGACAACCCTGTGTGTAATGCTACTGACCGCGGCCATCTTCTATTTCACGTTTTTAAACTTGACATAAATTTTAAAAAAGCTTGACTTTCAGACCACAGAATACAAAAAATTTGAGACCACAGATTGAAATTTTCCTACTTCATTAGGCAGAGCTTATCTAAATAAGGAATATTATAGCGGGTTCGCCAAACTATTTATAACTTAAAACAAAAGATTACAAACATTGCATTTATCATCTCTAAATTCTGTTTGACATCTGTCACTTTATATTGAATGGTCAGATTTTTATCGGCCACCGTCGTGTCTGGTACATTATGTAGACCGATAGTTTTTGATTATTATTTTATACTATTGTCAGACTGTTTTGACGTTCGAACTGAACGTTTTTGGTTTTGGTCGCTCAATAGGTTATCGAAGTAGTACGACGGAACAATGTCGCATCGCAAGCAATTTATGTGATTTAGGTATGTATTTAGGTGTTATAAAAAAATACATCTTATTAGGCGTAGGTATTCTTTAAGTTACGAAGGGTCGCGACTTTTAGTCGCGGTTGCTGCCAGTTCGGTGCCTCACGTGCGCATGTGCGGGTGTCATATCCGTCAATGATGTCATAGACTACAAGTATCTACAGTTTGGAAATCGTTGACACTCAGTGGGTATCACTTTATAGGAACACCCACTGCCGTGTGTCAGTCACCCAATATTAACATTTATTGCAATGGTTGAATTAGGCATGACAGTGCTACCAACTGCTGATTTAGTAACAAAAAACTTTCTAGGTAGGCTGGTTGTAAGAACCATAGATAAAAAAAAAACATTTTTAATAGTACCTTTATATTACTTCAGCTTGTTTATTTATGTTGTCCTGGTCAAAAAAAAATGGTAAATAAAGGCTTCAATCAATCGGTGGCCTCATAAAACATACAGAACAGTTATTAATAGTACTCACCTACTTATTATAAACTTTTAAACCTAAATGTTTTTTGCTGGTAATTTCATCGTACCATAAGTAAATCAAGCTTCATTTTACATCTTTTGTATGGTGTCTTTATGAGTTCTAGAGCCATTTACAGGCACTATAAAATCATTCATAAATACCAACCAGAATAGGTACTATATTATAAGTCATTTAGATGACTTATAATATAGTACCTATTCTGGTTGGTATTAGGTTAGCCTTGACAATACCCGCCCATTTATAAGGCAAGTTGTTACAATCATAGTAGATCGAGTTTGTACCGAATCGGATACAATGGTGATGTAAATGTCTTACGTCATTGTCTACTTTTTATAATAGTAACGGTAGGAAGACCATTTTTATAGGTTTTTATTGATCATGACAATTTATTTTATAGCTAACGTCAATTGACTCTAATACCTATTTAGGAGGTTTTTTGAAATAGGTACTACCTACCTATACCTAGGTAGGCACTTTCATTGCTAGATAAAATATAAATTTTCAAAGCATGATGATTGTATGAAATTATTGTAACTAAAAACCTTATGTTAGCTCGTGGTTTTTTTTATTTGAGTGTGGTGTTTGTTTTGCTCGTTTTTATTATAGATGCACTCACTCTGTACAAAAAAGAATGACGCACAAGTTTGAAATTCAAAAAAAGAAGCTATCGTTTTTTGGCGCCGGTTTTAAATATGGAACGAAACTTATCTAGAATTCTTTTTACAGATGACGAAGGAGGTCACATCAAACAGGCTGGCTATGAATCCAGGCGGCAGAATGACTTGTACATGCGACTGGGACTTCTTTTAGGAGAGCGACGAGGATCGAGGAGTAAATCTAGAGAAAGTTGCACTTCGCTCGCTTCCCTCGACGCACATACGCTTGCGTCACATAATACTAGTCCGGTAACTATCTTCAATTAAAAATACATACCTACTTACTATAAATACAAAAGAGGAGATAGTATGTAGCTACATAATACTCTGCTAGAATATAATTAGTGATAGTTACCTTTTAAATTCAGATGGTTCATTTGCTAATTATACAGCTTAGACGCTTGTAGGCAGCCCTCATAACTCAGTTGGCAGTAGCTCTGCCTTCTGCGTTGGAGGGCGTGGGTTCGATCCCCACCGAGAACAAACATTTGAGTGGTGAACGCACATGTTTGTTCTCTGTCTGGGTGTTTTAATGTATTCATGTATGTATTTACAAAGAAGATGCGTAAAGCTTTAGGCTATGGGTGCACGAAAGGGGCCTCTTTGGGGCGCACTTATAATACTTTCACCACACTAGCTCGCAAGAACTAGTGATACGAAGAACAAGAATATCAGTCATCTGGTTCCTATAGTAAAAGCTCTGCTTAGTTTGGGGCTAGATAGTATTGTGTAAGTATGTTTTAAAAAAAATAGCATATCTAAGTAGCACCGGTATTCTAAGTAATATTCCTTCATGACTGTGAATAACAAGAAATTCCATTCCAGGTGTCAACCCTAACTGGTTCATCCGAAGTGGACGCCGCGACGCCCTTAGGACGAGACTCGTTGGGCTCCTTAGCGTCCATGAGCTTGTCTGCTGCCAGTAACTGCTCGTCTTCTAGTCCTGGCAGCCGGCGGCATTCGGTCAATGGTAAGTCATCAATTCATCATCATTAACTGTAGCCCTACTTACACCACTGTTGGGCATTAGCCTCTCTATGCTTTTGCCATTCCACACAATCTTAGACTACCCTCATCCATTTATGTCACGTGACGCTGACAATGTCGTCCACCCATCGTGTAGAACGTTCGAAGCTTGTTTTCCCATTCCTCTTACAGATTCACTGTCTTTAACTGCGTTTATGTCGGACCAAAAAGTCTAATAAATAAATAGAGAGGCAATAAATATACTGAATATTGAACATAGGGCGCCCTGCAGCGATGGATGGACGACATAGTCGAGGTCGCGGGGCGGCAATGGCAAACTGGCAAAGGATCGAGGTAGATGGCACAAACTAAGAAAGGCCTATACCCAGCAGTGGATGATGATAATGATGATGTCGGAACGTAACGTAAGATCGCGGAAAGTCCGATGGAGAGGAGAGAGGCTCAGAATCGTTCTTCATAGAAATGTTTATTAGGAAAAGCCTATATCCAGCCAGCAATGGACATATTCAGGCTGTTAATGATGAGGATGTCGGAATGTGGATCCGCGCTAGACACAATTAACTTTCTACTGTGACTAGTTCTTAGCTAATACTAAACCGCAAACAAGTTTTTTTAGTCGCAACAATAGTTTGTAGGTCCTACATAGCTACTAAGTATTGAAAAGTCTTCTGGTTTTTACTTTTTGGCTGCATGTATAGGTGTTGTCATTCAGTCAGGTTATGCTTTTTATAATGTTAATTTGTCTTGTTTCCAGCGCTCCAAGGTGGAAGACAAGAGGAACTGACTCGCATGTCCAGCGGCTTCTTCAAGACAAGGAAGACAGCAGCGCGGAGATCAGCTCGCGTCAGCAGTAAACAGTCATCCACATCGTCAGAACTCAAGAAAGGTAGATTACCATACTGTCAGGAAGATATGCCTACTGAAAGCACAATTTATTTAAATATGATTAAATTAGGCACGACACGTCTATTACTTCGGGCCACGTGCACAGACTGACTGGACCACCTCTTGAAGTCATTATTACACAAAATGAATATCAACAAAACCACCAGTTCAGTATTTTTACTCTAAAACTACCTAACACTTATGCAGATTAGATAGCTTATCAGTTTATACACTCAAATATCTAAAACAGTAACTAAAACAATGTTCCACTCAGCATTTTGCCAAATCATCTTCTTGAATTCAAAAAGCAAAGGCTTGGTTGTCAGAACAGTCGCGTCGAACTGGCACTCTGCGATATAAGAGAATAAATCGCTCATTAAATTCAAAAGGGCCACATTCCGAAAAAATCAAAATCGTTTTTATTGCATAAAACATATCAAAATTGTCCAAATTTTTATATTCGAAAGAGACACCCATTGCTTTAGAGTTTAAAATGGTCCAATCACACAACTGCCCGTGGTCCATTTTGTCATGTTGACGACTAACTTCAGAGCAAAACGGCCATATTGTTAATTGCGACCCGGCAGTCTGCGTAAGCGCACGTCAATTTTATTAAAAAGGGCCATATTCCGGAAAGTAACTGGTGTTGAAGTGTTATTACATAGTGAAAAGTGCCATATTTTGAAATGTGACCGTCTTTAATTAAAGAAAACACGTGAGTACAATATTATTTAATAAGGAAGCATGCCATATTTCAGAATGCGTTTCTTTTATGTTTAAATACTGCAAGTTTGATAATAATTTTATTGAAACAAAAGTGCAGTACATGGAATATGTCTGTTTTGCGTATAAAATTACCTACCTTGATTTTGATTAGAATTTTTTGAGCTTTTTGTTTCATGGCTGTTTTGATGTTCGTGAGATATAACAGTATTTTTATTAAACGATTTCTTTACTGCTAGTTGATCCGACAGACGTCCTGTTAATATTTCAATTTGCTGGCCTGCACTGTAATATGAAAATTTCGAATGATGATGTACCTCAACATGAAATTATGACAATATGAATATAAGATCTAATAAATGGTATTTGCCTATTTGTGGTGCTATTTAGGTAACTAGCTGAAGTTACTTTTGGGGTTCAAGTACCTACAGCGACTCACATCTTTTTTTTTGTTCATAGAATGCTCAGTCGCGCACATCGGATTTTGAACATGGTCAGAACAAAAAATGAAGATCTTCAAACATCAACACACAATAACACAAACTTTGACTCAACTTCCAACTTCGCCGATCAAAGATTGCTGTCCCCGTCATTCTTGTCTGATAGTTCTTGTGATAAAAATTCAATAGCAGGCAGCCAAAATAACCTTCATCTGTCAATACTTGATGAAAGTACTGCATCTGATGTGAGAACTCCAGAAAAAAAGAGCTGATTTCGTTGTTGAGGAAAGTACAGAAAATACAGTGTTCTGTACTTTCCTCAACAACGAAATCAGCTCTTTTTTTCTATAATAAACTTCCGGAAAATGCAACTAAGCTTCCTATTCGGAAGTTTAAAGCCTATATTAAGAGTAATTTAATTACGAAAGCGTACTATACTCTAGATAGCTATATGAATGATAAAACTGCGTGGCCCGATGTCCCGGTCACTCTACCCATAGGAAGCTAACATGTCAATTTGCAATGTCTGTACCTACTATTAACCTATCTATTTATTATTATTTTATCTTATTTTTATATCTGTGTAGATACTTTATTATAACTTTGAAGCGTAGCGTGTGCTATCTTTGAAACTTTTGCTTTTGTATTATTGCATTGCATACGTCTGACTAAGTGAAGTGCCACCACACTGGAACTTCACTGCTATTATTTTAGACTATCTATGATTTGTAAACGGATCATTATAAAAAAACGGTAGGAACCGAGCCGTAGTTTGTTGCCTGTTCTTCTAGGCTTGGTCGCGTGGAACTGGCACCTAGACTCACCTAGCTTTAAGACGTTTATTGAATTTGACAGAATGTAAATCAGATAGCGACTCAGATGAATCTTCATCTACGTTGTTTTTTTCAATTAAACCATTTTTGTAATTAATTTTGCAAGTTTTTATGTTTTTTGGTTCTAACACAAGTGCGTGATTCTTTATTTTAGTTTTTTTTATGCATTTAACAAAACTGCGACGTAAAATTTGAAATTAAACTTATTTTTTGTATGATTTGTGGCCTTTCATTTAATAAATTCATATGATATTTTGAACATTTTTATATACAATAGGGACTTATTTGACTCTGTACGTTTCTGGGCGAAAGTTACAGTTAAAATTATACTATAGGTAAATAACGGTTTAAAATACGCATTGAATGATATATCCCACATGTATATACGAAATATGATTTACAAAATAATACGAAAAAACGACGCCCAAAACTTCAAAACGCTCTCCTGAAAAAAATGAAGTTTTTGGAATGTGGCACTTTTGAATTTAATGAGCGAAATATTCTGTCTTTGACTGTTTTATTAATTTAGGATTTTTCTCAGTTCACCACCCATCACCCCAACTGACGCTTAGGCCGTTATTCTTCGAGGTACCGTCTTCAGACAACCAGGGCTACTTCGCGGGACGACAATGGCTTATGAGGGATATGGAGAAGGCATTGGAATCCAGTTCTGCGGGTTAGTATCTTTAGTTCTTACGCCAGAAGTATGACAGGGAAAGATAAACTTTTAAGCACAGTTCTTGTGAAAGAACCAGAGTGTGGCGAAAGACTTTTCTTCGTCTTATCGAAAGACTAAATAAATAAATATTTGAGAGAGATCAGCGTCCCGTAGTAGGTATTTCGGTACTACGGTCCTTAGAATACCAAACCCTCAGTCTTTCAGCTTTCAGATGGCATAAATATATCTCTCTCATAAATTTCCTCACGAACCTTGAACGTCGCAAGATTTGAGAAGATAATTATTATACCCTCATTATATTTTCTGCTTTTATCCAATTTTAAGTTGGGTCGGCACAGCAGGATTTTTTTTCCTTCCTTTTCTCTATTTTATGCACCATTTTGATCTAATCTAAGCAATTTTCTTAGGTATTCTGGTTGCGGGCTGCCCTGGCACCGGTAAAACAGCCCTCATACTCCAACTAGTAGAATACTCCTGCTTCGGCCGCAAGAGAAACTACGAATATGAAGAGTTGCGGGAACAGTCTGACATCAGGGAGCTGCTTCCTGAGGAAATGGCAGCTGGCATATTCACCCACCTGGCGAGCCAAGTCGTTGCTTATCATTTTTGCCAAGTAAGTGTGTTAATAAAAACACCAAATCTGATCCTGTCTGATGTGGAACCTGGGATGGACACCTGCTTTTCCAGTCCACACATTGCTAACGGAAGCTGAGATGGTGAAATCTAATAATGTGGCATCCCCAATAGCGGGCATTTTGTATTTAATTTCACCAAAAAGGTTTAACAGTAGATATTGACATAGGAAGCACAGCCAAGATGGTCGCTTACGTAATTGAAAGACAAGAGCAGATTAGGCGTTGTAGATCTTCAGGGGAGGTTTATGTTGAACAATGTCGTCACTATGAAGGTCACTAAGAATTTTTTTAATACTATACTAACAAACTGTTTCTTTTTCAGGCTGATAACAACAGCACATGCCTAGTGGGTGAATTCGTCCATTCCTTAGCAGCCCAGCTCTGCCAAGCACCAAGACTGCAAGCCTACCGAGAGTATCTCCTCAGCGAGCCCCATCTACTCGCCTCCCTATCCCTGAAGGAATGCATAGCAGACGCAGACCTAGCCTTCATGAGAGGGATTATAGAACCTCTGATCTTCTTGAGAAAGAATGGGAGCATAGATTCAAGCAACAGCATTATTCTCGTCGATGGACTTTGTGAAGCAGAGTACCATAGACCAGATCATGGGCACACGATAGCGTCGTTTTTGGCGAGGCATGTAACTGAAATGCCTTCGTGGCTCAAGGTTTTAGGAACAGTCAGAACACAATTTCTGGAACTAACAAAGCAGCTGCCTTATGCGAGATTGAGTTTGGATGAATCGGATAGTGTGAATAAAGATTTGCTGGAGTATTACAATGCAAGGGTCCAAGCTGCTCCGATAATAGAGACGAACATAAAATGCTCGCTAGGGAAGACGGAAGGGGTGCATAACTCGGTGATGAAGTTCGCGCAATATGTGCTCCATTTGAGCCAAGGCTCGTTTTTGTTCCTAAAATTAATATTAGATTTATTAGAGAAGAGCCACATCGTCGTCAAATCTACAAACTACAAAGTGGTTCCAATATCGTTGGCGCAGATATTTTTACTGCAGTTCAATTTGAGATTCCCTACCGTACAGTCTTTCGAAAAGGTTACACATATCCTGAGCGTCTGCTTAGCAGCACTTTATCCATTGACCCTGGTAGAGATTTACTACTCCGTGAATGCCCTGCTCGTCAATCATTTCCTTCCCTGGGAAGAGTTCTGTCTTAGGTTTGACAGCCTCGCGGATTTCCTCGTCAAGCGAATGGACAACACCTACATGTTTTTCCATCCATCCTTCAGGGAATGGTTGATCCGACGAGAGGATAATGAAAGCTCGAAGTTCTTGTGCGATCTAAGAGCTGGTCACTGCGGTATTGCCTTTAGACTATCCAGGGTTCAAGCCCCGTTGGATTCAGAAAAATCTATGGAACTAGGGCATCACATCCTGAAAGCGCATATGTATAGAAACTTGGGACCGGCTCAGCTAGGGTTATGCCCTAGAGATCTTCAAGCGACAATGGTAGCGACAAGTTCAGCTAACGTTGGAGAAGCGATCGCTAACTTAAGGAACATTTACACACCGAATGTCAAAGTATCACGGCTGATGCTATTGGCTGGGGGATCATCCAATCAGATAACCGAATGCCTTGGCCATGCTCCGTTGCTATGCATGTATGCATACCAAGGGATCCTTGCAATGGTGGCTCTATTACTCGAGTTTGGTGCTGACTTGGAGATGGCAAACTCTCAGGGCTGTACAGCTTTGTCATTGGCATGCCAGAGAGGACACACTGATGTGGCTAGAAGACTTATTGCTGCAGGTAAATATATCTACTATTCGGGTGAATTAACATAACACCTGGCTTGGAACTCGATACTGCGTTATTAACTGACTTGCAACTTCTTGCACAAACGTCATTCAAGCCTGGTGCCAAGTTAGTTAAGCCCGAGTGGTCTGTCTTTCCATTCTCTTGAAGCAATTAGAGTCGCAGTTTTCTTGGACATTTCTACAAAGATCAATTTAGTTACACAAGGCTTTCATGTGTTTGGTTTACAGGTGCATCACTAAGCCACACAGACACAGCAGAACAGACTCCCTTGGTCCACGCCGCTAAAAACGGTCACCGGGACACAGTGATCTACCTCCTCGGCTGTCAAACGGGAAGAGATGACAGGAACCCCCTGGATATAGATGACGGGAGCATAGAACAGCTGGTGCCGGGATCCAGGCATGCTCTGATAGCAGCCGCGCAGAATGGACACTTGGATATTGTGGAGTATCTCTTGGATACTGCTGAGTTGATTGTGAGTAACTTTCCATCTTACTGTTCTGTAAATATTTAATGTAGCTTATTTTTGATAATTGGTGATTTTTAACTTAATACAATCTCAGTTCTTGATTGTTAGGTAACGCTTTTTACATGCTGTGATACCCATCAGTTTTTGGGTCACGCGTCAATGAGTATTACACTCCTGTACCTTTTCTTCCAGCCTGACGGAATCTGTCCAGTCACAGGCGATACAGCCCTAACCGCCGCGTGTTCCACTGGAAACGCCGCCATTGCCAACGCCCTCCTCATCCGAGGAGCTACCCCTTACTCCCTCAACGCACGGCAGATGTCGCCTCTAGCATTGGCCGCCAAGAATGGGAGAACTGCGCTGGTGCTGCGGCTGTTAGAGTCTGGAGCTGATGTGATGGGGTCTGGGGGGAAGAGTCCGTTGATCCTGGCTGCGGCCGAGGGGCATGCGGATGTTGTGGAGATGCTTATGGATCACGGTGAGTGGGGTTTTACTCAAGAAGCTACTCCATACAGATGTCGTCTCTAGCATTGGCCGCCAAGAATGGGAGAACTACTCTGGTGCTGCGGCTGTTAGAGTCTAGAGCTGATGGGATGGGAAACCTGTAGATCAAAATCACATGAACTCTGTTTTAAGAAGTTTGTTTTTAGGTGCGGATCCAGATGCAGTGGACAGCGATGGAGTATCACCGCTGGGATGGGCGTGTCTTAGATCCAGGATACCTACTATGATCGTCCTATTGGACAGAGGAGCTAATATCGGTAAGTGGTCGGGGTCACCAGTTAATTTTTCTAGCAATTGTTGTAAAGCTGCCATAAACTTTTACTGAGCACCTAAAAAGTGCAAAAACCTGTCTTAGAAGCAAGAAATGAGCTTCTTCGAGGTACACTTAAAATCCTTTCACCACACCAGTTCCAATGAGCTACTGACTTGACAAAAATAAAAATGTAGCTTTCATCTCAATAGCTAAAGTACGAAATATGAATGTGGATGCTTATAGAAGTGTGAAGGATGACATGAGTAAGAAAGGAGTGACTGTTCAAATGACGGCTAATAGAGGAGAGTGGAGAACGAAAACCTGTTGTGCCGACCCTACATAAAGTGGGACAAGGACAAGAGAATGATGATGATCTCAACATGATCTCCTTTTTAGAATTTTCAGTAAAAAATATGAGTAAGAATATGTTATGTGTTGTTATCTGTTGTATTTAAGATCGCGGGAAGTCGGTGGATGGAAAGAGCTCAGAATCTTTCTTCCTGGATATGTGTAGGGGAGGCCTATGTCCAGCAGTGGACTTCTTCAGGCTGATGATAATGAGTATGTTTCTTCTTCAGATCAACCCGACGGTAACGGCCGCACACCACTAGGCTTGGCTTGCGGAGGGCCTTCAGATCTGGTGGATATCCTGCTGGAGCGAGGGGCTTCCCTGGAGAGGGTCGACCATAGTGGACTTAGGCCTTTGGACCGGGCTATTGGCCAGAGGAATGTGCCCGTAAGTTTATTTAGGAGGTCTAAGGGAAAGTTTTTTCTTGAACCTCCAGTATTTAAGCACCAGAGCATTGGAGCACTGGCGGTATAGTCGTAGTAACCCCGCCTTTCGATACTACGGTCGTGGGTTCGAATCCAGTCGTGTACCTATGGATTTTACTGTTCGGAATATGTATGCCAGTGCACAATGCTAGTACTAATCCTTATAATTTAGGGGTTATAAGGAAGGTTTTTTCTTGAACGTCTTAAAAGCATTTACCTAAGCACTAGAGCAGTAGTAGAGCACTGGTAGTCTATAAGTGGTACCTACCTACCTAGCCTAGTACCTAGCTTTCCGATCCTACGGTAACGGGCTCGAATCCAGTCATGGGGATTTTTCTGTTGGGTACATTCAAACACATGTTTTAAGTGTAAAAAGGAGCTTCCTTGAGGCGTACTTAAAATCCTATCCCCACACTGGTTCAAACTAGAGATACGACAAGAAGATGAAGGATAGAAAACACCCTTCAAATGCCATGAGTCCAGAGCTTACTCATATTTTCCAACATAAACAGCATATTTGAAGGATTTAAAAACGCTTTTATAATGGTTTTTGCTTTTATTATAGGTCGTGAATTGTTTCTTGAGAAAAGGCGCAAAACTAGGCCCTACGACATGGGTCATGGCATCAGGCAAACCAGAGTTCATGTAAGTTAAAACACTAATTGATAGGCCTTGAAGGAAGAAAAAAACTTATTGATTCTAAAAGCTATGTCGGTGTTGCTCTACGGCTTTCCACATTTCTGATTCTATCACGTAATGAAACTCTCAGCATAGCCCTCTCCATAGCTCGTTGAAAAACCTGTTACATTAATCTTATAACCCCACTGTTTGCGTCGGAGTTTAAAAAATGGGGTGTTGCTGTGTTATGGACACGGCCGTTTGTAGAACGTGAATACGTCTCGTAACTTCGGGGCTTCCCCTTTCGCCGCGCACGATGTGTTACAGTCCTTAAATATATATTTTTATTCTTTAGCTATCCAATTGAAATTTGGATGCAGATGATAGATATGTAGCTGCAACACTAAACTGTATCCCCCGATTTTGTCATTTAGACCAGAGCAATTTTGTAGACGTTATCACATCAAAACTGTATTGCAGTATCTGAGTTCGAAAATATATGTCAAGTGAGTGAACGAAAGGAATCTCTTTGAGGCACACTTAAAATCCTTTCACCACACTTGGTTCAAAGGAATCAGTATCTGATTTTAATAACTTATTTTTCACCTCCAGGCTAATCCTCCTAAACAAGCTGCTGGAAGACGGAAACATGCTGTACCGTCGGAACAGACCCTCGGAAGCAGCCCACCGGTACCAATACGCGCTGAAGAAGATCCACCCCCTCATCAGTGACGAGGGAATCACCCCCACAACACACCCAGTTCCCCAGGAACATGTATCGGCATTTGTACAGCTGAAGACTAATCTGTTATTGAACATGTCACGGTGCAAACGGAAGCTAAACGTAAGTAGTAGTCATTAGTAATAGTAGTCGTTTGTAGTAGTAGTTAGTAGTAGTAGTTAGTAGTAGTAGTTAGTAGTAGTAGTTAGTAGTAGTAGTTAGTAGTAGTAGTTAGTAGTCGTCGTTAGTAGTAGTCGTTAGAAGTAGTCGTTAGTAGTAGTCGTTAGTAGTAGTCGTTAGTAGTAGTCGTTAGTAGTAGTCGCTAGTAGTAGTCGTTAGTAGTAGTCGTTAGTAGTAGTCGTTAGTAGTAGTCGTATAAAAGTCTCAAGACGCAAAGCGCGCGGGCAAGCGAAAGGCTCTCTTCGGCCGCCCGCTTCCATTTGCCAGCTCTGTTGCCGGGGTTGCCATAGACTTTGCATTCTTGTATAAGAAATAACTATTTTACCGAAAAGATTATATTTCCAGATTGGTCCGATAAAAATTTCATAAAAATTGGTTACGCAGCTTGGTACAGGTAGCTGCGCAGTTGGTTTCTCCCGCTTTTTAAACGTATATTGTGATACTCAACGATTTTCAAATAACACATTTGTATTTGTTACAGGAACCATCAGAAGCGTTAGATCTAGCTGCCCGCGCGTCAATCCTCCGACCAAACGCATTCGAATGCGCGTACGCAATGGCCAGAGCTATTCTAGCCCTCAACAAGCCTTCAGAGGCTCTACCCCACGCCAGAAGAGCATTATTACTAGCCCCAGCCAACGACTTCTCAGCTGTCAGGACTTTAAAAGCTTTACAACAAGAGATTTTGACAAGGATCAACGCTGGCACCCATTCTCTTAATGGTGATACGCGCTCGATGAGAAACTACGATAGCATAAGCTTGAATATGCCTTGAATGTATTAGTGTATGATAGTATTTTGTAGAGCAAAATTGACATTGTAAACGAACGAACGAACAGCTTTATTAATCTTTTTTATTTGTATAATATGAATGCAATCACAATAAATACTTCTGCGATATTTAATGTTTTTAAGGTTTTTGAATATGGTTTGATATTATATTGTAGATAGTATGTTGAGCTTGCAGTTTTTAGTTATAATTATGTGATGAAATGACACTTATATTATGTAAATATTATAACTGGCAACTTTTACTGTACAGTTTCGTTTTATGAGTTTTCTACGTCCTCGAATAATTGCATATATATATTTTACAATTTGCCATTTTAATTCATGACAGTTATATAAATCTATTTTAGAAATAGTTGGTGCCTTCAGTTATTATTCGCAATATTTTAATGTTTTAAGATTGTTGAGTTAAACTCATGTGCCCATTTTCTTGCTACTTTTATTTATTCGGAATTTGGATGGAAAGAGTTATTTTTCTTTAGTTTGTTTTGGATGTATCCTTATAAAAATATACAGAGTGAGTATTTAGTTATACGTTATTTATTATAAAATACATGTAATCGTTTTGGTAAAAATAATTAGTACAAAATGTCTGACTAAAAAATAATGCAATAAATTTTGGAGAAAAAAATAGACCAAATTGTTTAAAATAAATTTTAAGACTGATAAATTGGTGACATTTCAAAATGGACATTTACATTTAGCTATAGAAATATAGATAAGAAATATTTTAAGTACAATAGTTACTGTGACAGTACATAATTATGATATAATTATTATTTTAATTAAATACACTTTTCATATTGTTTCAAAAACAGATTTTAATTTATAGACTAAAAAAGAAAGCGATGTAGTAGAAATGGGAGTAGAATAAGCCAACTGTGTAGTTGAACTTATAATAGTTAAAAGTAGGAATTAATATAACCTAGCCCACAGTATTCTTAGCCTACTGTTCGATTTCAGCCTGAACATTATTTTCTAAAAAACTTAAAAAAAATCTATATCAATAAAATATGATACATTAATGATTTAAATGGGAGTAGGAAGTGTAGTAGTAGAAGTAGATGTAGAAAACGGAGTAGTAGAAACAGAGTTATAGTTAATAGTAGAATGAGCTTGAGCAATTTGATTGTGCAATCTAAACGGACTCCTCAATACCCCATCATTGAAATACGGTCTAAACTCAAGATTGCTATGTGGAACTCTCATATAAACTGGTAACAGAACTAATGGTGTTTTTACCTTAGGTATATCAACTGTAGGTTTCACATCAATTATTCTAACTTTCGGTACATCAGCAGAGTTCAAAATACCATAGTTGAAGATAGGTTTTTTAACAATTTTAGGAACGCGAGGTTTGAACTGATATGGGCTAGTAACAAATTTGTTGGGTTGGGAATTAGAAGGGAAAAAAACATGGTGGAAATGCTTCAGAACCTGGTCTATGTGTTCTTTGGTGGCATTTTTATCGCTAGCGGGAGTGTTATTGATATCTTCGAAGATTTTCGTGCATTGTGGTGAGCTGTTCCTCTTTGAAGCTGGACATGTCTGAAAAATAAATACGTGGTTTGTATTACCCACCAAATGGGCGGCATTGTTAAGATCGCGGGAAGTCGATGGATGGAAAGGGCTCAGAATCGTTCTTCCTGGAAATGTGTAGGGGAGACATATGCCCAGCAATGGACTTCTTCAGGCTCTTAATGATGATGATGATGGTAAGAAGATTGTTGGAAGACAGTGGTTAAAATATTCTTCCTGGCTTTAAAATATTAGGTATTTGTAATGTAATTACAGAATTGGACTTCTCTATGCAAGGAACAAAGATGATATTGTCTATAAGAGCTTACTGATTTTATTAAGTAAACAGGCTTTTGCATCTATTGTAGATGATTTATATAGCGTCAGGGGCAACTGGTGGTCTACCTATGCCTCTACTTGCAGGACGCTATAGTGCCTGAGACAGGCTTTTAGATGGAATAGGCTTACCCAGCACCTATATCCATCCTGACAGCATAGTCGGTTTAATCCACAGGAGAGACATATACGTGCGGAGCTGACTAAGCCGCGGGTTTCCTCATGATGTTTTCCTTCACCATTACTGATTTAGTAAGCAATCGGTTTACCCAAGGATGTTTTTCTTCACAGTTTGCGATATTTGGTTTTTTAACTGTGAAAAATATGTTATGAATTAAAAAACATAAAAAACCGAATTGATAGCCTCATTTGTATTGAAAGTCGGTTGAAAAAAAGGTTTTCAATTCGGTTGATATTTTTTACGTTTGTTTCTGCTTAGCTCCGTCTTGAATATTATAAACTAATTATAGAAATCAACTGGTCCTACAAAAATTTCATCTAAATCGGTTCAACGTTTAGTTAGAAAGTCTGCTTTTTATAACGCTTTTATTAGCTTCACCTGTATGTATGTTTGTTTGTATGTATGTAACCGACCCCTTTTGAGCTCGATTTTGTCCTACTTTGAACGATCAGATTTGATTCAAACTTTGCACACCTGCCAAAGGTGTAAGGTAGTTTAAAAAACTAAAAAAACACGCTTTTATAACTAATTGAACTAAAAAGTTAAAAATAAAACTGTAATAATCAATTGAAAAATTTATAGTATTGTACAAAAAAGCGTGGGGATTTTTAACTTTTTAGTTCAATTAGTTATAAAAGCGTGTTTTTTTTTAGTTTTTTAAACTATAATTTATTTTAACTGAAATATCTTACCATCAGCAAAGAATCTAGAACATTCAAAATCTTCTTAGCCGAGTTGCAATGCTCGCCGTACAAGGGATTGTTGGTAAACGCGCTCAGATACACTTCTAGCAAGGTCGCCCATTCGCTCTGGCTGGCGAAACGACGGATTCTATTTTTCATGCTGAAGTAATCCAGGAAACCGTATTTGTTGAGAGCTCCCATCTTGGTGAGGAGGCAGCTGGTAGATGGAGTCAGGTCTTGGCACTGGAATTGTTAATACATACATACATACATAAAATCACGCCTTATTCCCATGGGGGTAGGCAGAGATCACGGATTTCCACTTGCTACGATCCTGACACACCTCTTTCGCTTCATTCACTCTCATAATCATAACATACAGAATACATAATTGTTAATACATCTTAAATAAATCGATTTTTTTTAATATTATACAGGGTTATTCATTATTAGCTGCAAATACTCAGGAATTAACAAACAAATAAAATAAAAAATATTTAAGAAATGATTTTTTTCTAGTTTAGTTATGAAAATCCCGAGAAAATCGATAAAGAATATCCTTTGGAATCATTTGAGTTTCAAAGTTGAGCTATCTGGAGACCGTTCCAAACAGTCTAGAGAGTCTGTGTGAGTGTTGACTAAATAAATCCTTTGTCAAAACGTCACACACACAGTATAATGCACTGGTGAGTACTCACACAGACACAAAACCAGAGCCAGAGACAGAGCCAGACAGAGCTCATGGTAGTCCTACTAATCCAAATCAGTGCCAGACGGAATCATTTCCAAGACGCTGGTAGTTGTATTTGTCAATTGACCTACCTTATGTTTCCAAGAAGCAAAGCTATATTTCTTGACCGGGCTCGCCGTCTGTACCACTTGTTCGACTCGACTTAGAGTCTTCAGTCCGCAATCTTTCAGTATACCTCTGTCTACTATCTCTGGTAGCCCGCAGGGACTGCGGCGATGCTTCTAAAAATACAAACAAACATACATACAAACATACACAAAAAATATCTTAAGTGGTAACCATCACCTATATAAAGCAATGCCTCGTAGGTCACGCACGTCAGGAACGTGCCCTACGATGCACTGCCCTGCGTCCATCAACTGGAGGCATACAGATATTCAGCCTCTCGTGCCAGTAATTTCACCGGCACTCATGCCCTTCAAACCGAAACACAGCAATGCTGCTTCACGGCAGAAATAGGCATAGTGGTAGTACTTCCCCAAATGAGCCTTTCACAAAGAGCTCTACTACTACTAAAACTTCTAATATTGTGGGCAATTCACACGATACTGTCTAACAACTAAGCCGTGACGCCTGTCATATAATAATAAATGTTTTATTTATAAAAATGTGTCCTTAGATGAAAATTTTAATTGGGTTGAAATATTCGTAATTAATACTTACTGGTCTGGATCTAGAAGAGCTGATCTGGCAAATTCTGTCTTCCTTTGAGTGTCTGTTAATATAAAAAAAAACATATTAATCTGCATGACGAGAACGCTTGTAAGTAATTTTGTCAGTGACTGTACGCGAGTGCAGCCCCGGGCTAAAGCTTTTACCGTCTTATAGGAGGGTTTATAAATGCATATTAAAACTAACAATTTAAATACATACTTGCAAGCATCATGTTTCGGTGCAGACTCACTCAAGGGGCAATTCTGAAATAAAAAAATTCTAAATCATCTTGTGATATAGAAATACGATAGTAAGTAGATAGAATAGATACGATAGATGCGATGATAAGCAGTGAGAGAGATCAGTGTTTTAGATGTAATAGTACCTTTGTAAAAAAAACATCGGAAATACAAAAAAATAAACCAAGGTGTGAGTTTGTTGCCTAAGCTTGATGACGTAGCAATAAATCCCATTAATCTTATACCTTTAAACGAGAAAATCTTGAATACATATTTATACAAGGTGTATCTAAATATGTGTACTATGCGAAGGTGGGGGGTTTCAGACCACAATGGTGATCAGTTGTGGGGGGGAGAAAATTAAAAATTCCTATTTTCAGTTTCCCATACAAAAATATTTAATTTCATAATGCCTAAATAAATTGACAACCCTATCCTTGTAACCCCTTGACCCCTTGACCTACTATCTCTGTAGGTCTACTACTACTACCTACTACCTCTGTAGCTGAGTTTAGGGTTGTCACTTTGTATAAAGTCAGCTGTTCATGTTGAAACTTCGTTGCAGTTTTTTTCAGAGATACCAATCGAAGTTCGAAAAGTCGTTGAACAAAAGTTGTTCCCCGGGGGGTGGAAATTCACCCCCCTTCGGGATAGTACACATATTTTGATACACGTTGTATATTTAGGATCTCGGAAACTGTGCCAACGATTATTTATGAAATAAAGTATACAGAGGGTTTCTGGAGCGATAAATCGATCTAGCTAAGATTCATTTTCAGAAAAGACTCAGGAGAGAAGTTATTTTAATAATTAAAAATTTTAGCACCATCTGTTGCCGAGTAGTCGAAATCACGAGTTAGTGTCACGGAGAACGCCATCTATAGAACTTATAGTAAACACTCGAGGCGATAAATCGATTTAGTTTTTATTTGTTCGTATTAGTTAAAAACTGTGTCGCGAATATGAAAGTCGAATGATCATACCTCACTTAAGACATCAAGGGTGCACGCAAGAATCTTATTTATCTCACAATCGGCCACATAGTCCAGAGGTTTTGATAGACAAGTGGTCAGAACTCGCGCTTTAGCCTTCAGCCAAGCAGGTTGACTGTCAGTCAAACTGTCAAGCAACTTCTTAAAAGCTTCTACGTCGACTGAACCGGAAGTGGTGATGTTCAGTTTGTTGAATACGCAGGTTTCTTGTTCACACTGAAAGCATACATTTTAAATTATACACACCCCCGAATCAATAAGTCATAAGTTACTTGAGGCCCAATTAACTGCTTAACCGATTTTCATAAAATTTCTATGCGACAAATCTGGAAATATAACCATCCAGATACCAGAAAAAAAACTAAATCGGTTCAAAAATATTTTAACGAAACGGCTACATTCGGTTTTGATAAAATTTCTATGGGACCAATCTGGCATAACCTTAATTGTTTTTTCAAATCGTCTCTTAAATGACGTAGATAAGCTATTTAAAAGAAATACATCCGAATTGAGAACCTCCTTTTTTATTTGAAGTCGGTTAAAAATGTACTCACAGTATGTGGCACCACCATAAGATCCCTATGAGTGACGGTCCTCACAGTGGTTGGCGCCGCGGTGGAAACAGTGGCGCCATCTACAACTGTCAGTCGGCTCTGGTCGCGCCACTGGAGTTCGAACCCGCACTCGCGCCGCCACGCCGGTGCTATGAACTCTGATATATCACAGCATTCGAGAGGGTCGATAGGCTGTAATAGTAAAAAGAAAGAAAAAAATATGCTCAAAGCACCGTACAAAAATAAATTTAAAAAGTAATACAATACATACCTACTAAAACTAATAAAAACATAGAATAAATAAATGAAATTTAATTAATTTAGTTGTAAATAAAAATTGCGCATAGGTATTACACGGACCATAAAAATTAGTGGACTTTGGATTAGTGATCTCCTAGCCGGTGGTGAATGGCTCAGCATAAATGCCACCACATGTTTATATAAGGGTAGCGCTAGTAAATTAGTAGGATAAGTATTTTTAAGGGGCATAATTAAGTCCTTTTCACGAGAGAAAAAAGTTAGATTAGATATAGAAGCAAGAGCAATAAAAATGTGTAGGTAAATAAGGGTCCACTCGCACTAGGCTAAAATAACGCTGTTTTTGTTTAAACATCTTAAAATTTAATATAATATTTAAGATAAGAAAAAGTCAAAGAATAGATGGGTAAACACTTGAACAGTGTGAAGTGAATGGATAAGAAAGAAGTGAATACAGAGATGACGGCCAATGGAGGAGAATGAAAGAGGAAAACATGTTGTGCCGACCCCACATAAAGTGGGACAAGGGCAGGAAGAAGAAGAGATAATATTTAAGATAAGAAATAAGATTAGGTGAGATAACTTTTTACTTGAAAATCAAACCCTAAAACTTTGATCCTCCTATCATCGGACGAAAATTGTCTATCTTACCTTTGCCGAACCAATATCTGGCTGTGCGTCCTTGAGACTGACAACACGAAGTGAATCGCCGTTGCTGCTTGCTTCTGTAGTCAAGTAGTGGGACAATGCTGAAGTTTCACGCCACTGGAAATAAATAACTTTTAACTCTTCGCTGTTATTACGCCAGGTGGAGATGGTAGCACATTTTCTATTAGAAATGCAACTTTTTTAAATCGAAACTGGTTTATGAACTGTTGTGCGAACTAGTTCATAAACTACTTTTGCTTCCTTCCATAATAGTCATATAGAATAGTCATAGTGAGTAGAATATAATAGTCATAGTCAGTAGAATAAAATGGTTTGTCATAACACATAATGTTAAAAAACCTGAAATAAATGATTAAAAAAAAAACTTTAGAAATATTAAAAAATGCGAATTTCCAATTTTTGGGGGGGTAAATCTGGCAAAAATGTATTTATTTAAGTAATTTTTCAAAGCCACAAACGGTGGCCTATCGAAATGGTGACCCCTCAGAACATACTTTGCTTTATTTTGGTTATTAAGCAAACTATGCCCTAACTTTTGGTAGTAGCAGAGCTCTTTGTGTGTGACTCGTCCGGGGAAGTACTACCACCATGCCTATTTATGCTGTGAAGCAGCATTGCTGTTTCGGTTTGAAGGGTACGTGAAATTACTAGCACGTGAGGCTCAATTGTGTGCCTCAAGTTGTTGGACGCAGGGTTGTGCATCGTAGGGCACGTTGAAGTGCATGACCTACGAGGCAATGCTTTGTTATAGGCGATGGTTACCTCTTAACATCAGGTGGGTCGTAGCTAGTTGAATAAAAAAAAAACTATGATGATAATGACTTACCTGTGAACGTAAAACCTGTTTCTCTTCAAACTGAGCGTCGTGTTTAAAGTACTGCATCATGGATGTGAACCCACACTCCGTCAGCGCCGTCGAGTTGAACAGCTGCGGCAAATTGCAGCATTTCGTGTTGAAATACTGAAAGCAGCACAAAAAAAATCTACCTTTAAGACGTTTCAAAGTGATCCTTGTGATACAACTGAATCAATAGATTTTTTAATTTGAAAAATTATAAGCTCGAAAACATGTGCCAAATGTCAAGTAACTTATATCCAATCACCACACTGTTTAGAAAGAGCTTGACACGATAAAGAAGGAGCATAACAATTTCTTGATTGGTTGGACAAAAACAGAGGAAAAAATTTAATTACTTCTAAAATGGAACAAGTTTTACTTACCTATTACCATAGAAAAAAAAACTTACGTTTTTCAAGAACCATGATGGACGACGCTCAAAAGGCAAATTCCTTTCCAAATTCTCATATCGACTGAAATAAAATATTTCTTAGTGTTATTCGTTTATTCAAAATTCTGAAATTAAACAGAGTTTTTTAATTTATGTCTAACATTTATTTGACTGGCCTCTCAGCTCAGTTGTTAGTACCTTCTGCAGGCGTAGCCGCTCGCCGTAGGTCGTGGGTTCGATCCCCACCGAGAACAAATATTTGTATTTAAGGTATACACATAGGTAAACATATTTATATATTTAAGGTATACATATTTATTTGTTCTCTGTCTGGGTGTAATATTGTATTCTAAGTATGTATTTACCCAAAAAAATGTATAAGCAAAAGTATTATATCAGCTTTCTGGTTCCCAAAGTACCAGCTCTGCTTAGTTTGGGGCTGGTGAGCCGCCGAGCAGGCCGAGAGCGCTGGTGGCCTAGTGGTAGCGGCCCCGCCTTCCGATCCTAAGGTCGTGGGTTCAAATCCAGTCGTGTACCAATGAGTTTTTCTTCGCAAAAATTTATGTACACTATGCCAGTGCTCTCAAACGGTGAAGGAAAACATCGTGAGGAAACCGGCATATCGTAGAACCTAAAAAGTTCAAAAATATGTGTCTAGTGCACGAAAGGAGCCTCTTTGAGGCGCACTTAAAATCCTTTCACCACACTTGGTTCGAAAGAATCAGTGACACGATAAGAAGAAGAAGTTTGGGGCTAGATAGTGTTGTGTCACAATATTTTGTTGTCCACAATATTTATTGATTTATCTCTCGAATTACAAATGAAAACTAACCTTTGCGAGAACATGTTCCCGAGTCCAGCGAGAGAGTTGACCGGTGCACAGGCATCATCCTTCCTCAGGCTGGCTTCAGGGCAATTCTGTAACATTCCAAGTTCATTTTTTTTTGGTTGACCTATTTTGTCCCAAATGCTAGGTTTCTTTTCCTTCTGTTTTGCCTACTACATTACCTTTCTTTTACTACTCGTCCGAGAAGTAAGTCTGCCCTAGCGTCTCTTGGCAGTCACTATCTATCGCTAGATTGCGCTTCTAGTCAATGAAGCTACGGGAACACGATTTGGAACGAAATATCTTAAAGTATTATTTTTTTTATTGATTTTATAGTGTTTACTAGAGACTTCAGGAAATCACAAAGATTTTTATAATGTCCCAAAAGTTAAGAGCCGAGCGGGATTTGAACCCGCGACCTTCCCCTTGGTACGGGACTCCACTGAACGCTACGCCATCGGATCCTATGTGCAATATATGTGGCCGGCAACTATTGATGTCCCTATCTAACGTGAGTAAGAGAGGGACATCAATAGTCTACGAGCCGATTTACACAATAGATGGCGTTACTGACATGAGTAACTGTAAACGTTACTGGTTATGAGGAGGGATGAAAGTCGTGTGACTAGGAGAGTGAGTATGGATGAGGATGGATATGTGAGCAGAGTCAAAGAAAACATGAATGGACTGTGTGAAACATGACATGGATAAATAAATATTTAATACACTATGGGATTCAGATAGCTGATACGATACATAAATTGAATGAATGATGAATGACAGAGAACCAACATCTGTGTTCACCACACAAATATTTGTTCTCGGTGGGGATCGAACCCACGACGTACGCCGCAGAAGGCAGAGCTGCTACCAACTGAACTGAGAGGCCAGTCGATGGATAACAGAGGAGTGAATGCAGAGATGACGGCTGACAGAGAGGAATGGAGGAGGAAGACATATTGTGCCGACCCCACATAAAGTGGTATAAGGGGTTGTTAGTTTCAAGGTGTGCAATAAAGAATTTTCTATTCTATTCTATTCTATAAGGTCAGGAGGAAGAAGAAGATGGTGTTACAGGCAAACTTACATTAACAAGTTGATCCACAGCACAATGCATCAACGCTTGTCCAGGACACGTGTTAGTGTACCGTCGTGGTCTGTCATGATAGCATGTGTCTACAACGCTATCAACTACATCCAGCCATGGACCGGTGGGGAGCAACGCTCTAAAAACGCTTTCAAACTGTTCGCTGGGGGGTAGTGAATCGGGTAGACCGAGCTTTGTGTTAAGACAGCTCCATTGGTGACACTGGAAAATATAACAAAGTTTAAAATAACAATTAAAAAATAAATAAATATGTATTGTGGACTATTCACTATCTGGCCCCAAACTAAGCAGAGCTTGTATATGGGAACCAGTAGCTGATCTAATACTAATATACATTTTTTTGGTAAATACATACCTACTTAGAATACAATGTAACACCCAGACAGAGAAAAAACATCTGCATTCACCACACAAATATTTGTTCTCGGTGGGGATCGAACCCACGGCCTACGGCGCAGAAGGCAGAGCTGAGCCAACTGAGCTGAGAGGCCAGTCAAAATGTCATCATCATCAGCCTGAAGAACTCTACTGCTGGACTGGAGGCCTCCCCTAAACGTTTCCAGGAAAAACGGTTCTCTTTCCATCTACACATCATAATTATAAATATATCGTAGAACGATTCTGAGCTCTTTCCATCCACCGACATAGCGCGATCTTAGCAATGTCGTCGGTCCATCAGAAACACAAGACAACTTACCAATCGGGAATTTCTCAGATACGATCTTCCAAACCCCGCTTGAGCAGAAACCTAGAACAAAATGAATCTTAAATCACTAAAATCATTTAACTAAGAACATAAATATTATTGCAAGAATGCTTTATTTATCACTATGACAGAAAAACAGGATAACAGATTGACCCATCACGGTCGGGAGTTTCAAGGCTAAAAATTTGTAAGTACATTAATGCAGCGGCCAGCAAGAGGCCTTGATCCGAAGCCCACATAACGTAAGTTTATCAATGCCTAGTGGCCAAGGCTTGCATACTTAGTATTTTTCTCAAATAATGCGAAAAAATAATTAAAACTAAGTAGAGTATCTATGACAATACCATTTTTTCTCGCGTTGAAGAGTTCTTTTGTTTTTTTTCCAATCTTGAGAAAAAAAATTGGGTTTGAGCTTTTAATTTTGCAACCCAGTTCGTAATTTAAATAAAACCTTTGATAAGTTACCTCCTTGGTTGGAATGTTTCGGAGTGAAGATCGTTCTATTTTTAAATTACATGACAGATGAGTTTACTATGTACCTAATTTATTTGGCCGCTAAACACGAAAGTAATGGATTTTCATACAGCTTTTGCCAGCCGCTGCTCGCATGTATTTGGCCCGTAGGTACAGAAATTTCAAAATAATGTTGACCAAGCATATTTGAGAAATAAATATTTGTAACGATTAGACCAATACTGATCATAGTTAGATGTATGTTATTACAAATAATGAAAAAGTGCAACTATTTTCATATTTTCTCGACTAGGATAGAGTCGTAGCATAACTAACTTGAAATGAAGCTTTTTTCATTTTGGTACCTAAACTAATCTATCTTGTGTAATAATAATATAATGTATCTTGTGTATTGTAATCTATGTATCTAATAAATGTATCTATTGTAAGCTAGGATCAATAAAATTTTCTTTCTTTCTTAACCAATATGTAAAGTCGTACTTTTGATATAAAATATTATGCAAATAATATCATTAGGTACTTAATAATATTATACAAATAATAATATGATAAGTACTTACCGTATAAAGAACAAACAAAACCCACAATATCTTCATGTTACACATAAGAAGGTTCAAGAATAACTGTGTCCACACTCCTATCTTGTGGTCTGCTGACCCCACTAACTATAACACCTACTAACTATTGGCGTACACTGTGGCATAGGGACGAATTGACCTACTAACTGTTGGAGCTTCTGTGACATCTTGTATGATAGCGTTTTATTTTGCGTCGTTAAAATAATAGGGGTATCGTATTTTTTTGTGTTTAAACATGATAACTTTAAGGCCGCGTTCACACTAAACGTGTCAAGGCGCCAAAGAAAACTAGAAAAATACCATATAGTAAATGTTAATGATTAATTAACAAGTTGATTGTCAAAGCTACTAACAGTTATAAAGAGGAACGATTCGATTTGGAAAAACTCAAAAACTACAGACCGATTTCATGAAATTTTTCACCGTTAAAAGGCTAAATTATCCCTGAGCAATAAAGGCTATATTTTTACTAGCAACCTGCCCCGGCTTCGCATGGGCATAACTTAGAAACAAGAAGGTAAAAAATGTAAAGGACCGCTAATTAAAATAAAACAATTTTTATACCAACATAATTTATTGGACATAAATTAAATAATACAATCAATCGCTTACACAAAGCTAGAATTCATCAGCAAACAAGTGAAACAAAGACATAACTTAAGGCGTCGACCCTATATGAAAGCATGCCCTCTCCTTTAATGGGGAGGAAAACTGACATACACAGACACACATAGATCAACCGCGCATGCGTACAACCGACTGATACTGAAGACACGTAAATTCGACAACTAAGTATGTATCTTAACTGTCATTTAATTCTTTATCGCCAAAAACAAGGAGAGCTTAATTCTAGATGGTATTTTCCACCAGCACTTGGCATGTGTAAAACAGAGGTTGGCGTGTTTAAAATGGGGTAGAAAACAGTCATGAAAAACAGAGGTTGACGTGTTTAAAAAGGAGTAGAAAACAGTCATTCGTCAAATTATTTTAGTTGATTCAAAAAGAGACAGTCGATCGAGCTGCCATCTACAAAAGCTTTGCATGTTCTACCCTCATCGTCATTTCATACAATACTTGTGTATTTTTCACACATAACCACATTATCAAACAAAACTTAAAACTTCCGCATAATTTTATCAATACCTAATAAACATTGATCTACAATATTTTATCGTAGTAAAGCAAACATTCAATTGAATCACAAAAATCTCTTTGAAGTAATCGATACGCACATTACATATTGAGTCAACAAGTACGTAATCGAATAACAGTAATTTTGCTTTTGATAACGAAATTGGGCTACTATTATATTCTTTTATAGGATTATTGATGAGTTTTATACAGTTTTTATTTAATTAGTACCTACTAATAAGGCGAAAACTCTTCATTGATTATAGCTACATATCTGTTTTACTATAATACACGGCAAAACAATACAACTCCGCATTACGACGCCATCTTCTCTTCTTTTTTTTCTACCCTAGGGATGTGTCCCGTTGCTTGATCCAATTAGGGATGTCCTATTCCCAAAACCGGTTAACACTACTTACATTATCATAAGTTTGTTCAAGATATTGTATGCCTTACTAAAACGAATTTGTTTATAAATGACGTATGACCTTATACTCGGTACCAATAAATGAACTAATCTGAAATGGAAGCATGCCTATAAACAGGGTCGAAGCTATAAAGCTAATTAATATTCAAACGTGTAGCTAAAACAGATATTCTTTGATTTACGCTAGCGCAAATAATTCACAAACAGCCATGACAGATGCAAATAGCGAAAAAATGTCTTACCACTGTTTTGCTTATTTTATTCCGGCCCGTATTCATACCTCTAAAAACCTACTCAATATAAGTTTCTAAAACAATACAGTTTTGAAATATTACAAAAAATATTTTGACTTTGACTTTGACAGATATGGTAATCTCACATATTTTGGGAACAAGTACAAACTCAAGGTTCTTAGGGCCGTATGCAAAAACAGTTACTGAAACCTTGACTTAGAAATAGTACTTTTTAAACTTTCGCGATCATAAAACATATTTTAACTATTTATTACACGGATATTTATCGCGTATTTTGCTTCTGAATGGTATTTGAATACAGGCCTGACTTACAGAATATTTTGTCAAAGCTACAAATGTAATTAGACCGATATTATCACCTAAATATTATAACATAACATAATAACTGATTAAACAAACTGGATTCAATGAGGAACATTAAACCAACAAGTTTCTCCAATCGACTCCTAGATGGCGCTGTACGTAAGAGAATAATTCGGCACAGAAAGGCAAGTCGCAGTTTTGTTTGAACAATTTGTTTCGCTACGTGTCTCTGTCTTTTGTATGGAGAAAAGATGAGACAACAACAATTCGTTACGTAGAAACGATCGAAACGAGTTAGTGCCTCATCAATTTTCCATACAAAAGAGAGACTCGTTCTCACACGAAAACAACAATTTGGTAGACAAAATGTTGTAAATGCACTGGGACTTGCCCTTCAGTTTGGACAATTCGTTTCGCCTGCGTGTCTTTGTCTTTTGTATGGGGAAAAGATGAGACAACAACAATACGTTATGTAGAAACGATCGAAACGAATAAATTGGAGTACTCAGACTTGGGGTACAGATAATTTCCTGTTTAAGTAAGCTCCATAATACATCTAGGATGCCTTACGAAAACATTTTTTTTACAAAATTCCTCATTTAATGGCTTGGCAAGTAAATTAGAGCAGTTCAAAACCGGGATCCGAGCCGATATCCGGAAGTTACATAAGAAAACGCATAAATAGATATTGTTAATAAGTAGATTGTGTAAATAACTGTATCCTCATCACAAAAAATGGTAAGGCACTTTTTCACTCGCCTGTAAAACAAATCGTGCGGAGATGCAGGACTTCTGAGAATTCCACTATTATACTGCTACAATTGAACCTGCAAAGAAATAAATAAGTATTGAATTTGCTTACAGCGCCTTACAGGATACATTATCATCATCATAAGCCTAATTGAGTCCAGAAGTCTTCTAGACATAGGTCCGACAAAAAAATACTCGGGAAATTTATCATCCGCACTTGATGTGCGGCTGGTTTTTCCGCAAGTAGGCCGCTGGCGAGCCCTTTTGCGAGACCCTTGACATGTGTTGCTCAACCTTTTTTAGGTTCTACGACACGCCAGTTTCCTCACGATGTTTTCCTTCACCGTTTTGAGAGTACTGGCATAGTGCACAATGTTTTTCGACAGAAAAACTCATTGGTACACAACTGGATTTGAACCCACGACCTTCAGATCGGAAGGCGGGGCTGCTACCACTAGACCACCAATGCTCTCTGGGCATAGGCCTCATACACATTTCCGGGAAGAACAATTCTGAGCCCTTTCCATCCACCGACTTCCCGCGAGCTTAATGTAGTCGGTCCATCGTGTTCGCCATTCGAGAACCTTTATTCCCCAACCTTTGTCGGTTCTTCGAGCTATATAACCGGCCCATTGCCACTACAAATTTGCTAATTCTCAGGGTACATGTACCTCTGCCTTCTGCGCCGTAGGTCGTGGGTTCGATCCCCACCGAGAACAAATATTTGTGTGGTTATATATATACATATAAATCTTCAGTATTTTTAAATCATTAAACATTAAAAATACTGAAGATTTATGGGGAATGTCTACAAAATTACTCAGCGCTATTATAACTGATATTGCACCATGCCTAGCGTATATTTTTAATAGGTGTGTTGATGAGGGTGTTTTTCCTGATTTAATGAAACCTAGTAAGCTCATTCCCCTGTTCAAATCTGGAAATGCAAGTGACCCTGCTAACTATAGACCTATCTCAGTATTGCCCACGCTAAGTAAAATCTTTGAGAAAGTTATTCTTACTCAGTTGTTATCACATTTTAACCTAAATGGGATACTTCATAGCCACCAGTTTGGATTTACGAAAGGTCGATCAACGACTGATGCCGGTATTCTACTCTTAAAGCACATATATGATGCCTGGGAAAACTCGCAAGACGCGATTGGGGTATTCTGCGATCTTTCCAAAGCTTTTGACTGTGTAAATCATGCTACATTAATATCTAAACTTAAACATTACGGCATTCTAAATCGCTCTATTGACCTAATACAATCATACTTGACTGATAGAGTCCTTAAAGTTGATGTGGGCGGTGAGAGATCTTCTGGGTCTATTATTGACATGGGGGTGCCACAAGGTTCGATATTAGGTCCTTTCTTGTTTCTAGTGTACGTAAATGACCTCCCTTTTTTGGTTAAAAAACTATGTGAAATAGTACTATTTGCTGACGATACCTCATTAATTTTTAAAGTCGATAGATTGAAGACTAATTACGATGACGTTAACGCATCTCTGTCGCAAATACTTAACTGGTTTAACGTTAATAATCTTTTACTGAATGCTAAGAAAACCAAGTGTATTAAATTTATCTTACCAAATGTGACTCTCCGGCCAACTAATATTATACTTAATGGAGAGTCACTTAACCTTGTAGATTCTACTATTTTCTTAGGACTTAATATTGACAAAAAATTGCAGTGGGGGCCACAAATCAAAGCACTTGCAGCTAGACTAAGTTCGGCTGCATATGCAGTTCGGACTATAAGATGGCTTACTGATGAAGCTACAGCTAGGCTAGTTTATTTCAGCTACTTCCATAGTGTTATGTCTTACGGTATCCTTCTCTGGGGGAAAGCAGCTGATATTCAAACTATATTTGTTTTACAAAAAAGGGCCATACGTGCCATATATAAAATGAAATCTCGAGACTCATTGAGAGAGCGATTTAAGGAAATTAATATCCTCACAGTAATTTCACAATATATATATGAAAACTTATTGTACACTCACAAACACATCTGTAGCTTTCAGAAAAATTGTGATTCACACAATATTAACACTAGAAATAAAAATAAACTTTATATTCCCAAATTTCGCCTGCAGAAGGTAAATGGGTCTTTTATGGGGAACACTGTACGCTTTTATAATAAACTTCCGGAAAATGCAACTAAGCTTCCTATTCGGAAGTTTAAAGCCTATGTTAAGAATAATTTAATAAAGAAAGCGTACTATACTCTAGATAGCTATATGAATGATAAAACTGCGTGGCCCAATGTCCCGGTCACTCTACCCATAGGAAGCTAACATGTCGATTTGCAATGTCTGTACCTACTATTTCGTATCTTATTTTTATATAAGCTGTGTAGATACTATAGTATAACTTTGAAGCGTAGCGTGTGCTGTCTTTGAAACTTTTGCTTTTGTATTATTGCATTGCATACGTCTGACTAAGTGAAGTGGCACCACACTGGAACTTCACTGCTATTATTTTAGACTATTTTTGATTTGTAAAAGGATCATATAAAAAAACAGTAGGAACCGAGACGTAGTTTGTTGCCTGTTCTTCTACGCTTGGTCGCGTGGAACTGGCACCTAGACTCACCTAGCTTTAAGACGTTTCAAAGTGATTCTTGCATCGTAATGAATAAAAAATTATTGAGTTTTTTGAGTTTTTTTGAGTTCATACATAGATGTTTGTTCTCTGTCTGGGTGTTATATTGTATTCTAAGTATGTATTTACAAAACAAAATTATACAAGTATTATTATCAGCTATCTGGTTCTGATCTTACAAGCTCTGCTTAGTTTGGGCCTAGATAGTGCGGTGTGAATTGTCCACATTATTTATTTCCAGAGAAGGAATAATTAACACAATTTTTTCAAGGATGTGGTTAAATTATGATAAGCTATATTATTATGTATTCACGATTGGTGACCACACATTGAATACGCATGTTTTAAATAACATTACTTCAATTTATACGAGCTACGAGGCAATGCTTTGTTATAGGCGATGATTACCACTTAACATCAGGTGGGCCATATGCTTTTTCCATCAACTAAGTTGTATAAAAAAATATATTATAAAATAGAATTATGTAACTAAAACGAATTTAAAAAGTATTCATAAAATACTTGATAATTATGATATTATAAATGCACATGTTAACATAATTTGAATGTTTGTGTTGTTGACCACGCCTGAACTACTGGTGCGATTTGGATAAAATTTTCAAATTAAGAGCTATTTTTTATCACAAAAAATTACATTCTTCCCTAGTAGTTACCTAAGTTAGTGTGAGCGCAATCACAAGAACGCTCCAAAGCCGAAAGCTCGCTTCATGCTCTCGAAGTAGTAGCGGCGCCAATTCTCGCTCGTGTGCTCCACTTCTGCAGCGGGAACCAACTCTTGCTTCAACGTTACCAGGGTATGGTCAGCCTGGAATAATCCGCGTTAAATCAGGTTAGTAGCAAGCACAGAACTGGTAGGTAGGTCTGGTAGCGGTCCCGCCTTCCGATCCCGGCCGTAGGTTCAAATTATGATCGTGCATCAATGAGTCTTTCTGTCCAAAATCATGCCAGTACCTTCAAACAGTGAAGGAAACCGGCATGTTCGAAACTAAGTTCAAACACATGTCAGGTATTTATTTAATTATTTGACAATGGTATTAAGGTTAACAAAAAATATAGCAGAAGCTTATGAGAGACAAATACAGAGAAACAAAACTATACACATCCAAAGAAAACATAAAACAAATAAAATATAAATCAAAATAAACTAAAATAACTATAACAGGTCAGGTGCAAAACAAGCGCACATAAAAATAGGAGGCGCACACAAACTTCTCTCAAAAAACAAGTGACAAGACAAGAAGTAGTATGGCCCATGAAGGGCTTGCCCGGGGAAGTACTGCCACCATGCTTATTTCTGCCATCAAGCAGCATTGCTGTGTTTCGATTAGAACGGTATGAGTGAAATTACTGGCACATGAAGCTTAACACCTTAAGTTGATATTGGATGGGCACCGTAGGGCACGTCCCTGACCCACCTTCTCATCAATGGTGAAGGTGACCTCTGAGTAGTGTTGATCGGGCCACTGCTTCAGTCGCCAGAGCTGCACAATCTTTTTTCCGGGCACAAGCTCCCGGAACTCTCCAGTCACATTGCCTCCAAAGAGGGCAAACTTGCCCCCCTTCTCTGCCTCCATTTTTACATGCCCCTTTAAAAATAAATACATCATTATTGATTCTACAGTGAAGTAATATATAAACTCATTATCATCATCAGCCTGAAAAGTCCACAGCTAGGCGCTTCACCTCTTATGACTGGAGCGATAGACAGCGACATCGCGGGATGTCAGGGCAGATCTTATTCCCCCAACTCAATTAGAATTAGGTACATGGTCTTCTGCTTTTCCTTTGGGTATAGGAGAGAAAGACGATTTTGAGCACTCTCCAATTCTCCACCCACCATATTCCGCTGACTTTGTCATGAAACATCATCAGTCAAAGAGGTAAATAAATAAATTGCTTTAGTTTTAACTTTTTTTAGAAGAAGGTTTTATAAGTTTGAGACTGTAGTGTTTGTATGTCTGTAAAAGTCTAGGCTGGCTCCTTCCTCATCACCTAACCTAGAAGACTAGAAACTAATTTGTCTCTTGGCTCATAGCGTAGTACCAAGTACCAAGTCCACTGCTGGACTAATGTCTTTCCCAAGACATGCCACTGAGCCTGGTCTTCGGCTCTTCTTCAGTGCTTGCCAGCAACATTCCGCAGATCATCACCCCACCTTGCCGAAGGGCGTCCTACATTACGCTTACCTAAACGCGGTCTCCACTCTAGTATTCAATCTAGTATTGATTTGTTTAATCCTTTAATATTCTTACCTGTGTAAAAGCAGTGACCATTTCTACTCGAGTCATGGCGTCAAAGAACTCCTGCCCGCGACATTGAAACTTCTCCGTCAGTTCAATGCATTTGGTGTCTAGTTTCACTCCAACTTGAGTGTTTTTTGGAGAAACTATGGGCTCCATGTTAATTTTCCTGTTGAAACCGCTGGTGATGGTTGAGACGTTGTCTGGTCGGACTGCGGTTTCCCCTTTCTTGGGTAGGATTAGACCTATATTCACATGTTTTAGGTTAGGATATGAAAATGAAACTTAAAAGATTTCCAATAAATTCTATGGAGGAATGAGCACACTTTAATTTAAACAAGAAAAATACATCGTAAATTAATGGCGGCCTTATCGCTCAAAAGCGTTTTTTTCCAGGCTACTTATATTTAAGGTATCTTTGAAGAAAAACCACTTTAGGATACAAGCATAACAAGTTGGAAAATGAGTCAAGTCTAAGATTTCATTCATTCATTGAGGTGTACTTCGAAATTCTTCCACCCCACTGGTTGAAAGAGCAAGTGACATGACAAAAACTATTGAATAGTTTGAAGTAGTATTTCACCTTTAGAGAACTCCTCTTTGAGGCTGCGAAGATATTCCTGTAGCTGTTTCCTGATCTCGTCTCGGCCATAATTGTGCATGAAGGCTTTGAGCCGCTGTGCTTCGTCTCCAGTTTCTTTTATAGTAACAGTCATCTGTAATACATATTTGTAACATTATATTGATTAAAAAGCAGCCAAGTGCGAGTAACATAATAATATAATGGTTCTTGTTGTTCGTCGAAAGGTAAATTGCGGTTTACGATTTATGACGTATAAAAAAAAACTACTGGCTAGATCTCGTTCAAACCAAATATCGTTGGAAGTTTGCATAGTAATGTACAACATATATTTTTTTTAGGTTTATCATTCTCTTATTTTAGAAGTTAGAGGGGGGGGGGCACCAACTTTTTTCCACTTTGGAAGTGTCTCTCGCGCAAACTATTCAGTTTAGAAAAAAACGATATTAGAAACCTCAACATCATTTTTGAAGACCTATTCATAGATTTCATAGATACTCCACACGTATGGGTCCGATGAAAAAAAAATTTTTGAGTTTCAGTTTCAAGTATGGGGACCCCCAAAATTTATAGTTTTTATTCTATTTTTGTGTAAAAATCTTAATGCGGTTCACAAAATATATCTACTCGCCAAGTTTCATCAGTCTAGCTCTTACGGTTTCGGAGAAAATGGCTGTGACACGCAAGGCCGTCTTAAACTAGGCTGGGGCCCTTTGGCACACAAGAATTTTGGGCCCTTTTGGAAAGTAATAAAAGCTAATTGTAATATTTTTTTTACTAAGCATAACCATTTATTATAATATGTAATCAAATACAGTAGGATATTATAATGGCGTAGTGAAAAAAATGTAATGTGCCTGACAAAAATGTTATGAGAATGAATGTGTTAGAGAAATTGTCGGTCCTTCGGGGCCCCCTGAGAATGGGGGCCCTGGGCACGGGCCCCGTGTGCCCTTATGGTAAAGACGGTATTGGTGACACGGACAGACAGACAGACATGACGAATCTATAAGGGTTCTGTTTTTGCCATTTGGCTACGGAACCCTAAAAACCAACTTCATCATCATCATCATCATCATCATCCACAGCCTGACTTCACCCACTGCTGGGTATAGGCCTCCCTTACTTTGTGCCATCTACCTTGATCCTGTGCCAGTCTAAACCATTGCCGCCTTGTGACCCTGTCTATGTCGTCCATCCATCTTGCTGCAGGGCACCCTAAGCTTCTGTAGCCGGCTCTTAATAAATCAGAATCATTTATTGACAAAGATATATTATTATTATGATTTATTTATAGACAAGCAGGTTTCTCTGTGTCTACATCAAACAGTGTTGAATTATAGCCATTTAATTTTATTGATATTGTCATTTTTTGATTTGGTCACTATTTAAGCACACTGATTTACTAGTTCCTAGCCAGTTGTCAAGTTTGTTTTTGAAGCCATTAACCGAGTTGGTGCAAACAACATTCTCACTATATAGACAAAGTACCTCAGAGGAATGAAAGAAAGAAAACCATGTGGACAGGATAATATCGACCTGAGGTTTTGTATGAATGTACCTTAATAATTCCATTGTAACTAATAAATTATTTATACCCAAGTAAAGGAGGCAGATGTTTAATGCATAATTCCTGCCCGCAGTACAGCTGTGTATTCAAATAAGTTATAAATACTTACATCAACTTCGCTGACATCATTTTCTTCAGATAAATTAGGAATATGAAGCTCGCCCTTCCAGATTTCACTACCACCAGGCACGGAACCCTCCCATTTCAACTTGATATCCCATTCATAGAAAAATATTAATTTCCCTTTCCTATTATTAGCTGTAGCTTCTCCGTCAATCTTCTCGACTTCGGAAACTTTAACATTCATTCCGTTCTGACCTATTACAAAGTTGGTTAGTAGTTCCTTCAGGCGGTCTTTAGACCAGGGTCCTGCGTTTTTCTCCGTCCAGTGCCAGTTGTTGACATTTGTGGCATCTGGGCGCTCTTCTACGATCCACCGAGGGTCTCCTTCTCCCCATTTAGCCATCGCACACCACCGTGACTAGGCTACGCACAAGGTCTGGAGGATAGGGTCGAGGAAATATCACACGAAGATTAACAGAAATGCGTGAATAAATCTGTTCGTGTAACGGAATTTTCCCTCAGATTGTTTCCTTGAAATGCTACGTAATCACGCTTTGAAATAGTAAAACTCGTGTTCATAAAAACAACTCCAAAATCTGAAAATCGCGTTACTTGTTCCTATTTCTCGTCGTTACTCGCGATTGCTCGCGATATTTCGAGAAAAGTCATTCACTGACTGAAGTAAAGTGACTGACAAACATACTTACAGACCGACCAACTTATCTGTGAATTGAAGAGCGTCGCTCTAATCGCTCTGGTGTTGCCATTCTACGAATAATGAACCATAATTTGGGATTCCTACATAGATCTAACCACCACGTACCGGACCACGAACTGGAAGACGAAAAGTAGGGCGCCCACCCACCAGATGGACCGACGACATTGTTAAGATCGCGGGAAGCCGGTGGATGGAAAGAGCTCAGGATCGTTCTTCCTGGAAATGTGTTGGGGAGGCCTATGTCCAGCAGTGGGCCTCTTCAGGCTGATGATGATGATGACATAGATCTAATCTGCTATGTTTAGCCTTCACAGACAACTGACATAACTGAATCTTACCTAATCAAAAATGTGTTTACAAAAACTAACGGGTTGTATGAAGCGAGTCAAACAGCGCGTGCGGCTACTGCTAGTTTATAATACAAGACATTGAATAAAACACTAACAATTTTATTAATTAAATATAACGTGTATGTTTAAATATTTTTACAATATTATATGTATTATCAACAGAACTTGAGGTACTAGGGCTGACATCATAATCATGATCAGAATCACTCTCGGACTGCATAAAATTCATGTACTTTTCGTCGTATCTATCGCCCATTAATATCGAAGTAATCGACAACAATAAAACCAGCACTTCGTTTTCTTGATTTTCCAGGCGTTCTTACTTTAGTACCGGTAGTTTCTTCTGCTACCTTTCCTTCCTGAAAAACAAAATACAAAACTAAGGAACTAGGTAAACTAGACGTGACGCTGAAAGCTGAGTCAAGTATTAAATGCATGTAAGTACAGAAGTTATCTGGCGAGCGATGCGAGCGAAGATTTCAGAGTCTACTCGAGTCGAGGTACAAGTTTCATGAGCAAAATTTATGGGATACGAGGATACGACTGGTCACACTCACCTGTAGCAACAGAAACTCGGTTGGTTATTTTATTAAATGGAATAATCGGAGCTTATTGGCGAGCTTCCTCTTCAAAAAATGCTTTGACCTTCAGAATAATATTTCAAGCATCACTTTTTATAGCTTTTGGCATGGTTGGAAACGCAAAATGTTTAATATCTTATAATAAACAGAAAACACGCAAACAGAGACCAACTGACAATCGAACGCCATTTTCATCATGGCGGCTGTAGTTCCATTTTCAGCCACTTCACAGATAAGTTGGTGGCTCTGTAGATTGACTTATCAACAGTCGGCATGACAGACCAGGCGGTCTGACTTGCCAACTTTTATGTAAAAGTTCTACCTATAGTTCATTATCATTCGCAGAACCCCTTGCTGAAATATAAATAAAAATGAAAATAAAACATTAAGCAATTCATTTGTTAAAACTAACACAATTTTGCAGTTAGTTGCTAATTATATATTGCCCCTAAATAATTGCACAAGGGATTCTATTAATTGCCCTTACTTGAATGCGTAAGCAACAACGTAAAACTGTCATGTTCAAAGCATGTGTTTAGATATGTTTTTAGGTTCTATCTAACGCCTTTCAGATCGGACTTTTGCATTCAAGAATGTTTCATATTTTTTATCATTTTCAAAGTTCTCCAATCAAATTTGACTTGATTTGGGGAAAGTTACTTTTCATGGCAACATTTTAGTATTTTCTACATGTTTCTAGAACTTTGTTACCAACCGTCAGCACTAATTTCAATTCCGGTCAGATGTCAATGTCAAAATAATTTTATTTACGTTCCATTGTACGCACTAAGGTGCGCATGCGATACGCTCTTGGAGGAAGGATCAAAGGTGAAAATTATGTGAGGCACCAAGCTTAGTCTCTCCGAGTAATTTTTAATCCTATTTTTATATACCTGCCTTGCTTGATCCTTGATTTTCAGTTGACTAAGTAGGTAAGGTACGTATTTAAGTTAGTTTATTTCTTAGTTAAGCTACGATATTTTAATTTGTAGTGTCCACAGGAAAACGAAAGGTAGAACGGCCGCCAACCCGGTAGGCGATAATGTACATCTCGTTATTGTACACGACCGTAATTACAATAGGATGCCAGTTATGCCATGACATGCACATCGAGCAATTCAAACATGCATTTTTGCTTTTTTGTTCTGACACTGGATACTATACCTTGTCCTTGATACTTTACAGGGCGGATCCGACTTGGATAGTCTATGTTATGTTAGAACATAAACACAAGGCGAGCATGCCGCCGCGCAGTGCCGGAAAATTTTTTTTTCAATACACTCAAAGGAGCTGACCCGTCTATGACAATTATCCATCGCTAGATAAAAAAGTAATAATCGAAATATTTATTTGCGACAGTGTACATGGGCCTTTACAATTTCACAGTGAAAAAACTGGACTTTTTTAACTGGGTGTGCATTAACTGGCCGTACATTAACCGGGCCCGCCACCCCACCCGATGCCGATGTGCCTACAACAAAAACGAGCGAGAGAAATTAGTTGAATGAAAAAGGCTCTAAATCGGACTTCGGAATCGATTTCCTGATAATTTATACTTACCTTTGAAATATTGGAAAGAAGCTTATTGTCCAGCAATGGAGCTCTTCAAACTGATGGTGATGACAATAGCGCGTAGTGCCCCAGTGTGGCTCATAGAATAGAAGTAGGTAATATAAAAAAGGAAATCAGGGTCATTCTCAATTACTTGCTCTTTTCCCATCGCCCATCCCAGTCACCTTTCTTTTCCCATCTGACCCCGCGAACCTGCTCACTGGTACGGTAGGAGTAGGTAATAAGTAGGTCAATTACATAAATCTTAACAATATTATGCTATTCAAGGTAAACTAATTAATTCAAATCGTTCCAGCCAATGTTGTTTTGTTTCTTACCTACTTGAGCAATTATTATTCCACAAATTAGTAGGTGCATAGGTAAGTAGAACCTACACATATAGCTATTAGGTAGAGGTTTATCATCAAATTAATATTGGTGGATTGTATGAGTCTCTACATAGAATTGAGAGAATTCACATTTTATATTGTACTAAGTGAGATAGGTACTTACGTACCTACTCATAATAGTGTCATAAACCTTTAGGTAGGTACCTAGCCTTGTAACTTGCCATTGTTTTTGAGGCGGCTTCTCGCTTCCAAAAATTGACCCTCTTATTTAAAGGTTATTATGACGTTATTGTACCAATATCACAAGGTCACTTTACCATTAAGATAGGTACAGTACAGGCACATTCGTAATCGTATGCTTTTCATCGCCAAATGGTTCAAACTCGTTATCTCTCGGTGCGAGTGAGATAACAGACCGGCCTCCACGAAAACAAAACGTAAAGCAAAACCAACCGAACCAGCTCAGTTGATCAACGTTGGTGCGCAAACGCGGCTCGTTAGACTCAGTACCAGTTTTACAAATAGAAATACCACAATGTTCCCGCTACGTCGTATTGTCTGCAATAAGGTGCGCGATAGTCCTATAAGTTTTATTCAAGAAGGTAACCTTGTGAGTAATTGATGAGAAAAATGGTGGATTTGCAGATCGCCGATCAATGGCGAATGCCAGCTGGTGCTGCGCAGGCACGTAAGAACTACAGCTCTGAAGCTGCCCCTCCTCGACCTTTGACCATGCTGACGGATGATGAGGTGGCCATGCAGGAAACAAGTAAATATTAGCAAATTTTGTTACTAATAACAGTTTTCAACAACAAATACCTACTTTTGATGTCTGGTAGGTAGTAGGTAGCTGAAAGCTAAAAGGCATCACCAGCCCCACCAGGCAATTATTTTTCTATCAATTTATCTACTACCCAAACCTTACCATACCACTAGTTTAACCTAAATAACGTACCTACTTAGTACCATAAACTTATTTTTAAGAAAGTATAAGATTAGGTATTCAATTTTACGGTAAGTACCTAGGTCTTAAACATTTCAATAACAAAGTATAGCTGTTATAAGTGTGGTCTAGGTCAGCACCGACTTTGACGTGGTTAGAATAACGAGTTGATGTAACATTCTGACTTAGCTTGTTTGTGCACTTCGACTGTCATCATTTCGATTAAAAGCAGTCCTAAAGTTAGCTTACAATAAATAGAAAGATATGGCATTTGTAAATGATACCGGCGTCAATTTATTATTACGACATCAACATAATCTCAATCATACATAAATTCAAATTCAAATATGTATGAATTTATTCAAGGGTATCACAATAATTACTTTGAAACGTCTTATAGCTAGGTAAGTCTAGAAGCCAATTCCACGCGACCAAGCCTAGAAGAAGATGAGGTATAAGATCTGTAAGGTCGTCAGGTACCATTTAGATAATAATTATAAATAAAAGAGCTAAAAAATACTATAGACAAATATTATGTAGCAAAACACATAAACCTAATAAGCCTAATTAGCAAAATGTGTGCTGGTAGTACGGTATTTGCTAACTCACCTTTAAAATGCGAATAGTATGACTCTATTTTTGTCCGGTTTGATTATGCAGGTAGGTACGTATATGTTATTTTACCTAGTTTGACTCTAATTAAGAATGCATATTATTTCGATTTGTCGAAGTAACTTCCTCTACATCATTTATTAAAAAGGTAGGCATATTAATTTATAAAAATACCAAGTATTTAATTAGTGAATATAGGTTAGTTGGTAACTAATCAGAAAACATAATAATAGTTTCTTAAGTGAAATCTGGTGACAAGAGATAAAATAATTACCAAATATAATGTACCAGTTAGCAACAGCACAAACAAATACCTACTGTGCCATATACACGAGTAGATTATTTGATAAACAATTTAAAGTTTAGGTACTATGATAAGTTGATACAGCTGTAGCGCAAAATATGTTAAACTATGCGAAGAAAAACATGATACCTACAAAAAATACAGGAGTATTCTATCAACAATTACAGGCACGAAAATGAACAATACAACGATGTAGCATAACTTGGTTACCATTTTAGGTCCCTATGAAAGTAATTTCCACTTACATTGAAAATATTATATTGTAAGTACCCAATTTTTTGGACGCCTACTTGTAAAACTAATTACAACAATAATATGTTTAATAATAGAGCTTGCGAGATGTACATACAATAAGAGATTTAGGTACTCAAATTGATAATTCAATTTGTTTTTTTCATGATTTCCGGCATACCGTTTGGTTCCCAAATAAAATAAATCTGACAAAATTTTTCACAGTAAACGTTTTTTTTTTATTTATTTATTTATTATACAGAAAGTTAGGTACATTTAACATCGAACAGTGGTTTAAAGCCTAAGTAAGGTTTGTCTTACCACTGTTATGATACCCGTTGATATTATGACAGCATTTTGCAAAGGTTCAGTGCTTTCATTTCGATAAGAGTAGGAATAATAATTGAACCTTCAAAAAAAATAACAAATCGTCATGTTTTGCCAATTTCAGTTAGAAAACTTGCATCGGAACAGATTGCCCCACTTGTCAGGAAGATGGAAGACGAGCACAAAATAGACGACGGTGTCAGAAAGCTGCTTTTTGATAATGGTGTAAGTCAATCTTCTAACATAGGAATCTTTAACCACAGTAAGCTATTGGATAAGGTTCTTAAAACAGCTTCGATAAAGCTGGAACCGGTTCTAAACCGACGCGTGGACTTAAATTCGACACACACTTGGTAAGCGTAGTTGGTAGCGATTGGTTGGTTGGTTGTTAATGTTATCTCTAAAATATTGGTCAGCGATCGAAATCTCCAGTGGGGTTCATGCTTTATAGAGTCTTCTACCATAACTGTAGGTATCATATCAGTTTGTCTATTGAACTCTGGTGAAAAACTCTTCGACATAGATTTATACAGTTATACAAATTTTTATTAACTCTTCAATCAAAAATTATTTGATTGAAGAGTTTTCTGTTGTAGTCCGTCGAAGAAAATTATTTCCTGGATCATAACAAGCAATCGAATTATGGATTTCCTGATTCACTGACAGTTTGGAAAATATAGAACACCACCTCACCTTTATTGTCCATTGCAGTTGATGGGCATTGAAACCCCTGTAGAGTACAGCGGCTCTGGCTGCGGATTCCTCACCATGATGCTGGTGGTAGAAGAGATATCCCGAGTCGACCCTGCCGTGGCTGCTTATGTAGACATCCACAACACCCTCGTCAACTCACTGTTCATGAAACTGGGAACGCAGGAGCAGAAACAAAAATACTTGACCAAACTCTGCACAGAATACGTAAGTAGAAATTGAAGGCCGGACTTTAGAAGTAATAGAATAATGAATCGTTTAACATTTAAAGTTCTCAAATAGCGATCATGAGCTGGAATACGAATAAGAAGGCCCCATCTGGTCAATTGACGATATTGTTAAAATCGCGAGATATCAAGAAGAACTCAGAATTGATTTTACTAAATGTATAGGGGAGTCCTATATTTAGCAGTAGACTTCCTAACTTCTTCTGGGTGATAATGGTTGATTTTAACGCTAACTTTACACTGAATGTTTCAGGCCGGCAGTTTCTGCCTGACAGAACCGACCGCAGGATCCGATGCTTTTGCCCTGAAGACAGTTGCAAAGAAGGAGGGAAACCATTTCATCATTAACGGTTCCAAGATGTGGATCTCCAACTCTGATGTCGCTGGAGTATTCCTTGTTATGGCCAATGCTGATCCTTCTAAGGTAGAAATTAATTTAACCTTCATAATATTTATTTATACTTACCTACTACCTACGTCACACTAGATAATAATAGGGATAGAATTGTCAAAAATATATTGATTAGATTAGATCTTAAAACTTCAATCATTTATCTATAATGATAATGGGAAATACTACGGGGAGCCCGATAAGCCGAACCCTCGAGCTGCATATTCAAGAGGATTTAGATAAACTATTTGCAGTTGACTTGCTGAAGGCATACTCACCCCAGCAAATTAAAAGCTCGCTCGGCTAAGTCAACAGTTTACTTATCCTCTTCAATTTATTCCAGGGCTACAAAGGAATCACATGCTTTATTGTGGAGCGAAACACGCCAGGTTTGAGCGTCGCCAAACCTGAAAACAAGCTCGGTATCCGCGCATCTGGAACGTGTATGGTGCACTTTGACAACGTGAAGGTGCCAGAGGAAAATATCCTTGGAGAATATGGAAAAGGGTAAGTCGTTCAGAAATTATTGTCTCTGCTATAATATGTACTTGTGTTGTTAAACATTCGCCAGCCAAACAACGGCATCAACTACATATATAAAAAGATTGGGTATAAATATCAACGCCTTAAAAAATATTTATATTCTTATAGTGTTGCTATTATTTTTCAGCTACAAATACGCAGCTGGCTTCCTAAACGAAGGCCGTATCGGTATCGCATCGCAAATGATTGGACTCTGCCAGGGTTGCATGGATGCAACTATTCCCTACACGCTTGAGAGAAAACAATTCGGCAAAAGAATTTACGATTTCCAGGTACCTACTTCATCTATGTAGTAAATAATAGCTACGATTTTAAGCAGCCAAAGCCAATGTTTACAATAACTTTTATATTAATCTCCATCTCCATCATTTATTTCTGCTTGACCTTTACGTAGCACGGTTTAGGGGGCAGATATTGCTTTTTTTTGTTATTACCTAGGCCTAGGTGGTTAATTACATTGTTTGTCGTCCTCAGGGTATCAGCTACCAGGTCGCGCATCTCTCCACACAGCTCGAAGCTGCGAGGCTTCTTACCTATAACGCGGCTAGGCTCAAGGAGAACGGTCAAGACTTCGTGAAAGAAGCTGCAATGGCTAAATACTACGCTTCGGGTTAGTAACAGTTTTGTTCCTACTAAGAACCGCCAAAGTTTTTTTCTTTAGCAAACACATTGCTAAGACGATATTTGATTACGTCGATTTGTGCTTATCAAATTCTACTGTAGACCTGTACTGTAGGTAGTTGTAGATATTTTTTTCTACAATATTAAGATATAATCGAGAATATAGATTTACAATAACTTACTTACGATATGCGACCTAACACCCAGAAAAAACAAAACGTTAGTGGTAAAACCATCTAAAACCCCTTTCTAAAGTAGCTTACCTAACTCATAATAAAAAAATTTTCCCACTGCCCCCTTTTTCCCATGAGATCCCCGGTTATTTATAACGGGTCCGATTAAAATAATTAAGAATAACCCTACTTTCCCAGCATTCTTCAATCCGTATTCAGAAACAGCGCTTGAAAAAGATTTTTTTGACAGTTCTCCATTGAACATCCATTGACAGAAATCTGTGCTTGAGGCTTGACTCAGACTCAAGCACTGTTTCTGAATACGGGCCTTACACATTCTTGAACCTTCATTGTTCGACCCTCATTGTGCCCATTCTTCCAGAAATTGCTCAGACGCTCACATCGAAGTGCATAGACTTCATGGGCGGAGTTGGTTTCACCCGCGACTTTCCCCAGGAGAAATTCTTCCGGGACGCCAAGATTGGAACCATTTACGAAGGCACCAGCAACATGCAGCTTCAGACTATCGCTAAGCTGATTGCGAAAGAGTACACGCAATAATGAAACTTAGTCAAGGATACCAAAATGATTCCATGCCTTGGAAAAGAGAAACGAATGAGGAATATTTTTAAAAACCTTGGAGGAAGAACATTAATTTTAAAAACAATGATAGTTCTTTCAACCCACTCATAGATGGCGTTGATCGAAAACTGAGGTTTAATCCTGCATTGATCCAATGCAATCCAATGCCTACTACCGCCATCTAGAATACCTTTTGTTAAATTTGCTATTGAAATTATTTAAACGAAATTAGACTGCTCAACTTTTTAACAACAATATGATTTTTTAGACTGCTAAGAGCATTTTGTAGATTTATATTTAGGTATACATAGATATTTTTTTGTATTTTTTATAGTGAACCCTTAGGTATTTACATAGGTAAGCCCATTCCTACCTGTATTTAGGTAATATAATTGTAAGTTGTATATATTAATAAAATATAAAAACCACTCATTTTGTTTTAACTGATAATTAACCAGTTTCATAAAAGTAATATTCTTGATATCAATCTAATATTTTCTTATATTTAAGAAATATATAAATTAAAACGAAAACTATAAGTTTTTAATTTAATAATAACTTCAACTAAAACTATTTGTACAATCACATAATTTCAATAGTTTAGCAACAGCAGTAAGCTTTAAATAATTTGAAAAATTGATTATGGCATAGACAAAAAGTATTCCAAACAGCTTAGAGGTTGTATTATGCACATCAAAAAACCTTTGTATACTGAATATTCAATTGGTTTTAAACGAAATTGCATTAAGATGTGACAGTACATCCCTAGTTCTAAACTAGACAGCAGACTGCCTGTTACTTAGGATCATGTGGCAATTTGTATCCGACCATATCTGCGGTTTCTTGAACAGACCGTTCACCCGTTCCCTTGAACTCCTTACTAATTTCCTTGAATCTCCTCGAGTTTTCTAGGTAGTTGCAGTACGATCTAGCTTTGAAATGCATTTCATCAATAGCTTTGCATAGCTGCAGATCAGTGGTCTGATGTTTGCGGTATTCCGAGAGCACATACAGAACCATCTGGTTTTCAGCAAGCTTTTTCGTAGAGCTCTGTTTACGAATCTCCGACAACAAGTGTCTAAGGGTTACAAGAGCTGGTTTCGTGGTGATTGTAGCCATTGTTCACCTTCAAACAAATTAAATATTCAACTTTTCTATCATAAGCGAAGTGATAAATTCTTCAGCGTTCTCATATGTAGGTTTGCTGCTGTTTTTCCAAAAGTCTGGATCCAATTTTGTCAGTTTGTCTTTTGAGAAATGATGGAGAGATGTGTCGTTGAAAATATCAGTGAACTTGAAATTGTTTTCTAGTACCGTTTCATCAGTGTATGGATGTATTTTGTAAATATAAGGAACTGAATCTAATATGATTCTGCTAGGATTATTGTCAATCAGAGCAGAGAAACTATTACAAATAAGCAGGCAGTTATGTAACTTACTACTCCAGTTACACCAAAGAAAATTGTTGGTTAATTGTTTAGGACAGTGTGGAAAATATGCTAGTGTGATGCCATTTTCTGGTGTTACATAACTGCCTTCATTGTTTTCTAGTATAACCTCAAGTCCTAATCTGCTGAGGATTTTACACTCTGATTTGTAGAATATGGGGTCGTGAACCAACACTTTTTCAACACCACAAGACTCCTTAATACATAACAAAAGAGCAAGTTGATATCTGGATATGTTGCATTCTGCTATGTGACCCAAACCAAAACAAATTATTTCTATGACATTCTTTTCTTGTAAAGCGGTACTCACGGCTAGAGTAAATGATTTCGAATAATCAGATATCCTTAAATCTTCAACTGCAGTTTCAATATTCCTGAAATAAAAGGAACCTTTGATTATTGTGGATGTAAACAGACATAGCTAACCTCAAAGTCTGAAAATGACTTATCGTAAAAACGTTAGCTACCGTAAAACTTTTTCAATGTCTACAACAGTTTCTTCTTGCTGAAACTGTATTACTCTTGCCGGTATTACTGTTTGTTTGTTTTTAGAATTTCGTTTATTTTTCACAACTCGAAAACCATCTTTGTCTATTTCCGAATTTGACATTTTGAAAGTCGTTTTTTTCTTTCCTGTCACTGTCAGTAGTGTCAGTCCTTGTTTCAACGTCAACGCTCGGGTTGTCAATGTCGTGTTTGTATGATTGGATTTGGGAATAGTTTCTAGATGACGCCTCGGGGCGAAGCGTGGGCGAAGGCTAGACAGTTGCGGGTTCGATTCCCGCTGCGAAGACCGGGGTGGTAATGGCGGCATGAGCTGAGCGGGCTCGACCAGAAGTCAAATGTTAGAATGACCAACATCAACATGAATTTGCATTAAACGCAATGCAAGTTTGATTTTCCTATTCATGTTGTGATCCGAAGATATATTTTCAGTCCATATTATTTAGGTTTTCCGCCACCACGCACAGTGTCAACTTGCGCACACTCTATTATGATTAGTGTTACATGTGACTTGACTACCTACGATCTCCAGGTGGGTAGGTAGGTGTTCCACGAAACCCAAGTAAAAAGAGAGTGCTTCCGCGACACAGTTCCATTTTGATTAACCTCCATCCTCATTCCCACAGACGTCCTTCACTATTTGGGTTAGAAAAATTGCCTACTAACAAACATTAGGGGACGCGCCTTTGCATATCGAGTGACCATTGTCCACCTTTTGTATGGGACAATCAAATCTACGCTATTCAGATCACGTACTAGTATTCGTTTCAACATACCGTAACAAGAAATCTACAATTATTTATTCTGTGGTGACAATAATAGCCAGTGGTATTTTTTATTTGTCGTCCACGCCTCGCTATAGGACGACGTTCCAGAAAAAAAGCCTAGTGCATCGTGCGGAAAAATCAAACTACCCGCGATCGAATCACACTTTTCTTGAAAAAGAAAAAATATCTTGCTTGTACCTACGCTCAAAATAAATTAGTCTCGGTTCGTAGCGTTAGCGAAGGTAATATTTTAATTTTTGTGTATCCGAGGTTTGTTTTTTTTTTGGTTAGTTAAAACACGTCTTGCTCGTGAAGCTATCGTGTTGCATGGGGTGAATGGTGAACTATTGAAGGTTTTGTGTGAAGTGAAATGGATCGCTACTCAGTGACCCGGCGATCTAAACGCAACAGCGGTGGACTATTTTCCAAATGGAGGAAAAAATATGTGTATGGAATCCTGAGTAAGCGGTCTTGGATAACCAGCAGATACGATTTGAATGTGAGTATTTCAACCTATTCTTCTTCTTAGAATGCCTCTCCACAACTGAAGGTTGGCAGTCATCCTTTTAAACTTTCTTTCATCTAGGGCAAGCCTAATCAGGTCTTCTACTTTCTTGATCCCGGTCCATTCTTTGATGTTGCGAAGCCATGATGTTCTTCTACCTACTCCTCTCTTGCCCAACAGCTGGCCCCTGTTTAATAAAGCTGACAACTCGACACATATGTCACAAAGCGACAAAATTGTGGAATTGTCACGCTTAAGCTATTAATAAAAGTGACAAATTTGTCACAAAAGCGCGACAATTTCACAATTTTGTCGCTTTTTGACATATATGTCGAAATGTCAGCTTTATTAAACAGGGGCCAGATGGTAACGCTCATGCCGTAAGACATGTCCTCAACCTCGTATTTTTAATCAAATCGGTGCTTAGGTCCTTCTGGCTTTTAATACTTATTAGGTACCAAAGTATACCAACCTAGTGTGTAGGAATTGGCGTGAAATTATGCTAATTTAGTCGTGAAATCGTGACGGTATGGCTGGGCTAGGTTAATAAATAGCTTTCAGTCATGCAGATTACGGTAACGGTACCTACTTAGCAAAATTAACTAAGTGGCTATTTCACCTCTGAGTAATGCTTAAATTAAAATGGTGCCATCTTTGTTTTTGACGGGTCTAAAGTAGAGATGGTAATATTTGTAACTGACGGATTGCGTTACTCTGAGTATCGCCACAACCACAAAACGCCGCCACGGCCATATTTCCTGTAGGTTTCATACATTTTATAAGGACTTGCCGCACAGGGTTGACGCCGGTAGCCGCCACACGCTACAAATCGTTGTTATATGAAATGTATGAAAACTACAGGAAAAATGCCAGTGGCGGTGTTTCGTGGTTGTGGCCAGAGATCCGTGTGCGGAATACTGAGATAATATTATGATACCCACCAACCAAACCTAGCACATAGGCACCCTAAGTTAATTACTAGACAGATACTTGGCTAGGTAGGTGCATTTTTCCTCAAAGGGGATTTTGAGACTCCTAACGTCAAAATCCCCTTTATCCTGAACTTGGTGGCTCTAAAGGAGATTAGTAGACTAAATGTACCAAAATCCCCTTTAAAAGGTATATAAAGGGTATATATATAAAGGGGATTTTGACACTAACCCCCTTGTTGCACCCTATAAGTAGGTATTTTTTATGAATTTTAGCAAAAAAATATTTAAATGTAGGCAAGAAATATTTAAACGTTGCTAGGAATTATTAGTAGTAATTATTAATGTTACCTACTTTAGCAGAACTTCCTTTTAGAAATTACGCAGATATTATTATGTTTGTAAAAGATTTGCTCATGTACTTTTCCCGCGAGCACGTGCCGGGCCTGAATTCGTATGCAGACAACGTTCGGATGCTAATTTGGACTACTGACACCTTATTCGATGAATTTCGACGCGTAAATGACTCAGGATATATACCTACCATCGTTTCCATGGCGTAGTTTCTCTACCTTACTCTCGTACTGACATATTTTTTTAATTTACTTACCTGCCCTTGACACCTTTTTTCGAACTTATGTTTTGAAGCTCGTAAAGAGATGCATTTTTTGTTCTTACATAAAGTTAGTGTCATATAAATAAATAAAAATAAATTCATACAACATTATCTAGGCCATCATATAACTGATAACTGATATCCATAATACAATACATTACATGTATAGATATTTTTTATTTTATATAGAAAACGACCAGAACACCCGGAACAAATACCTGCCGATCGTACAAATATTTGTTCCAAGGCGGGAATCAAACCCGCAACCTCTTGCGTCGCAGGTGGACTTTCGCCCACCGCACCACAGACCACAGAGGTTATCAATAGTATAATGTTTAGCATACTGAGAGCTGAACTTTATCAACGAGGATCAGATTTGTTCGCAAACTTCTTCTGTCGAACCAATAATTATAAGTTTAAAAAACTTGAGAAACCGACTTCATTGTCAAACGGCTAAACCGATTTTAATCAAATTTGTTTGGGACAATCTGGACGTAACAATAACCTTCCAAATAAAAAAATAATTTTCTAAATCGGTTCAAAAATGACGGAGGCATTACAAACATTAAAAATTTTTAAAAAAAAAATGGCAACACCGATTTTAATAAAATTAAAATGGGACCAATCTGGAAGCAGTACCTACCTTTCAGATAAAAAAAATATTTTTTCAAATCGGCTCACAAATGACGAAGTTATGCGGTAACAAACATTAAAAAAAAAATGATAATAATAATAATTGAGAACCTCCTCCTTTTTGATTGGAAGTCGGTTAAAAAGGCCAATAGCAAGAGGTTTCCTCCTGGGAGCGGCTTTTCCCAAAACCATAATACATTTATAACTACTAGCTGCATGTCCCGGCTTCGCACGGGTGCCTTATTTTTATTTTTTGAGCACATCAATATAGCCTATGTTACTCAGGGTGAATGTAGCTTTCCAATGAAGAAAGAGTTTTTGAAATCGGCACAGTAGTTTTTGAGTTTATTCATTACAAACACACAAAAATACAAATCTTTCCTCCTTACTTATTTATTAGTATAGATTATTATAGACTGAGCAAGTAGCCCCTGTGCTTATTTTAGGTAACGCAAATTATAGTTACCTCCATAATGCGTACTAACAAACAATAAGTAATAATAATTGTTATTGAGCCATGTATGATCAATGGAAACTACACTAAGGTTAAGGTAGGTCTACCAAGGTAAGAAGGATAATATACCGGTTTTCATTACATTAGACCCGTGTATTGCTATTGCGTCGCCGACTGTCCCTCTCATTTAGTATGGAGGAGACAGAGACAAAACTACGATTCTTGTCTTGTCATATTTTTTTATGCAACATCGTCTCTTTCACATCAAACTTTTTCTCTGCACTTGACATGGAACTTTTTCTTGTATTCTGGAACTTTTTCTCTATTCATACAAGTTATAAGGGAACAAACGAACTTGCATTCATACATAACGTTCAAAATCATAACCCTCTTCTTTGTTTACCGTGGTCGGGTATCAACACAAGATAATGAATTAATAATGGTCTAATCTGTATAACTTTTCTTCACGCTTTTCTGAACTTACTTTCATTAAATTTATGAGGTCAATCTTAATTAATGCATCCGCAATTTTATCTTAAATGTAATCTCAGAATTTTGCATCTAAAACAAACTTGATGCTTGTGATTTATCTGCTGATCCAAAATCAATTTTATTGCAATGCAATTGAGATAGATATTGCATGTTGGCAATTCAGTTGCGACAGTGGCTTCTATTCAAGTCATAGTTTCGTACTTACAAACATTATGCTTGTTGCGTGGTTAGTTGAACACGGTGTTAGAAGGGAAAGGTTCGTGTTTTATGCCGAAAAATTGCATTAAAAAAAGAACTGCAATTTACGTTCCGTTATAAAATAAATCGTGAAAAATAAAGTGTCATGAACAAATTCTGCTAGAAAAAATTTTGAATTAAGAATTGATCGAAGCGAATTGATTTGACAAGTGCCATAGACTAAAGTGAGGTCAGAGGTGACAATGCCCCAGATTTTCTTTAAAAAAGTGATGGTGCTGCGGGAACCTGGCACCTTCGAGGTAAGCCACTTTCACTTTCCGCCGAGCGCCCATGGTGGCGGGCAAAACCCTGTTTTATTTTTAGTGGCTTCCTTTGCCAAGGACCGGTCTATTCTCGATCGCAATGCTTTGTCTTGCTTTGAACAGTTTGAGCCAGCATTAAAATAAGTTGTAAAACGAATAGTACCTTGACGTTATTTTCCAATAAAACTTGAAATCTGAATTTATTTTGGAAAACCTACAGATTTTTTTCATTCAGATTCTGACAACCTAACTTGTAAGCTTACTATTTGTTATCATCTAACGAGTGGGGCAAAAGTAATCATCCATCAGTAATAGTTTTTTCATTAATGAAAAACTTTGGTTCTGCTTGTTATATTTTTACTTAATCTATTAGTAGGTATTTATTCCATCCAGTTGAGGAAATGATAGGTATCGGTCAAGTGGCCGCTGCTATAGAGTTGATGACCATGCGAATTGACATTTGAGGCCATTTGCAAAAGGGTTTTCCAATAGGGTGATTACTTTTGCCCCACCTTGTACAAGGATTGCTAAATCATAGTACAAGCTCTGATTAATTTGAGGCTAGATAGAGTTGCGTGGACTGTTCACAATATATTTATTTATAAGACCTATCATCCACAGCTTGAATTCACCCACTGCTGGGAATAGGCCTCCCTTAGTTTGTGCTATCTACCTCGATCCTGTGCCAGTCCAACCAATTGCTGCCCCGCGACCCTGACTATGTCGTCCATCCATCTTGCTGCAGGGCGCCCTATCGTCGTGCCTACAATACCTAACTTATGCACAATTATTATTATTAAAATAATAAAGCTTAGATTAGTAATATAACATTTTATTTAGGTAGGACACAAAAATACTATAAATTATAGGCGTAACTTACTAATGCACAATAGACGTCCTCATCGCCGCAAGAGATTTATACATACTAGATACTATTATAACTAAATTATTTTTTTATTAGCACTGGCCGTGATTCATTGAACAATGAAGCAGATACTCACGTCACCCACAGACATTACCTGTCTTTAGCTAAGTAGGTATTGGTAAATGGTACGCACGCACCCACTGACGCCACCCAGTCAATGTGAATTTATTTGTAAATGCATCAACCTACATTATCATGTAGGCGCCAGTCAATAGTCATTTCAAGTATTATACCAATTTAAGCGGCTAGTTGATTCACCTAGAAGCTGTGAATGTATAAGTGTATACTTGTGTAGGTACACTTCATTTATATTTTTTTATTTTTTGCTATTTTTAGCCTGGGTCGTCCCACTGCAGGGCAAAGACCTCCCTTCCCTTCTTCCACACCTCTCGATCTGTGGCTACTGTGCGCCAGTCGTTCATATGACAATCGAGATCATCCCGCCATCTTCTCCGGGGTCTTCCTCTACGATGCCGACCTTGTGGGACCCAATCGGTTAATATTTTGACCCAAAGAATGTCCGGCATACGAGCCACATGCCCTGCCCAATCCCATTTATGAGCCAATTCATTTATAGGGTTGCCTAACAACCTACCCTTAGGCTCGTATTCAACAACAGTGCTTGAGTCTGAGTCGAGCCTCAAGCATAGATTTATGTGATTTTTCAATGAAGAACTGTCAAAACATCTAAGTATGCACTATTTCTGAATATGAGCCTCTACATAAGTAGGTACCTACGTCATTATACCTCCTACTTACATGTAAACAGAAGGTAATGACGGCTAAGTGGCATGGTCACTGGTCACGTACCATTGGCAGCTAATCAGACCACGGCGGCTGTTGTGGCCCCGTTGCGTAACCCGCATCGCTATAAAGAGTTCTAGGTAGGTATGAAAGATGATTGGCCATCTTGTACGACATGAGTCATGTCGTACAAGATGGCCAATCATCTTTCATACCCCAGTGATCGGAGTAGGTAGAGCTATTTTATGTACTTGTCATATTATAGAATAATATGGATATTCCCCGAATCCCGGGATTTGTTTATTAAGTAGAAAAATAATAAAAAGCTATTTATTTACGCCTTAGGGAGTAATGAAAGCATATACTTATTATAAGTGTAAGGACGGGTTTAAGGATAAATAATAAATAGATAGAAACTTGAGTCATTAAATCACTTATAATTTTTTATGTAACAATTTCCTCAACTTATACAAGAATCAACAATCAATCAACATTTCCATTCTGAAGTTATACAAGTTTTTTTTTTTTTTTTTTTTTTTTTCATTAATTTAGTATACCCCTTTGATGCGGTACCCTAATAACATTACAATCTAGCCAGAGAGGCTAATGAGCAATTTTGCTTTAACTTATTTTGATAGAAAATAATATAACTAAGAATGTGTCCATCGGCACTTTTCTTACAGTCTCTACACTTTGTGGTGACACTTTGTTCTTGTGTTCATTAAAAGTAGCACTATTATTACTGCACAATAACTATAACATTACACTAACTCAAAAGGTTTGATTCTTTTGAGCCTTCTCACTTTGTCTGTGTTATCGAGGAGCTGGATGGCCTCGACATTCACGTGGTGATGAAGTCTTTTCTCGTGAGCTTCTGCGAATTTCTTAATTAATTTATCAACGAATTCGATCTGGAGGTCCCGGTGCAGATCTTCGTCTCTCACGTACCAGGGTGCATTAACAATGCCCCTTAACACTTTATTCTGGAATCGTTGAATTATTGCAGTATTACTTTTACAGGTACAGCCCCACAGCTGTATACCATAAGTCCATATCGGCATTAGGACTTGTTTGTACAACAAAAGTTTGTTAGGCACTGAAAGAGTAGATTGCCTTCCAAGCAGCCAGTACATCCTCTTGTAGCGTAACTCTAGCTCTTCTTTTTTCTTCTTGACGTGTGCTTTCCAGCGCAGCTTTGCGTCAAGAGTCATACCAAGGTATTTAGCTGTGTTTCCATATGGAATGATTTTATTGTTAATGAATACCGCACAGTATTGATCTTTCTTGTTAGTAAAGTTGATATGAACCGATTTGGATTCATTTAGTTTTATTCTCCATTTTCTAGTCCAATCATGGATTTCATTAACAGCTACTTGTACCTTTTCAGCTGCTTCTGCATGAGTGCCTCCGACAGCCATTATGGCAGTGTCATCAGCAAAGGTTGCAATGGTATTATTGGCTAGGACGGGAATATCACTTGTATAAAGAAGGTAAAGGACCGGACCTAGTACGCTTCCTTGTGGTACCCCAGCTCTTATTTTCTTAAGTTCAGAGAAGGCGTCTTCTTGCCTTATTCTAAAAGTTCTATCAGATAAGTAGGATTCTATTACATCTGTAAAATCAGGAGGTAATACTTTTCTTAATTTCAGTAATAGGCCCTCATGCCATACCTTATCGAATGCCTGTGCCACGTCCAAAAAGATAGTGGAGCAGACTTTTTTTTCTTCGAGAGTCCTCTCGATAACATCTGTGATTCTATGAACTTGATCTATTGTTGAATGCTGTTCTCGGAATCCAAATTGGTGATCTGGTATGATGTTTTTACTTTCTATAAGTGGCTTAAGTCTTTTCAGTAACAGTTTTTCAAATAATTTTGACATGATAGGTAGCAGAGAAATTGGCCTATAAGATGAGGTCTCATGAGGTGGTTTTCCTGGCTTTGCTATCATAATGACTTCGGCAACCTTCCATAAATCTGGAACAACCTTTAGTCTGAGTGCTGCGTTTATAAGGATCGTCAGTTTCACTAGTGCTTTTCGTGGAAGATGGTGTAGTATTTCTCCCGAGATAAGATCGAATCCAGGAGATTTCTTTGGGTTTATACGGTGTTTTATTTCACTCCAGACTTCTCTGGGTGTAACCAGCTTTATCGAAAGTGTTTCGTCACAAACTTCGTTAATCATAGGTACTTGGTTTGTTTGGCCTTCGTTAGGTGTAAATATTTCTTCAAGATGTTCTGCAAATCTTTTGGCTTTCTGTTCGTTACTAACGGCCCATTTTCCAGACCCTATATTAATCGGAGGAATTTGGGTAATGGGTCGTTTCATATGTTTAGTTGCCTTCCAGAGTGAGTAGTTTGTACTGCGATCACTGGTGAGGTTCTGGAGATAGCTGTTAGTTGACTCGTCATTAAAAGCTTGAATTTTTCTTTTAAGCAGTTTTGTGAGATTATTTAATTTTGTTTTGTCTTGTGGAAATCTAGTTTGGTGCCAAACGTTCCTCTGTTTTCTTTTTTCACTTATGAGTTGCAAAATATCCTTAGGGTAGTTGTTTCTTGCGCCTCTTTTTTTGTTTACTGGTGTATTATTCCAGGCAACCTGTTGTATGATTTTAGTAAAATTGTCTATTTCTAAGTTAAGTTGCTCCGGGGCTTTCAGAGGAACTTTTAGGTCTATATTAAAATCTAATTCTATTTTAAAACTCTCCCAATCAGTATACTTATTTACCAGGGTCAGAGCGTTTTCTATTTGTAAAACTTGTTCACTTATTTCTAGGTATATTGCAGAATGGTCAGAGTTCATATCATAACTTTGCTTCATTCGTAGGTAGTTCTTCGATAAATTTTTGTAGATGAAGAAGTCGATCAGGTCTGGAATTTTGTTTTGGTCAGTTGGCCAGTATGTTGGTGAACCAGTAGATATAACGTCCCCTTTTATATGTTTAATGGCATTCATTAAGTTTCTGCCCTTTGTATTCGTTAGTCTGGATCCCCAGTACGTATTCTTTGCATTGAAGTCACCTCCAAGTACAAATCTTTCACCAAGGGTTTGTAAAAATCTTGAGTAGTTGTGTTCATGTATCGTATGGCGCGGTGGGCAGTATATGGCTGCTACCGTAAGAGAATACCGCGTTGTATTAATGCAAATAGCTACGGACTGGATATCTGGCTCTTCACATTTACTTATTTCATAGTGCTTTATGTTTTCTTTCACGATAACAGCACTACCCCCCCTTCCTTTGTTATCTGGGTGTAGTGCATGATAGGTTTTATAGCCTTTGAAAGTGATGTGTGACTGTTTATTGAAATGCGTTTCAGATACGAGACACAAATCGACTTTTTCTATGTCTAGGACTACTTGCAGTTCGTTTTGATGATTGAGTAGCCCATTGCAGTTCCAAGCCATGATTTTTAGTGTACAAATCATTTTTTACTCTTAGGAATAGCTTGTTTGGTGCTATTTTCTATTATTTTCAATCTCTCATCAAAGGATGTCATGAACTTCAGAATGACATCTAGTTTGCTATCGTTGCTTGGCTCTTTGCGTTGCATGGTTGGTGTATTTTTGGCAGTTGCCTGGGCATATGACACAGATTTGTGAGTGGTGCTAACTGAAGGAGTTCTTACGTTAGAACCTGGAGGAGCTACCTGCTGTTTGCTGCTGGAGTTTTGCTGTGTAGCCTGAGTTTTATTTATACTTTTGGTCCGCATCTTCTGCATTTCTTTAGCTACCATGCAGCCTCGGTAGTTTGCTGGGTGTGCTTCCCCACAGTGCACACACTTTGGTTTTTCTTCTGCAGGTTTTTTGCAGTCCTTTGTAAGGTGCTTACCTGTGCATTTAACACACCTTGGTTCTTTGGAGCAGTACTTTTGTGTATGACCATATACTTGGCATTTCTTGCACTGTGGGATAAGTTTGGTGGATCTTAGTGGTTGAATCTCGACCACGCACCCCAATATATGTTTTATTTCATATATTTTTTTTATATCTTCTTCGTTGCTGAAGGTGGCCATGAACATGTTTAGTGGTTCCTTAGTTTTCCAACTTAGTTTGTTCACAACTTCTTCAATCTTGTAGCCTCTTCCATTTAGGTCTTCGATAATTCGGTCAGGTTTACACGAGGAAGGCAATTTCTTGACCATAACTCTTATCGGTCTCTCCTGTTTGTTTTCATAGGAGTGCCAAGGGCACTCGCTTTCGCTTAGAATTTTTGTTAAGGCTCTGTATGCTTCATCATTGATGGCATTTACTTTAACACTCTCACCGCTTAATATCTTGATTTTAAAGGTACCAGCGGGCTGTTTTAAAGACAAGGAGTCGTAAAAATTTTGGTAATTATTCACCCCGTCTACTATGATCGGAGGTGGAGAAGGAATTTTTTTTGGTCTTTCTTTTGCTGGAGAATTGGCATTTCCTTGTGGTGAGACAGTGGGCGAGGTGTTCATTTTCCGCTTTTTCCTGGATTTCGCTCTTATCCACTCTGTCTCTTTTGCTAGTTCTTCCTCGTCCGTAACATATTCCACCTGTACCGAGGAAGTTTCCATGCTTGATGTTGATGGCATGTTTGTTGATTGCGCAACGCATTTCAGCTGCTCTTGAAGAACTTCAATTTGATTCTTCAAGTTCCCAACAAGGCCCTGAAGCTTTTCACGCTCTTGCCTTTCTTCTTTAAAAAGACGGACTGCGTCATTGTAGTGGTCATACAAAGTATGCTCCAGCTCTGTATGCAGGGTAAAGCGTACCTTTGATGGCGTATCCATTGTAAAGGCAATAAATGGTGTCACCTTAACAATATAATTCGTCGTCGATGCACATGCCTTACGCGACAAAGAACGGGGTCATTGTCACAGTCGGCAGCACGTCCGCGGTGACGTTTTTGTGATGCGCTTGCACTTTGCACTGTAGGTACCTACGCGCGAACGCGAGACGCTACTGTTCTCAGCGGAGATCGAACAGCCACTGAAGTTATACAAGTACATACCATACAAATTATTTGTTCCTCAAAAATCGCGTTTGACAAAAACTTTGGCAACGTGTTGCTGATGTAAAATTAACAACGTCGCTCGCGCAGTCGTGCTTATGGGCTTACATATACCATTTTTATACTTATTGATAAACATAATTATAATAATCGAATACCGGAGTATTAGTCGGAATCCCGTGGAATATCCATATTAACATCAATGTTTGCGGTCAATGAACCTAAATAGCTCTACCTACTCCGATCACTGGACATGACAGCTATAACAGAAATATTGAAGGAAAGGTGGAAGAAAAGAGAGGAAGAGAAAGACCAAGGATAAGCTACATGAGCCAAATAAAAGCAAAGATCGCTGTCATGTCGTATAAGGAGGTCAAGGAGGTTGCCCTCAAAACCACACGTAAGGGTTTGATAAAAAAAAAAAAAAAACCACTTCGGAAGATGTCTCTCGCACAAACTATTTAGTTTAAAAAAAAAACGATATAAGAAACCTCAACATCATTTTTGAAGACCTATTCATAGATATCCCACACGTATGGGTTCGATGAAAAATTTTTTTTTGAGTTTCAGTTTCAAGTATACCCCCAAAAGTTATAGTTTTGTTCTATTTTTGTGTAAAAATCTTAATGCGGTTCACAAAATACATCTACTCGCCAAGTTTCATCAGTCTAGCTCTTACGGTTTCGGAGTAAAATGGCTGTGACACGGACGGACAGACAGACAGACAGACATGACGAATCTATAAGGGTTCCGTTGTTGCCATTTGGCTACGGAACCCTAAAAAGGCCAAAGTACTAAGGCACTGATTAGGTAGGTAACCTAGCGCAGCTGCCAGCAGTTTCCACGCCCTAATAATATTTAAACAAGCGAAACTAACTTTGCAGAAAATAAACATGAGACGACGTAAGTTACTTGGCACACAGATCATCCTTATTTTAGCTCTGTGGGCTAAGGACTTGCAATAAAAGAAAACTTGATTTATGGTCTGTGAACTTAACACTGAAGTTTATATATAAGCAAGCTATAATATGCTCTAATCTTCAAGAGATAAGATAAAAAATCTGTTGTGTTAAATAGCAAAAAGTCTACTTGGTGCTTGAATGACGTCAGTAGGTGCGGCGGCGTGCCAACAGATGGCGTTAGAAAAGCTAAAGGCGTCACGTCACGCGACGTTGTGATTGATGAATTGTATTGTATTCTTCAAGCGAGGTAGGCGTACTATAATCTTTTTAGGGTTTCGAAGCCTAACAAGAACTCTGTTTTCTGTTTTAATAATAATAATATAGTAATATAGTTTTTATTTCAGCATTAAAAACCCCATAAATTAAAAATACATAAAAGCACAAACAAAAAGATTGCTGAATGCAGTGCAGTTGAGCCTCAAGCATAGATTTTTGACATTTCTCAATGGAGAACTGTCAAAAACTCTATGCTTGAGAGTGCCTAAGGCTCGACTCAGACTCAAGCACTGTTTCTGAATACGACCCTTAGAATAGGCACCTTAACTACTTGCGGTGTCCGTCCTGGTGTACCGAGAGCCAAAACCTGCTTATAATGGATGTTTATATCGGCCATGCAGTGTAGAATATCATTTTGACTGGCCTCACAGCTCAGTTGGTAGTAGCTCTGCCTTCTGCGCCGTAGGTCGTGGGTTCGATCCCCACCGAGAACAAATATTTGTGCGATGAACACAGATGTTTGTTCTCTGTCTGGGTGTTATCTTGTATTCTATGTATGTATTTACAAAAAAATAATAATTATATAAGTACTACTAGAGGCCGCCCGCGGCTTCGCTCGCCCGTTCCCGTAACACCCCGTTCCCGTTGATTTTTCGGGATAAAAAGTATCCTATGTCCTTCTCCCGGTTCTAAGCTACTTCTCCACTAATTTTCTGCCAAATCGGTTCAGCCGTTCTTGAGTTATAAATAGTGTAACTAACACGACTTACTTTTATAAATATAGAAGATATCAGCCATCTGGTTCCCATAGTACAAGCTCTGCTTAGTTTAGGGCTAGATAGTGTTGAGTGGATTGTCTAGAACATTTAATTGTTTATTTTTTTTAAGTTTTACTCGTAGACTCTGGGCACTCCCAGGGCCCCTCGATCAATCAGGGCCCCACTAGCCATGGGCCTAGTGCAGGATCCTAGAAATGCCTTTTCACTTGGAGATGTGGGTACCTACTCCGGTGGAGAGGTTATGAGAAAGGTGGTTAGGTTATGCAATAAGCGGTTTTGGTGCAAATCATAAGAGATTGGCGTCAACGGTCACAACACTGTTAATTCATGTTTTATTTTACTCTTATTCATGATTTTTTTTATTATTATGTCTTTCTTCTTCTTGTAGTGTCACTAGTTCTTGCAAATCAGTGTGGTGAAAGGATTTAAATTGCGCCACATTTAATGATGATGATGATTTATCACAGCACAGAGTCTTCTAGTTTCCATTTTGAAATTAGACGCCTTCAGGGTCATAGTCGTTTCATTTTTTTTGCCGAACTCAAATAAAAAAGAGGGTTCTCAATTCGGTTGTATATTTTTTTCAGTCTACTTACTATTAAAAATATAATTTGCATCAATGGCACCCTCGAATCGTGGGCCCCGATGGTTTATTAGTAGTGACTATGGGCGGAGAACCTTGATCAACAATGGAGAAGCTGTTCGACGTTGTGTTTCTATCTGGATAATTTTATTTTGACTTTGCATATTCTTTTTATAGCCTCTGACTTGTTCCACACAAAAAGGTCAAATACTAGAGTCCGCGCAAGATAACTTTGCGCGTGCCTGATGGCGCAAAATGTAAAAAAACTAATTTTACTTTCCTCACTCATGTTTGCAAATTGAAAATGTGTGTTCAATCCATTTTTTTCATGTTTTTCGCCATCTGACACGTGCGATGTTATCTTGCGCTGGGTCTATCACATCTTTGTTATGACCACTTACGTAGTGTTTTCTCTTCGATACGTGACTTAACACTATCGATTCACCTTTTTAATGATACAAGAAATTCAAAGGTGCTTGTATAATCTTTGCCACTCCCAGTTAGAGAGTAGGTAAGGGGAAAAAGTTGTCATAGAAGTTACTGTATCTTTTTTTTTATTTATTTGCAGAGCTGTGTCTTTTAGCGACTACTTACTGCCCTAGAAAGACACACCAAGAAAAAATCAACTCACTTTCAACCGTTCATGAAGGGGCTCAAAAGTGAGCTGCAGCTTTTGACACTATAATCCATTCTCATACCTATTACTGTTGGCTGAACTCCGTTCCCTGCGATGTCTTAGAAATGTCATTTTTAATTCCTATAACTTGAAAACAGGTAGGTAGATTAGATTAGACGGACACATTTTAGTTGATCCGCCCGACCGCGCTCAGGTTGAATAACCAACAAGGTTGACCTTTTCAGTCTAAGTAGGTTTTATGACTTGTTCAAAAAAAGTTGAAGTTAATCTTCTCTGAACAATCGAGGATCAAGTAGCTGTTTTTCTAATTTTGACAATCGTGTGCTTTTATTTTTGTTTAGTTTTGTACTTGTGTGTGTATAATAAAAAGGCGAGAATTTGTTATAATATGGACTGTAATTGATTTTATAATAATTTTTACATTTGAGCACACACCGAAGAGCAAAAAGGTTAGCGTGAAACAGGGAAGAACTATTTGACACCTGTCACATTATAGTTGCCATCTACAAAATTTTATGTTTGGAAATATTTCTTAACATAGTTGGGCCGGGGCCGGTGAATATCATAAAAATTATATAAATGCAATTTTTACAAACAATAAACATATTTTAACTACTGAATTTACTTTTATTTTATTATTGAGTTTACCATTAAAGCTTTTTAACATTCTGTATTTATAAATATTTTGTATGACAGTTACATTGTTATCTGTTTTATGGCTTAAATGTGAACATAAAGATTTTCTTATTTAGTATTTTAACTAAGTCTATATCTTAGGAAACAAATAGGACACAAAATTTAATTAAGTGGTAATGGACACAATTTTCTAAGAGATCTTGTATACAATTTATTGTTGGCCATTTTAATATGGGCCACCCTGACCTGACCATCTGGTCCAGGGACTATTTCATCTATTCTTGCCATTGGCCATGATAGGGGTGCAGTGTTATCACTGCGTACAATGACAAGATCACCTTTTTTTAGATTAGGGAGGACCTGTTTCCACTTGGGTCTGCTCTGCAGTTGAGTGAGATAGTCCCTTGACCAGACAGACCAAAAGTCTTGTTTAATTTTTGACAACAAATTCCAAAATCGAAGTCTGTTCATTGGAACATTTGAGTGATCTACCTCTGGAAAGCTAGTCATAGCTGCACCTATCAAAAAATGACCAGGTGTAAGATATTGGAAATTAGACACATCCGAACTGAATGGTAAGAGAGGCCTTGAATTTAAAACTGCTTCTATTTCTACTATGACAGTGTAAAGAGCCTCAAAAGTAAGAGCAATATTGCCTACTATTCTTTTAAAATGAAACTTTAGACTCTTAACACCTGCCTCCCATAGTCCACCAAACTCAGGGGAGTAGCTAGGTATAAATTTGAATTTTACATATTTAGGTACACAATAGTTTTGAATTTCATCAACATGTTTCTTAGAATTAAACAAATCAAACAATTTATTTAGTTCATTTTCAGCACCTTTAAAGGTCTTGGCGTTGTCACAAAATATGGTGACAGGCATTCCACGCCGGGCGATAAATCGTTTGAGGCATGCCAAAAATGCTTCTGTGGTGAGGTCGCTAACTAACTCCATGTGGATGGCCTTTGTTGCAAAGCATACAAACAAGGCTATATAACTTTTTGTTATGAGAGGTCTCCTGATTCTTGATACCTTTAAATTGAAAGGTCCACAGAAGTCTACGCCTACTATATGAAATGGTCTTACAGCAGTCAATCTCTCCTCAGGTAGAGAACCCATGAGCTGCATAGCAGCTGCAGCCTTCAGTCGCGCGCATTTAATGCAACGGTTGACAACCTTCTTCACCTCACCAATGGCACTAATGATCCAAAATCTTTGAGAAAGAGAACCTATGACATGTTTTGCACCAGCATGTAATAGGCGCAAGTGCTCTTTGTGTATTATAATATTAGTGATGTGACAGTTTTTTGGCAAAATAACAGGGTGCTTCTTTTCATAGGGAATGTCTGAAGCATTCTGAAGACGACCGCCTAGGCGAACCAAACCATTATTATCGATGAACGGGTGCAAGCTGGACAAGCCTGATTTTATTGGAGAGCTATTTTTGAGCAAACTTATCTCATTTGAAAAATGACATTCCTGAGTACAGCGCATTATAACCAAAAGTGCATTATGGAGCTCTTTTGGAGCTAGAACACCAACTAACCTCTCATTTTTGTTATCAGAATTATTGCGAAAACGCAAGATATAGGCCACAATTCTTTGTAACTTATTGATGTCGGAGAACCTTTCAAAAAAGCTTTTAAAAAATGCTTTTTTATGACCAAATGAAGAACTATCATCAATATTGCATGAGTTTACAACTGGATCAGCATGATCATCATCATCATCAAGAGGAATGGGTAACTTGGCTTCAGTAGAAGAGTGCTTGTATTCTACACTTGAAAGATCCTTTGGACCATGCCACCAAAGCTTGTTAGACTGCAACTTCTGTGGATCACAACCTCTGGATAATAGGTCAGCTGGGTTCTCAGCTGTGCAGACATAATGCCAACTGACACCTTTAGTCAGCTCTCTGATCTGATTGACACGCTTGGTTACATAAGGATTTGACTTTATACTAGTTGTTTTTATCCAAGCTAATACAATTTGTGAATCACTGTATAAAAATGATTTCAGTGGAATTCTATCTTTTAAAACCTTATTGACTCTACATGTAAGCTCTGAAAGGAGCAGAGCACTATTCAATTCAAGTTTTGGGATTGTTATGGATTTGTTCAATGGAGCAACCCGTGATTTGGAACACAAAAGGTTTACAAGGACCGTTCCATCCACATTAAATACCCTCAGATATACACAACAGCCTAATGCTTTGAAGGAAGCATCAGCATATCCTACTAGCTCTACATAGATTTTGCCAGCAGAATTAACACATCTTGGAATATTGATGGTACCCATTGATTTTAAATTGTCTAAGAATTTTTCCCAGAAGTAGAGCTGTTCATGGGGCATTATAGAGTCCCAGTCAATTTTTATTGACCACAATTTTTGCATGAAAAGCTTTGCTGTGACTATAATTGGACCTATCAATCCCAAGGGATCAAACATTTTTCCAATAAAACTTAACACCTTTCTTTTAGTGTTAACATCATTTTTCTCAACCAAAGGGGCTGTAAAACTAAGCTGATCTAGCAAAATATCACATTTCAGACCTAGTGTTTTAACAATATTATTTTTGTTTATATCAAGTTTCTCAAAATATTTGACTTCTTTTGGAAGATCATCAAGAATTTGGGGACTGTTGGAACACCATTTATGAAGAACAAAACTACCCTTTTCCATAAGCTCAATTAATTGGCCTTTAAGCTGCTGAAGTTCCTCCAGACTATCCGATCCAACTATCACATCATCAACATATGTGCTTGTGCGCATGGCTTTGGCTGCAAGAGGGTATGAAACACCATATCTATTGGCCAGTTCAATTAAGCACCGTGTTGCTAAGAAGGTTGAAGCTTTTAAACCGTAGGTGACAGTCTGCAATTGTATACAGCTAATGGGTTTTTGAGAGCTTTCACGCCAAAGTATATTTTGAAGGCTGGTTTGGTCAGCATTTATGCCTACAGATCTAAACATCTTCTGAATGTCACAAATTAACGTGTAGATAAACGTTCTCCATAGAATAAGTATATCAAGAAGTTCGCTTTGGACCACTGGACCATTCAACATGACATCATTCAGTGAAACCCCTGATCTAGATTTCATGCTACCATCAAAGACCACCCGCAACTTGGTAGTCAAGCTTTCCTCATTAAAAACTGCATGATGAGCCAAAAAGTAGTTAGACCCATCTAGGACGTTATAGTTTCCAATGTCAACAATTTTAGCATGCCCCAATTCTAAATATTCATCAATGAACCTTTTATATTTTTCTAAATACAATGCATTCTTTTTAAATTTTCTCTCCAGTGTCAAAAATCTTTGGAGGGCTACTGAGAAAGAGTCCCCAAGCTGCAACTCTGCTTTCTTGGCCATTAATGGCATTTTGACAACAAACCTTTTGTCTTGAAGTTGCACTGACTCATTAAAGCAACTCTCAGCTTTTTCAAATTCTATGGATTTTTGCTTAGTTACAGCTTGAGGTATACTCTCAGATAGCCAAAACTGTTCCATCACCTCCTCTAATTTATTGTTATTACAGATGGCAAGATTGACCACACTACTTACACAAACATTACTATTTACAGTGCTTTGAGGAATATTACCAGCAACTGTGTAGCCAAACAGAGTATTTTGTAATACAGGGCCATTCTGAATTTTTACCTGCCCATTCAGCAAAATATTGAAATATATTTCTGCACTTAAAAGTATTGATATGACATCAGTAACATTAAATTTATCATCTGCCAAGCAGATGTTTTTAGGTATCTTCAGCTTTGATATATCAAAGGAATGCTGAGGTAGGTGGGATGTGATGGAATCTACAACATTGCATTTAACATTCAACCTCACATCATTCACTGGAGAGTGTATGGTTAAATCAACACATGTATTTATTTTTTGATTTTTGTTTCCAATTCCTACTACATTGCTAGTTTGGAATCTGGTTTTTAGGCCTAACTTTTCTACAAGCTCTGTTGTCACAAAAGAAACTTGGCTTGCGGAATCAAGAAGCCCTCTGACAAAAATATGAGACCCGTGTCGGTCAATAAGTTTAACCCGTATAGTAGGCAATAAAACATTCACTGAAGCATCATGTGAATGCAAGCTAACTGATCGTTCAATAGCTGGAATGCTGTCTTCATGCAGGAGAGTATTGTGGCCCGCTCTACAGACTTTGCAAGTAAAATTAAATCTACACTTACCGGTGTGACTTTTTAAGCACATAGTGCACAACTTTTTATTTTCAACAAATTTGGTACGGTCTTCTATAGGAGCCGTTTTAAAACGAGGGCATACATGCATAGCATGGTCTGACCCATCGCAGTACAAACATTTGTAGGTACTTTTATTTTTAGTGACAACATTGCTCACTTTGTTTACAACTAATGACTTTTTAGTTTCGGAACTATCCTCAAGCGCCATAGCACGCTTCTCTAAAAACGCCATGAAATCTTCCATTGTTGGAAGCGCTTCTAAATTTCTATCAAGTTGATAGGCCCTACACGTATACTGATCTAACTTCTTTGTTAAAAGAGTGATTAAAAGCATATCCCAATTTTGAATGGGCTGGTCCAAGTTCTTTAACGCATGTAATTGTTGTTGCAGTTGGGATAGGAACGTTCTGATAGCGGTTGCAGTACCCTTCTGCATAGAGGGTAATTCTAGAATGACATTGATGTGATTTGAAATTAACCTTGCTTTGTTGTCAAAGCGCTTCTCTAATAACAGCAGAGCTTCTTTATATGACTGGTTGACAAGAGGCAGATTGATAATGACAGCCAGAGCATCTTCTGTTAAAAATTTTCTTAAGTAAAAGAGCTTTTGCACATCAGACAATGACCTGTTGTTGTCAATAACCGCCATAAACAAATCAAAGAATGGCTTGAATTTAGTGAAGTCCTTCCCGTCAAACCAGGGTATATCAATGGTTGGTAATTTACACGTTGAAACACTGTGACATTCTGAGACCGATTTTTTACCTATTTGTTTTAAAGAGGCATTAATTTTAGCTAACACTGAATAGTATTGTTCTTCTAATGGACCAACCTGCTCACAGTCGTTTTCATCTATACTTAGGATGTCCAATTGTACCGCTTCATAGCTTTTGAGCGCCGTGATGAGCTTCTCTTTGCGCGCCTCCAGGATATCCACGGTAGCAGACGCAAAACTTATGGGGTCGTTCACAAAAGTCTCAATACGCGTGATTGTAGCCTTGCACTGGCCACGCAGAAGCCGGTGTTTACGCAAAGCCTCCTTGGACTCCGCCATGGTGGAACGTATGTAGGACGTATTATTCTACGATTTATAACACTCCGCGCACATAAACAATTAGGCCGCACTTTGTTTTGTAGAACACCGACGAACTTTGCACTGTTATTGTTATTGACTGAAGATTGAACGAATGACGATGACGTAGTATTGAATTTGACCGCAGTTTGAATTTTGGCACAAAATGACACCTGACAGATGCCTGACAGCCTTGAAGTTGAAGTCTTGAAGTTCGTGCTAATTGAGCTTGGTCTATGGATGGTACCAACTCAATCTCACCAACGAACTGAATGAACACTGCTCCGGGCGGCGATCTGCGTCCACGCAGATCTGACAACCAAACGACTCAAACGTGACTCAAATGACGAAAAACAAAATGGTCTCCCTTTCTGAGAGAATTATGAAAATATGCCGGTGTCAGCAAAAAATGCAATCATTGCTTGCAATCCACTTTTCACAGCAAATTTCTTCTTATTTTTAATGATTTCTGTGCGTAAGCAGGAACTATTGTGTCTTCTTGTCGTTTTGTAGCGAGAAGTTGTAAATTTCTCACAAAAACTTCCACGGCCGGCACTCGAACGATGGCTCCGAGAACACGTTTTGTGGCGATTTATGCACAAAAACACGACCCGCACAACACACACAGGTTTCGAAGGACCACAACGCCTATGTATAATAAAAAGGCGAGAATTTGTTATAATATGGACTGTAATTGATTTTATAATAATTTTTACATTTGAGCACACACCGAAGAGCAAAAAGGTTAGCGTGAAACAGGGAAGAACTATTTGACACCTGTCACATTATAGTTGCCATCTACAAAATTTTATGTTTGGAAATATTTCTTAACAGTGTGTGTCCTGTTTGATTGTTTTTAATATTTGAATCATTTAACTATTCACACCCACACACTGTTTCATTCCATGCGAACACTTTAGGTTTCTACAGTTTTGGGAAAAAGAACGCGTTCAAATCTTTTGAAAGGGACAACTTCTGCCTACCTTTAATACCTTTTGCTTGACGCTTGCTTGACGTTTTTAACAAAAAATGTGGGTGTGTGCCAAATGTTGTAATTATTTGGATGAACTTTCTGGCTGTATCCCCCTTCAACATTCATAAATAATCTAACCTACTACTATGAGTATACTAGCTACTATGACTCTCCAAAACAAAGTTGTGAGGATGTTTTTTTGACAATTTACAGACCAAAATACGGAGGTGCTTATTTCAACTTCTTCTTCTTATTTACCACAGATTTTTTCGAACCAAGTGTGGTGAAAGGATTTTAAGTGCGTCTCAAAGAGGGTCCTTTCGTGCACATTTCAACGGTTATAGTTTTAAGATTTTTGTATGCACTCACTAATATTTAACGTTTGGGTATCGACCTATCATGTTCTTCTATTGGCAAGATGGTCCTGTCAACAAGAGCCAACAAATAGAGGATAAAGTAGGTTTACCGAGTGTAAACATTGTGCGACTCTCAACAACAGCATAATAGACGATGTAAAATTATCTAATCTATGATATATTATGAGTATGGGTGTGGCCTCAACGTAATCTATAGAAAGGTCTTTACATTTTATTAAAAGTAATGTGTCCGCTTGCCAAAAGCAGCAGCATTATTTGCTAACAGCAAACAACATCCGTCACTGACTGTCGGCGCTGTCGACCGAACAATGCCAGTCAGATTTCACTTACAATTTCACTGTGACTTATTTCGGTACCTAGTAAGACCTACTTGCATAAATCAATTTGACTGTACTGGATTTTAACTCACGCCTTTACCTACACGTATTTTTTACGTCCATCGATCATGGATGAACATGGACGAGATTTATTATTTGCATAAAAAGTGAAACCCCGACAAAGTTAGGAGTAGCCCGGACCAGCCAGCCGTATTGCCTTTTGTCTATATAATGAGATTCTATTTTCAAAATAATATCATCCTAAGATTCATTCATGGCTTTCTTTTGACGTCTTGTGGATGGAATTCCAAATTCGATTTTTGAGACAGTATTTGGTAAACGTCAAACGCGTCTAAACTATACTGACTGGTATCTGTTGAAAGCAAAGAGGTAATAAACCCTACTGCGATGCGCAGCAAAGAGTTTCAAAGTCTTTTCTAATAAATTTAATGGAAATGAAGACAAAAGCTATACAACTTAGCGCTTTTCTAAAATTAAAATGACAATGCCGAAAATGAGCGTATTATAAACGGGCTATCAAAGAAAGTATGCATTCGTTTTAAATGACGGTTTAACACGTAATAATGTTACGTGAATAACGTTAACAGTCCATAACAAAACAACGTGAACTTGCAAGTTTATTTCACACGAAATCACCACAATTAAGATCTTTAAGTTCTTTGTAAGTGTTTTAAGCAGTCATCACCTCTCGGTTGTTCTCGGGCACATTTTTATATTTGTATTTTATTTATTTCTCTCGCTTATAGAAGGTGCAGCAGTGCACTTTTTCAGGCTGGTGTTGATGATGAAGTTCTAAAATATTCTAGATTACCTAACCTACCTAACTCAGATGGCAATAGATCTGCCTTCTGCGTAGGTCGTGGGTTCGATCCCCACCGAGAACAAATTAATATTTGCGTAAGCATAAGTGTTTGTTCTCTGTCTGGGTGTTTATTGTAGGTATCCTATGTGTATGTAATTACAAAAAAATATTTAAGTATTATTTAAGCGATCTAGTTCCCATAGTACAAGCTCTGCTTAATTTGGGGCTAGATAGTGTTGTGTGGATTGTCCGCATTATTTATTATTTTTTTTACTTGCGTTAAAAAATACCTACCCATCACCGATCAGGTTGATAATCTTTTCTTTCCCGAAGCCCGAGCTTCGCTCGGTTTTTTTTTTTTGGTAAACTGTTGTTGTGAATTATATTTAAATACGAATTACTTACATACTGATTAAATATTAATATTTTTCGATCTTACCGACATAATAATAAGCTCCACTACTCGTCAATAGATGGCGTTCTCTGTCCCACTAACTCATGACTTAATCAACAGATGGCGCTAGGAGTTATGATTTTATGATAAAGTTGATTATTTACTTTACGATTATGGGGACATTTTCTAAAAATGAACCCTAGCTAGATCGTTTTATCGTCCCCGAAAACCCCTGTATACTTAATTTCATGAAAATCGTTGGCTCAGTTTCCGAGATCCTAAATATATATATATATATACAAGATTTTCTCGTTTAAAGGTATAAGATTTGGGAAACGAACTGCACAAGAAGTATAATTATCTTATATGAAATAAAATATCAAAGTACCAAAATTTAAAACGCAAGTGAAAACTTTCGTGTTTCTTCTGCTAAATTAATTGCATAAGTATTTATCAACGCTATACCTAAGTAGATATTATTACGAGTATTTGAAGTGCCTTTAAGTAATTACATAATTAATCTTATGCCATCATAAAAAAATAACAGATTGTCTGAAACACGGAATAATGAAAAACAAAAGCGCTTTTGCTTAACTGTAGTCTGAAACGTCTACTAATAGGCGTTGATGACGTTTTTTTTAGTTTCTCTCGGAGTGAGAGTGCCAACATGTGTTTTTTTTTAATCTAATTGTTTTTTTTTTTAAGTTTTCACTTGTCACTTGTGTGCCACTGGAGTGCCACTGTTTTTTTTAAACTGCTTGAAATTTGGACCACCAAAGATTTTCGATGTTTCGCATCCAGAGATTCAAGATTGATGTCAAAGATTACAATAAACAATCTAAAGAGTTTTTTCAACTAAATTAAAGTCGAGAGTAACTACTATATTTTATCATAGTAACTTTTATTTACTTACTGGTTTTAAGTATGTAGGTAATTTTAATAATATTTTTTTAAGCTTGTATTCGCCATTCATTGTGTGAAAGCACCTACTTGCGTAAAAGTGGTTTTGTATCGCTGAGTACTTCCTAAATGGTTTAACTATCTCTTTCTGACTCGGCCGGTTTCACTATTCTCATCTCATTCTCTGTGTGCAATGTGTATGATACCGTTGTTAGTGCTACTAAGCATGAAAGAAGTTCTAGACTTGGTGGTAATATGGTATAAGCCGAATTCAACTAACTTTTAAGAGTTTCAAACATGAATAACAATAAAAGCAACGTATGCGAATAAAATGACTGATGCAGACGCTGAAAAATGTGACTGCAGACTTCTTGCTTGCACGCTTCGACTTAAAAAAAACCACTTAATTTATTTATCGAAAATCGCGGCCAACTATCTTATGTTAGTTTAGCGATTAATATGTTCAGAGATTTGATATCTTTCAATGGGTCTAAATGTGCGAACGAGAAGCACATCGGCCTCAGCATTGGGACAGCTTTGAACTTTTTTTTACTGTGCTGCTGTCCCCTTGACAGGGGCTAAGGATCAGCGGGAATTATTTGTAAAAAATAATGATTGTCAAGAAAATGAATGAAAGGGCAACGGGAATAAACTGTATGGGACAGCAGGAATACGGCGCCTTCAGTACCAATAAACGGTAGGAACCAAGCTTTAGTTTGTTGCCTGTTTTTCTAAGCTTAGTCGCGTGGAACTGACACCTAGACTCACCTAGCTTTAAGACATTTCAAGTGATCATTTTGATGCTACTGAAAAAAGAGGTTTTAGATTTGAATTTGTACTGGCTGATGAATATAATTTGTGATTAACAGTTTTTGTTAGTTATACCTTTTTATGTCGTCACGACCTGTTCTTGCAGTAAAATAATGATTGCTGTATACTTACAGCAAACCCGCTAAGCTAATTCGTCAGCCGACTTATAAGGTCAACGTCTATCAGTTACGAAATTGGTTTATTCAGTAGAAACATAGTTTACCTTCAAGTTAAATAGATATTTATAATAAACTGGTGCATTAACTTATTAATTAGATGAATTAAACCTTGCGCACATTTAAGCGTTCTAGGATGGCGATCAGTGAAACGCTGCCAAATGTCGCTGTCAAATTTGACAGCGTTTCACTGATCCCAGAACGCTTAGATGTGCGCAAGGCTTTAGAATGTAGTTTTATTGCTTAATTTCAATTTAAATTTATTTTATACTACTTTTACTACAGTAGTTACTACTTTCGATCAATATCTATCTATTGCTATAACTACTAGTTTTACACCATGAAGTTCTTATTCACTATTTCATGTTTACGTCTTCATAACCTCTTGTTGCAATCGTTCATGTCAAAGACGGGTTTGGCTATGTTTTTTTGTTGCAATCGAAGTTCAAAATCATGTCAAAATTGACAGATGCGACAAATTTTTGATTGCAACAAAAGATAAGCAATCACCCTACAGATGTTCGATCATGCTTATAGTCCCTATAAGGAGTTAGTAGTATAGTAGTAGAGCTCTTTGTATGTGGCTCGTCCGGGAAATACTACCACCATGCCTATTTCTGCCGTGAAGCAGCATTGTTGTGTTTCGGTTTGTAGGGTGTGGGTGCTGGTGAAATTACTGGCACGTGAGGCTGAATCTGTAGGCCTCAAGTTGATGGACACAGGGCAGTGCATCTTAGGGCACGTTCCTGACGTGCATGACTTACGAGGCAATGCTTTGTTATAGGCGATGGTTACCACTTAAGATCAGGTGGGCCTTTAAGTTTGTTCCTTCAGCTAGGTTTTAGAAAAAAGTCCAGTGAGCTCAATTTTGCAAATTGCATGACACTAACATTAGACTTTATTCGCGAAAATTGCTGTTTCCTGTTTTTGACCTTGATACAATTTTACTAGTCACTTGGTTTGTGAGTACAAGGATGTAATTATGCAAGAATGAGAGTGAACGTTGGATTTAATAAGTTTAATTTAAATAGTGAGCTGTTTGACAAAGATCAATTTTCAGATACGATACCAACAATCGAGATATTTTAGTTTTTCTTTCATTTACCAATTTAACTTAAATATTACATTATTTTGCGCGATTATATCGCGAGCACGTCACTAAATCTATATTTATGTACAACCTAGTTGTGCCTACCTTGTGTGAAGCCATATAGCTCCGAAAACTCTTCGAAGACATTGTCATAATCACACGTGCATGACAGGTGAGATTGGTGCTGGCTAAAAATGCTGTTGCTCATACTCTGGTCAGATCTGGTCTGGTCTGGTCAGTGGCGCATCTTGGAGAGACTTCCTTCCAGCAGTTGACTGATATAGATTGATGATGATGATGATGATACTCCGGTGCGTTTCTTAAATTATATAATGTCCCTAATACAGCATGGCTTATTTATTAGTACGAAATACCTTAAGTACCAATAGCTTAAAATTTATCTAAAATTTTCCAAAAACAAAATCGTAACTGTGATTGCAAGTGCCGCTGTAGCTAAAGATTTGTGGAAAAACTGCTCAAATGCCAGTGTCCTTTTCGACAATCTTCAAAGTATAAATATTAGGCCTTATCTGCACCATCAGATTTTTACTCTATGGCGTTTATACCAGGTCACCGTTCGCCGGCTGCAAAAGACCTTGTGTTATTTCCTATTTCTTTTGTTTACTTTATTGTTAGCAGCCATCCCTGTTCCTTTTGTATTTAATAAAATAGCCTATTATTTTTTATTACCTTCTTTTAGAACCTTTTTCATTGGAACTTTTCTCACAAGTAGTCACAAGTAGCCACAAAATACCTACGTTAAAACTGAGATGCGATTCCTGTCACGAGCAGTCAAATTGACAAATACCCTAGTTTGAACACAACACATTGATGATGATAAAGTCCTTTATAACCCTTTCCAGCTAGTTTTTAAGCTAATAATATTTACAGCTGACTATTGTTGAATGAGCAAAATGAGCTTTGTTTTTCTGTCCTTTATTATTTATCCTTTCGATAATAACAATATATCCAAAAGAAAGATGCAACAGATAATTTGACCTTCCAAAGATGCACCTATGCATGTGAACCGTTGCTTAACCTCACTCGCCCAGTCACAGTCAGTTGTTCAGCGATCGCCGTTGACGCGAGACGTGCAAACGAGTTTAAGTTTCGAAAAAACCGGTCTGAAACGTGACTTATCAAAGTTTTTGTTGGAACTACGCTGTGTTGTGTGCTTTAAGCGGTTTTGTGTTTTTTTGGATTCACAAGGATTTAAAGGTTAGTGAGTTATTTATTACTTTTTTGTTTTCAAAATGATGCCGCTTAGCTTCGTAAAGTTTGACTGCATTGGATCTAAGCATTTTGTTCTTTTTAGCCTTCAGTTGATCGTTATAAGCACCAATTTAAAAAATAAACACTTCGAGCAGGTAAATTATTGTGCATTGTGAATCCTAAAGCCTTGTGCACATCGAAACGCTGTCAAATATGACAGCGTTTCACTGATCGCCATCGTAGACCGTAGATGTGCGCATGGCCTAGGGGGATAATAACGTCCTGGACATAGGCGAGCCCAGCTGGGGCATTACAATGACCTTACATATTATTGTATATCCATTTATACCTACAAAGTTATTTGTATTTAATCGACCTCATTCAATATTTCCTGTTAAATAAGTACTTGATGGACTAAAATTATGTACCTCGTATGCTGATATTTATGGTGTAAGTGGGTTTTATTTTTTATAAATATGATGAGAAGCTTGTTTCTTCTGTGCTACCTTGATTTTTTACTGTACATAGGTAAACAAACGCGAGTATATTGTAGTATGTTATACATATAATATGTAGGTGTAACTATTTAAGAACATAAACCTACTTACCCTACTATTATTTAATAAACTGAGAGAGTGGTAAACTGCATAATAAGTAAGCAGCTAACGAACTCCGGACAACGTTTAGATGAGTGGTAGAAGACAAGGTATTTTTATTATCGTAGTAGCCACAAAATACCATCATTGCATGGCTTTGTTACGTGTTAATTAATCAACAAGAATAGCAAGCACCTACTCAGAAACAATTTTGACATTAAAAACAGATCCCAATCAAAATCTACAAAGCTCCGTCACATTTCGATTGATGCTGTGAGAGTTAATGCTGTTTCCAATCACATCACAACAACTATGCTTCGGCGTGCCTCTCTTCACAATCTTTTTTATCTTTATCTGATGCACGAAACGAAGTTCGTATGCTGTGAAAAGTGGGTTAAGCGCACTTAACCCCTTTTACCTACTTATGACGGCTAGACGGTTATTTCTATTCTAAAACCCACCTCGAACAGAAGGGTTACATGTTAAAAAGTTCAGAATCAAAACATTCAGCGATCAATGAAATGCTGTCAAATATCGCTGTCATATTTGACAGCGATTCACTGATCGTAAGCGCAGAACGCTCAGATGTACGCAAGGCTTAATGGAATAGGTAGGTGTACTGAAAATAATTATTCAATTCGTTTTTCTATGAAGTGATATGGTTACTAAGAAAACACGTCTGAATTATTAGAAGAACATTAGTCATTAGAACAATAATATTGGTTTTTGAGAATTGAAATAACGTATCTGCGCGCACACTTCTCTTGCGCTGGCTCTACACTAATAGTTGTTTTAGTATCTATGATATCGAAAACTTTGAAAGACAGAGACAACTTTGGTATTGCAGGCATCATATTATGCTGTAAAAAGACAAAGTCAAGCACAGAAAAAGAGAATACTAGAGTGTCACTTTGCGGGTGACACATTGCGGAAACTGTAAAAAACGGACTTGAAATAATCTCCCAATCTCCCAATCACAAAATATAAACTTGCATTAAACGCAATGTAAGTTTCATTTCCCCATTCATGTTTGTGGTCAGAAGATATCATTGCCAGTCCATTTTATTAATTTTTCCGTCGTCTGTCACGCGCAGACTTATCTTGTGCGGACTCTAGACTCATGCTTGATTTGCACGAGAACTTATACCAATAAACAGATGAGCCATAAGTTTGCCGGCTTTGAAAGGAAGAGTGTTTTATTTCGATTTTCATATTATTGTTTACTATTTCTTACTCTGAACAAAAACTCATTGCATCATTATCGTATTGTATAAGATCATTGTGGTCTCATGAGATCATCGTTGCAGACTTAACCACAGATTAGGAAATAACACTGACTGCCTCTCAGCTTACTTGGTAGTAGCCCTGCCTTCTGCGCTGTAGGTCGTGGGTTCGATCCCCACCGAGAATAAATATTTGTGTGGTGAATACAGATGTTTGTTCTCTGGCTGGGTGTTATATTGTATTCTAAGTATGTATTTTTACAAAAAAATACTATGAAAATACTAACTATGTACTTATATCAGCTATCTGGTTCCTATAGTACAAACTCTGCTTAGTTTGGGGCTAGATAGTGTCGTGTAGATTTTCCATAATCTTTGATTCATTTTTTTTGCGATTTTATAGTTTTAATTTAGAGTGTACCACCACTACTAATTTGTAAAAAGTTTTAAATATATAATCTTGTATTTCACGCTGCTAGCAGAGTCCCATATCTGGTTATATTAAGTTTGTCTAGAAGAGATCGCTCTTAGTGATAAGACCGCCCATTGTATTCCACTTTGATGTTTTTTTGTATTCCCTTGTTAATTTTATGTGGTGTGCAATAAAGTATTTTATATCTATCTATCTGCTCAATAAGTAGTCGGTACAGATACTTTGATCGAGCAGACTATTCTTAAACGTCTATCACGCATTACTCATGTAATTGGTTCCTGTCGGCGGTGGCGCCGGCTCCTGATAAATAAGTAGCAAACAACAGTTACTACTCTCTGCCATTGAGTCAGCGAGCACATCTTATTGTAGATGGCAGTTTCCAGAGGCTGTTGTTTTGCTCCTAGGAATCTGAGACAAACGTCGCTCAATAGATTTTTTTTTTTTTTTAACACGCTTTTATTAACTTGGGTTGTAACTATGTATGTAACGGAATCTTTGAACATACTTTTCACCAATTTCCCGAAGCCTGATTAATTTGAAACTTTGCATACGTATCAAGGACCGATGACAATGCAATAATATGATAAAAATATAAATAAACTAAAAAGTCAAAAATAAATTATAGTTTAAAAAACTAAAAAAACACGCTTTTATAACTAATTGAACTAAAAAATTAAAAATAAAACTGTAATAATCAATTGAAAAATTTATATTATTATTTCAATTAGTTATAAAAGCGTGTTTTTTTAGTTTTTTAAAACAATAATAATATTAGTGAACAAACATTACTTTCCGAATTCTTCCTCCAAGGCAAGTGCCCAATCGATCGTATTAAAAACAACTAACAGCTAAGTAGTTGCATTCAGAGAGCTGAGCTTGTACTATAGTAACTAGATAGCCCAACCAATATGGTAAACTCTTGTATAGATCTTATTTCTTTAAGAGCCCTGGTGGTCTTGTGGTAGTGGCCCCGCCTTCCGATCCTAAGATCGTGGGTTCAAATCCAGTCGTGTACCAATGAGTTTGCGATAATTGTATGTGCACAATGCTAGTCTCTCAAACGGTGAAGGAAAACATAGTGAGGAAACTTGCGGCTTAGTCAGCTCCGCACGTATTGACCTTGTCTCTCCTGTAGATTATGCCGACTGAGCTGTCAGCATGGTATAGGTGCTGGGCAAGCCATCTAAAATCCTGTCCCAGGCACTATAACGTCCCACGATTAGGGCTTGTGTAATCACCAGTTGCCTCTATATATAAATCATGTACCTACAATAGGCAAAGGCCTGAATTGAGTTGAATTAAATCTGACATTGATACTTACTTAATTTTATATTTATCGGCATTCTGTAAATTATTTATTTTTGTTCTAAGCATGTTCTATGTACTGTACTGTGCATGTTTTGTACTGTATACCTAAATTGTCTTTAAATTTCTAGTATTTTTTTAATTGTTAGCAATTTAACATTAAACTTTGCATGTCGGTCTTCGACGAAGTATGTTTACATTATTATTAATAAGAAGTTTATCAAAATTGACCATACTTCAAGCAAATAAATACATTTCATTTCATTTTTTATCTTATTTTTTCTACTTAGGTTTCTGTTTAGCATACAGGATGGCTATTGAGTCAGCTTCCAGTGCCCTACAATGGTACTCATTCATGGAACAGTGGATTTACACCAAGGCATGGTAGGTACTTCTGTAATAGCATGCGTGACGTTGCCACATGCATGTCATGAATGGAGTGCTGTAGTAAGATGCAATGCTTTTACGCGTACGGTATGACGGGTATGTATGACCCTAGAAAAACGACTTACTCGCAAGCTTTCCTCTGGATCGTTGGTTTATTACAGTTCCTATATTTTATGTTAACTAGTAGTGTATAGAGCATTAGATTTATCTGTTTCTAAGTTAGCTTGATTCTTTGTTTGTCTTACAGTTTAATTAAAGTTTCTTACTCCTCCTCTTCGGCAAAGATCGACGGATGATTGAGATGTTTTTGCTAGTTATAAAAATGGGTCACAGTTTTGTTTGGATAACCTTATTACGAATATAAAAATACTGACTTTACGTAAACAAACTTCTTTTGTTGATAAATATTTCAATAAAACTCTATGATCTCTTCGATTGAATAACATTATGGTCATAGGCGCTTATTGCTAAAATATTTCACTCCCTATAAACTAAAAAGCAGGTTAATAGTAGGCAGTCTTAGTTATTAGATAATTTAATATTAGATAACTTAGGAGATTATGTAATAATCAACTTTCAATCCTTTGTAAGATTATCTATAAATGCAAATTTATTATAAATGCACCCATCATTTCCTGTTTCCTGACTGACACTCACAGCATTCTCTTACCGTGAAACTAAAATATGAATGAAATTGGGAATGAAAACAAAGACTGTCACAGCTCAGTTAGCATAGTTGGTCCACCTTTTACGCTGTTGGTTGTGAGTTCGATCCTCATCGAAGACAAAGTATGTAATGTACCTAAGTGTATTAAAAAAAAATCATATTTCCAGCAGTGAATTTCCTCAGGATGCTGGTGATAATGATAACGATGAAACCAAAAGGAGTTCCATTTGAATAATACTGTAATAACCACATTTTTTTATGAAACAACGGGATATTGACCATGATTAAATTTTGAGTTGACTTCCGATATTTCGGCACAGTTGCATGCACCATGATCACGGTTGAACTGAAGTCCAAGAGTAAAATAATTGTTATTGGCAGACAAATCGATCTACCCTCTTTCGCACTTTTTTATTGGTATCGAGACTTCTATTGGTTCCATTCCAACTACTACTACCTACTATTGCTATTTTTATTTACTATTTTCAAAATTTGTAATAACCACTTCTTATTTTTTTTGGTTTGATCTAACTAAGGATAAGGAGTTAAAAGAACCGGTGCCAATGCAGCGCCCTGAGGCAGATCGACTTAGCGTTTATCTATCCAGTAGTAATTACAGTAGAAAGCTGTGCTACTTGCCTCCTTCCGTGGCATGTGTTCATGTTATGTGGTTTGGTTGCTTCGAGCCACAAGAAATGTTTTTTGTTGTTCTAATTTGATAGACTTGTTTATTGGATTACACGGCTTACTACGTTTAAAACTATGCGCTCCGATATTGCTGTCTATCTCGCTCTATCAGCTCTATCTATATCTCTTTATGTAACTTTTTCTTTTCTAAAAACGAAGATTGCCGAAGATTATAATCATTGATTCATGTTCTTCATAATGTATCTCGTTGCATAAAAAGATTGCTTAAAAGTACCTACTTCAATGTGCATTTTTTTTTAATCAGATTTTATTGTATGAAGTAGGTATGTTAATCACAACTTATTAGATCGGCCTGGGGTTTTGCTTTCGTGTTTCCAGTACTCTCCAATGTATTATGCTGTTATGGTGTTATGCATATGCATGCCTTCTAAACCCCGCGATATCTCAAACGAATAGTAAGGCGTATATTGCGGTTGATCTTGGAAAGCAAAATCAATACCTTTAAAGCCGAGCATACAATCACATTGTTCGAATAACTCATTACTTCCTGTACTATCAATCAAACCCACCCAGGTTTAAACTCTTTACAAAGATATCAATGCCTGATCATTAGCAAACAAAGCCACCAGTTTAGGTAATCGAAGTTCCCTTATCGCTCACGTTGGCCTCTCATCTCTCACGAGTTGAGCAACTTTCAATAAAAAAGTTAAAAGAGCTTGAAATCAAAATCAGTGTTTTTTTATTCATTGCAAATAAAAAAAGATCGGCTGATATGATTGAGTTCTCAGGTATAAACAAACAATCGCATTGAGAAATTCCTCCTTTCTTATAACCTGTTACTACGTGAGTAAAAGTAAAAATTCAGAATCATACTGCAATAGTAGGTACATTGTTACCTGAGTGTTGAAAGTCACGTTTTTTGAGTCCCGAGACGGGTTTGGCGCCAGAGCGTAAGCGAGGGCGCCAATGGAGCTTGAGGGACTTAAAAGACTTTCACCTGAGGTAAACACTGTGCTTTTCATTACGAATACAAGGAAAGTAAAAATAAAAACATGAAAGAAAAATTAGTAAAAATGAAGATTGAATTGCCGCCTTCCCGGTTTTTTTTTTCTTTTTCTCTGGCGGGCCTTCGGCTTCGGTTCACCAGCATTATTCAGCCATTGTTTTCATTCTCATAATTTAAAAAATGGTAAATTGATGCTCAAATCTATGTTATTTTAAATAAATAGTTGAAGCCATATATTAATCAAGTAATTTAAAAGATATATTATTTATTTAATACTATCTTTATGTTATTTAAATTTAAATTTTACATTGCGCTCTAATTAGACTTTTTAAACTTCTTACCGTTGTAATGGGTTTCCAACCTACTTGCTGAATAAAAAGTTGGAATTTGGTTCAACGACCTCCTTGCAGTTAGAAAGACTTTAGAAAGTTGGAACATGGTTGAATAAAATAGAACTTGTTTTTTTTAATAATTTGACAGCTGTCAGTAGAAAGTGATTCTCCCTAGGGCTGAAAGTTTTACTTTCAATTAGGCCCCTCAGGCAACTTCAGACCTACTTTCAGAGTATGAGTAATGAAAAATATTTATTGCACGGGAAAACAGCTGTAACATTTCAGTCTACGGAGCAAGTAAGGTTACGACCACGCAGTATGCTCAGCTAACTATAATCTTTGGTAATGTGGTGCATCCTATGACCTTAGCCCACGCCTGCACTTCGCTAAAAATAACGAGTTTGTCTATGGATTTGTCATCAGTTTCTTTTTTTTTGGAATTGACCAAACCAAAAAGCTACCATCCCAGAGTGTAGCAAGCCACTCTACTAAAATGAATAAAGTAGAACCAGAAACAACCTCACAATCTCTGCGATGTTTTGGCCTACCTGATGATGAATGGTTACCGCTGCCTTGGTTGCAAGTCGCAAGTAACGCAAATCAGACTGTAAACACACAAAAACGATGCTTCCAGCGATGGACAAGCACATCACAACTACTCAAGATGAAAAGGGAAGACTTAAAACTGATGGTAGGAATCATCACGGGCCATTGCAACCTCAACTATACCACCTCTTGAAGACTGGAGCGACAGACAGCAACCTGTGTCGCGGCTGCCTACAGGATAAGGAAACTGTGGAGCATTTAGTACTGCACTGCTTCGCAATAGAAGAAGTCCAAGACAGTGCGCAGGGAACTGAGTCTTGTCCCTCCACATCCACATCCGTGTCACCATCCAGTCCACTGGAACATTGCCGCCTACTGCTACCAACCCAAAGTCCTACTGCGTTATTTTAAGGAGTTGGGCTGGCTGGGGTGAGGTTTAGCAGGGGGACAATGCACAATACACCCATCGCGGGACGTCAGTGCAGATCTTATTCCCCCAACTCAATTAGAATTGTTTGCAAGTGCATTGACACATGTTTTATTACTTGTATGTTACCCATCACAGTACAAATGCAGGTAGTGAATTGTACAATACCGAGTAGCCTTGCCGCAAAGTAGGTACGTAGCCATTGTATATTGGTATGTGGGAACTTGTATATGCCGCTAAGCGCCGATTTATTGTGGTGATTGCGGATTCAGTGGCGTGGGAGAGATGCGTGTGACTGATGGCCAGAAGATGTCACAAGGTTCTAAATTCAAAAAGAAGAATAATAAGAAGTGAGAATGAGAGAAAAGAAAGCAGAGGAGGTCAAAGGAAAAGCCTGTGCACATCTAGGCGTTGGCGATGGCGGTCAGCTGAAACGCTGTCAAATGTGACAGCGATATTTGACAGTGTTTCATCTGATCGCCATCGCCTAGATGCAGGGCTGAAGGCCTGCGCACACCAAGGCCGCTGGCGACCGCGATCAATGAAACGCTGTCAAATATCACTGTCAAATTTGACAACGTTTCACTGATCGCGTTCACCAGCGGCCTAGGTGTGCGCAGGCCTTGAAGAGAAACCACAGAAAAAAGTATTAACACCGAAATAATCTGTCATCTCATAAAAAATAACTTAAGTACAAAAGAACGGGGAACATAATAAAGCTAATATAAGGGTGATAAAATAGACACAAGAAACATGGGGAATAGGTAAAAACCTGAAACATTAATTCAACTTCATGGTCGTTCTGTTATCAAAAAGAAATCTTATAACGAGGAAAAATATAATTACATAAACTCCTTGTCCTATACAGGCCGGTGAACACTTCGGTTTGACCTTCACCTAATCATCTCGTCTTGCTACAAGAAAGTCATCTTAAAATGTCTTGTTGGGAAAATAAATCTATTATCTCGCCCACAGCCACACCTATGGTCATCAACATACCCAATAACCATCAAAGAAAGAGATTTCTTTCTCATATTTCCAAGAAACATTGACGCAATTGCAAGAAGTTTTTGATATTGTTAGTTACTTATCAGTACTATACTATCAGACATTTGAATGGTACGTCACGTGTGAAAGTATTATTACTTTTCTCTCTAATATCTAAACTCTCGAAACTGTTGCGAAGCGTTGATATTCAATGCACAATTTTTTTCTAAGGGTGAAGTGAGAAAGATTTACTGCCAGAATTAGAGAGACTCCTAGGAGTGTTCTTTATCAGGAATTGCTATCGCTGACAACAGTAACTGTCGCACAAGTTCTCGCTCTCATATTCCGACATTTAAAAATAAATTATTATTATTATTATTATTATTATTATTATTATTATGAGCCTACTATGTCCCGCTGCTGGGCAAAGGCCTCCCCTAATCCCCTCCATTCTGTGCGGTCCTGTGCTGAGATGTTCCACTGTGGTCTGTGCTTAACGAGCTCGTCTCGCCATCTTGTTCTGGGTCTGCCGCGACGCCTTGGCTCTTGTGGGCACCACTCTGTTGTAATTTTGGCCCAGAGCTCGTTATGCATGCGGCAGACATATTATATTATTAAAAATAAAATAAAGTAAAAAGTAAACTGGCCTTTGCATCTATTGTAGATGATTTATACAGCGTCAGGGGCAACTGGTGATTACACAAGCCCTATTTGCGAGACGCTATAGTGCCTGGGACAGGATTTTAGATGAAATAGGCTTGCCCAGCACCTATACCATCCTGACATCTATTTTTATGTACAACATTTAAAATGACTGAAAGTATTCGTGGTTATAAAATGCCACCAAAAACTCTTTTACCGCTATATTAAAACTGTTGTTTGACGGTTGCTGTTTTTGAGGAAGGGCAAGTTACCGAGCTAACAAAGAAAAGTGGTAAAAAATCCTATTATTGTGTCATTGTGTCGAAATTCGTGAACATTCGTGTCTTGAAATTTACTTTAGTTCCACGTTTATTTGAAGGGCTTTTTTGTATGGGAAAGCTTTGAAAGCATTTAATGGACATTTTCGTGTCGGAAATAGAAGCATGTTTACAATATGCTTAACGTGTTTTAATACTGGTTTCAGAGCATGTTATGGCGTTGTTTAAGCTTCGTCTCTCTCTTCCCGTTTATGGCTCCAGTGTTTATGAATTTAAAATACAATCAATTCCCTCAAACACGCCAAGATGGCTGCGGGTTTATTCCAGCAACACAATTACAAATATACATACTTACAAATCATTTGCAAATGCACATACTTAATTTATTTCATAAATTTAATCTAAGGTAGGTACGTTTCATTCGAGGGTATGGAAGTCTCTTTAAAGTATGGAAATACCTGTGAGAGTCTCGCTCTTCCAATAGATTTTAAGAACCTCATTTTTTTCTAGACAAATTTCAGCCCTGTTATTCCTGCAACAGGGCTCGTTCAGGCGATCGCTGAATCCTAAATTTTTATTTCAAAAATTTGAAAATCGATCTAATTTAGCTATCACCCGGGCGAGCCCTGTTGCATGAAAGACATGATTGCCCTTTGTCTAGAAGAAAATAAGATGCTTAAAATCAACAGGAATGTTTAAATATCATATTTGTTGCCTGTTCTTCTAGGCTTGGTCGCGCGCGTGGAACTGGCACCTAGGCTCACCTGGCTTTAAGACGTTTCAAAGTGATTCTTGTAATAATTGTAATGAATAAAATTTTATTGAGTTTGAGTTTTAATTACTTATACCCAGACACAGATCATTTATTATGCGATGAATATAATGCTCAGTGTCTCGGTCGGAAGTGGGAACCGAACCCACAAGCACCAAAGGCAGAGCTACTACGAACAGAGTGAGGGCATTCTCTGAACGACAGCTAAAGACCAGCTTGTACTAATTATAGAAGCAAACTTGAAAGTGGTGTAACTGATAATAATACTGACCATGAACTGTGTGAAAGGAAACATGTGCCTTCAAACAAACAAAGGGAAGTCGGGAGCTAATTAGGGAATGGAGAAACTGGAAGCTTTTGAAGTTAAGTGGCTTTGTGCTGTCGATAGATGCGTTTATTTTTAGGAGCTTAATCCAGTGCACGTGTTATTTAAAAAAAAAGTTGAGGCGTATTGCTTTTCTGATCATGGTCTAATCCCGTTAGTTTGAACTGAATATCTTAGAGAGCTTAACTTTTTTATCACAGAAGTCCTACAAAGAATCCTTATAGATTCCCCATTATCATGACAATGTGCTTAGTCATAGCTTTTTAGACATTATCAGTGATATGACGAGCGACGTCTTGCAATGTAACCCTATCCTGGAACTTCAATGCTATTTTTTTTTTTTTTGTGAGAGGTTCATACTAAAAAAAAGCAGCCAAGTGCGAGTCGGACTCGCCCATGAAGGGTTCCGTAGCACGACGAACTACAAAAACCTTTAATTATGTTACTTGATGTAACATAATAAGGTTCTTGTAGTTCGTCGAAAGGTAAATTGCGGTTTACGGTTTATGACGTATAAAAAAAAAACTACTGACTAGATTTCGTTCAAACCAAAAATCGTTGGAAGTTTGCATAGTAATGTACAACATATATTTTTTTTAGTTTTATCATTCTCTTACTTTAGAAGTTAGAGGGGGGGGGACCAACTTTTTTCCACTTTGGAAGTGTCTCTCGCGCAAACTATTCAGTTTAGAAAAAAACGATATTAGAAACCTCTACATCATTTTTGAAGACCTATTCATAGATACCCCACACGTATGGGTTCGATGAAAAAAAAATTTTTGAGTTTCAGTTTCAAGTATGGGGACCCCCGAAATTTATAGTTTTTTTTTTATTTTTATGTAAAAAACTTAATGCGGTTCACAGAATACATCTACTCGCCAAGTTTCATCAGTCTAGCTCTTACGGTTTCGGAGAAAAATGGCTGTGACATACGGACGGACGGACAGACAGACAGACAGACAGACAGACAGACAGACAGACATGACGAATCTATAAGGGTTCCGTTTTTGCCATTTGGCTACGGAACCCTAAAAACGGTAGGAATATTTTGTGGCCTGTTCTTCTAGGCTTGGTCGCGTGGAACTGGGCACCTACACTCACCTAGCTTTAAGACGTATCAAAGTGATCCTTGTGATACTACTGAATTAATAAACTTTTGATATTTTATATCTCACAAAGTGACCACGCGGCACCCACACGTGATTTTAAAAAGGCATTATTTTATTATATCATATTACAAGCAGTGGAAAAAATCATGAAAGAAAAGTACTTACTGGATCATTCCAGATTTAAGTTATAATCTTATCAATTATGTAATTTTCTCTTTTTTATGTATGTTTCTCTAATGAACTATGGACCTAAGGTGATTCATTTTTGTAATGTGCATTTAATAGTTGTCTGAAGTAAATAATGATGATGATCACTATTATAAAAAAAAACTCCAAACGTGATCGTTCTCCAAAATAGTTACAAAAGCAACATTTCTTAAGCTACGCATTACAAAAGCATGTTTCTGGTGCAGCCACGCGTGACGTCTTCCAGTCGAGTGCCTCTCCCACGGGAGTCATTTCCTGGGCACCGTGTCGTGCTTCTTGGCCCATTGACTTTCAACTTGAATGAACGCCTCTGATTTCCTTATTAAGAATTTCCTTTTTTTCATGATACGCTGGGTGAAGTATACATCGTAGTTGTCAGTTAGTATAGATATACCATGCCTATTTCTACCATGAAGCAGCATAGCTGTGTTTCGGTTTGAAGGGTGAGGGTTTTTTTAATTTGTTTAAAAAATTTAAATGCCTATATTTTTTTTTTTCAAAAAAACTCTGTGTGTACTAACAAAGTGTGCTTACTTTTGAATTAATGTTTTCTCATAGGTATGCCTTTCTAAAAAGGCAGAAAATCAAACCACTTTTCAAATTATCATCCTTCGTCACCTACGGCGATTGTAATTATTAACTAATGTAAATCGTGCTCCAATTACTTCTTACGAAACTTGACATCAGTCCAACCCAACCAAGAGGTTGGGCAACGTGTAATCTAAGCATTAAAACCTCATAGATTAACCATTTTGTATATTCCACAAAAGCCTGAAGTTGGAGAGAGTTGGAGCACACAACTATCTCTTTCATACGCAACTGATTCCTGTATTTTATCGTTTTTACATTGCAGACTTTTGTTTTCGTAGAAAATTACATTTATATTGCAAGCCAAGTATTTTTACCTAATTTACAAAATACATGTATACCTAATGGAAAACACATTATTTACTAAAATGTTGTTTTATAGTCACATTTTATTCATGCGGCGCAGAGACTTTTCAAAGGTTACCTACATTTTAAAACCTAATTCGATGTCTTTGAGTAAATCCTCTTTTTTGAATCGCTTATCTTCTCAAGCTTTAGCAGGTTATAGTTATATAGTTATTAAAGCTAGAGCGAGACACAACAATAGACAGAGACAGTGGGTTCATTGCTCTGGACCTGTTCCTCAGTGGACCCGTCTCGATCGGCCATAAACCAAGAAGACGCTGTTTCGTAATAATATATATGGGCTTAGATTGAAATCAAAGAGGTGGTGCATGCTCGGAGAGGAAGCGAGATGACAATCGGCATTTTTTTCAAATCGCAATACCCTCTAGTTCCATTATCAAAATTGATGCAGGCGTAAATGCACACACAAACATCCCTGTAAGATGTGTTCCAAATTCAAAATGACCTAGCATAAAATACATTGGTATTTTAAAAATAGAGAGAGTTTATGTAGGTATAGGTATTGATATTCTTCCTCCAAGTTGGGCAGCAAACGCACAGACTTACAAACCTGCAAACTGACATCTGGTTTGAAAATGGGCGTGTTGATCTGTTATCTTAACAAACATCCCGGCTCCTACCCCAATTTAAACTATTGAACAACACAAATTGTATGATGTCTGGGAGCCTTAGTGTTCAGAGTTAACTTTAAAATTGCTGGAGGTAAAATACACAAAAAAAGATGGTCAAGTAACTTCACATAATTATGTTTATCTGAGTATTCAACTTCCGGGGGTTTGTAGTAAAACTCATAGTAGTTTCATAAAGCGCGTTTACAATACAAAAGATTTTAACGGTTTCATTTCGAAGGTTCAGTCAGTTATTATTTTACTCTACACTTGCGAGCTTCATCAGTTAAAGTTTTTAAATTTCTGTCAAATTAACTAGGAATTGTGGTATATAATTTGGAAAGGTTTTTTACCTTTTTTTTTCAAAAAAACCATTGACATTCTCTGTCTTTTTAGGGTCAAACTCTTTTTAGGGTTAAGCTCGCTTTTGTACACGTCTTAATTTTAAGTTTTCTAAATGTATTTTTCTATGTGTGCAATAAACAATAAAGACATTAAAAGGTGAAGAAAAATTTATCTAAGTACCTATGCAATTTTTTTACTGTTGTTTTCGCTATTTTCTTGCGAACAAACCACACCACTTTTTAATATTTGAAAAGAAGCAAATCAAAGACCAGAACATCAAATAAAAATTTCAATAATTATAAATTAAAAATAAAAAGCTAGATGAAAATATTTATGGATACCTTTAGGATTACAAGACACACGCACGGTACTAAAAATGCCTGTTTCTATACTGTACATAGAAGTCATTTCTACGTGAATCTCGTTTACGTTGTGTGTTCATAAGTTTTCCAGTCAATATGTGGAACAGCTATCACGTCACCCAGGTGCATGTGAAAAGGTATTCGAAAGTAATTCACACAAGAACTCGCACCGAGGTGAATGAGATGTTGTGTATTCTTATTTAAATATTTTAAAGTAATGTTATGAGAGAAATTAAACAATAGCCTAATTACTACGCATTTGCATAACAAAAACTTTCTCACAAATACCACCTGCGTATGAATTTATCGAATTTCCTTGTTGGACTTTGGAACCCTAAAAATGAACAGAAATACCTCTTATTCAATTAATTATAGCAGTCAGCATAACAAACCGATATATCTGTTGCCATCTCTTTTTGTTGACATGAAACTGATAGTGACAAGAGAATTTTAACGAGCCGTTAAAAATTGACAGGCATTATGAATGAGGAGGCTAGGGCTTCGTGTGGATAGTCACGAAGAGTTAGTGCCTAGATTCACCTACTTTATACAATTTATTATCTATGGTACCTACTCGTAGATGTGCCATTAGTTTATCTATGGAGTTTATGTTGATGTTGATATAGTTATTCTATAGTCATCCCCTCTCTTTTAGTTAATAATATTTGTACCTCTTTTTACTAAATTACACCCATGCGAAGGGGCCGGTCGCTAGTATAAAATAAAATTTATCTTACGCAAGGATAATGTAGCTTTCTAATTTTTGAAATCTAGAAAGTGAAAATCTAACAAGAAAGAATTTTTGAAATCGGTCCATTCGTTTTGGAGTTTATGCGTTACTTATAAAAATACAAAATGTCTTCTCATAATAATATTAGTGCAGACAAAGACGTAGTATAGTAACTCTTTTCCACGTCTTTGGAACTCAATAATCCTCTTGGCTAGGTATATCAATGTATACATATTTAAAATGTTTTTTCTTTTTTTTTTCAGGTAAGTTGGCGTGTTCACACTAGGATCCCAAGATACCATAACATTTATATTGTAGGTACCTGACTCCATAATAATATGAGTACCTAGAGCCAGGAAGCCGATTGTAGCCCAAACTCTCAACAGTAACAATAATAATTATAAGTTTAAAAAACTTGACAAACCGACTTCATTGCCAAACGGCTAAACCGATTTTAATAAAATTTGTTTGGGACAGTCTGGACGTAAAAATAACCTTCCAAATAAAAAAATAATTTTCTAAATCGGTTCATAAATGACGGAGGCATGCAGTTACAAACATTAAAAAAATTATTTAAAAAAAAATGGCAACACCGATTTTAATAAAAATTAAAATGGGACCAATCTGGAAGCAGTACCTTTCAGATAAAAAAATAATTTTTCAAATCGGCTCACAAATGACGAAGTTATGCGGTAACAAACATAAAAAAAAAAATTAAAAAAAAAATGAAAAAAAAAAAAAAAAAACATACAACCGAATTGAGAACCTCCTCCTTTTTGATTGGAAGTCGGTTAAAAAGCTCTTGTACCCAACTTAAATAAAAAGAGGGCTACGCATCAATGTAAATAGCCTCTTCTATCACGCTAGTAACGACATTTTATTACTTCTAACTCGGTCGGTGCTTATTTAGATCGTAAACCCATATTTTATTAAGCCGTGAATTTTAAAATTGAACTCTTCTTTTAACTGATCCTTTTAATTAAGCAATATTAAAGATGTGTGTAGAAAGAAAAACAATAGAGCAATACTCTGTCAGTATCATAGACAACTTCTTTTTTATTACCTCTTTGGTCTGTATGGATTTCCATAGACTTACAAACTCCATGCTGCGCATTAATAGTACATTATTGAAAAGGCAGCGAAATAGGCAATTGCAGGTCGAGTATGAGTTTGAAGGCCGAGCCGCAGGCGAGGACTTCAATGATACGAGACAGGCAATTGCCATTTCGGCCGAGGCATATACAGGGTGTCCCATAAGTCAACGTCCAGCCGAAAACGGGTGATGCGCCAAGTCATGACAGTTATTAGAAAAATATAAAAAAAAATATTTGCTAAGTAGTACCTTTCGAGTTATGAGTATTTAAAAAAAACAGGAAAAACTGACACCCTGTGATGATCTTTTAAGTCCTGTGACTACAAATATTAACTTTTCATGAAACTTTTTTCTGCAACGTAAGCATGAATAACCCTTCTGTAAATTTCAATTCAAAATTAAGCCATAACTGCCTCAGTTTTCAATGAAATCGTGGAGGTTTGGCCAACGTTTCATTTCAGATAATTACATTACCCAACTTTAACCATCTGTACCACAAAAAAAATGTACTACACTATCATGGCATGTAACTTTAAAAATTGGCGCATTTATCCAGGATTCCAAAATGGTATAATACTTGCTAGAGTACTCCTTAGTTTTGGAAATAAAACATGTTTTTTCAACTAAACCGGATTTCCAATCAATTTTATTTCAATAGATAAAATGTTTGTACCCTTTAAATGATGGACTTAAAATGCCTACGCTGTGTTTTTAAGTGACTCACAATTCACAGGTACAAGTAATTCCATTTCGACAATGCAAATAAACAGATAGATCCACCATCTTGTCAAAAGAGTAATAACCATGGGTTTTCAAGTAATTGGATAGTTTTAGGTAAAAGTTTGAAATAAAATTCAATCATGGGATTACTTCAATCGTGGTTTTAATCTAAAGTTTGCCTTCGCCCATCGCCGGTCTTATTACATGGTTTTTGACGTGATAACGTCTTATATGATGGAGCCGGCTGCTCGTACGAAAAAACATGACTCATGCGGCGTTACCTCGCTCTGAGGCGTTCCATTTAATACTTGAAGTGCATGTGAGAGCACGGAACGAGCGACAAAGAGGCACAGTCGGCCTCCGCGTTCGGCAGCGTTCGACATCGGTCTCTCTCCTACTTGAGTGAGCGATGCGTCCGCGTGGACAGCTGTATGACGTTGTCACGTTCAACTGTCGTCAGTTAACTGACTTTACAGACAGCTGATTTTTTTTAAGGAAATGTAAAGCTTGCATTACTGCTGAAGGCTAACAGTTTGAACATTTGCTGTAAATCCTTGATGTAGTTAAATTAAAATCACGATTGAAGAAATCCTATGATTGAATTTTATTTCAAACTTTCACCTAAAACTAACAAATTACTTGAACACCCATGGTTATTACTCTTTCGACAAGATGGTGGCTCTATCTGTTTACTTGCATTGTCGAAATGGTATTTACTTGTACCTGTAAATTGTGAGTTACTTAAAAACACAGCGTAGGCATTTTAAGTCCATCATTTAAAGGGTACAAACATTTTATCTATTGAAATAAAATTGATTGGAAATCCGGTTTAGTTGAAAAAACATTTTTTATTTCCAAAACTAAGGAGTACTCTAGCAAGTATTATACCATTTTGGAATTCTGGATAAATGCGCCAATTTTTAAAGTTACATGCCACGATAGTGTAGTACATTTTTTTTGCGGTACAGACGGTTAAAGTTGGGTAATGTAATTATCTGAAATGAAACGTTGGCCAAACCTCCACGATTTCATTGAAAACTGAGGCAGTTATGGCTTAATTTTGAATTGAAATTTACAGAAGGGTTATTCATGCTTACGTTGCAGAAAAAAGTTTCATGAAAAGTTAATATTTGTAGTCACAGGACTTAAAAGATCATCACAGGGTGTCAGTTTTTCCTGTTTTTTTTAAATACTCATAACTCGAAAGGTACTACTTAGCAAATATTTTTTTTTATATTTTTCTAATAACTGTCATGACTTGGCGCATCACCCGTTTTCGGCTGGACGTTGACTTATGGGACACCCTGTATACTTAGTGCTTTTCTTAAAAAAATGCAAGGAAATAAAAAAGGGTCTTTTACATAATAAATTTATTTTTTATTAACCAAATAACAACGAACTCCGCTTTACCGCCAATTTTTTTTTTATTTTACTGTTTGTGCCGAAAGGTAAACACATCTGTGGCTATACAGCCACGAGAACGCAATGTGTACGATAGATGAAAGAGTTCTAAATTCAAACAGCACACCGTTTCATAGATAGATAGATAGATAACTCTTTATTGTTCACCACACAAAAGATACAGTACAGGACATAAAAAATTAACAATTAGGTAAAACAATGGGCGACCTTATCGCTGAGAGCAATCTCTTCCAGGCAACCTTTGCATGGAAAGAAATAACAACATTCATACATATTTAGTTTCATACAACATTGCCGGAGCGAGAACGCGCCGGGAAGTGATTTTGGTTTTTCAGTCTACATAAATATGATACTTCGCGTGTTCTTTAGTCAAAAGTAATGACAATATTTCCGCGCATGTTTAAGAAAAACTCCTTGTTGAATTTTTATTCATTCCATTCCATTATTATTATGAAAAAAAAAACTGTACTTTGATCTCAGCACTAATTTAGGTGAGTTGATCAAATATAATATTATGTCGTAAGATGTAATAAAATATCCAATTTGGTGCCTGCAGCGATTGGTTTTAATTGAACGGAAATGAACAAAATGACTCGCGGTTACTTTTAAAGGTTTATTTTTATTAATTATCGACCTCAATACTCTAAGTAATTACTTAGGTACATACACAACAATTTTAAATTCTGGAATGACGCTATTTCTTTTTTTCTTTAGTGTTTATGATTTTTGAAGAATCAATTCTTATTTATAAGATTTTTAGTACGCAATAAATACTTTTTGTTTTTCCGGCCTAGTCACCAACAAAACTCATAGAAAATTCACTGGAATTCGCATGAATCTAGTTCAAATCGAGGGCAAGTCTGAATGCTGACGTGTAGAATCATTTCACTATCATTGAATCACGATTTGAATCCATGCCAATTGCCAACCTTACTCATTCATTCAAGAGGTTACTCATTTATGTATTACGTTTGTATACCCGTGTAAAAAAGGAAAAAAAATATGAAAAAGCTTTGCTAATCATTACTTCTCATTCTCACTCTACATTATTGAAAACAATAGTGTGCGAATGAGAGGTAATGAGTAGGGATGCCATTTTGGATTCATTTCTTTATTAGCATTTTCCTCTTTATATTCCTGGCGATTTTGTGGTAGAGGCATGTCCTCCATGTCATTGAAATCGGATTTACCCAGGAATAGTGACTTTACAGTTAACAGGACAGCATCAAAATTTAATCTTTTGCTGGAGAGGTAGGCAATGTCCATAATTTTTATTAATTTATGAACGAGAAATTTCATTCGCAAATGAAAATGGAATAGAGTCGTAGAGATTTAAATGTCTATGACTGCTGACGTTGAAGTCAGCTGTGTGGCTTGAGCCACAGGCAGCTGTGTAGTCTTTTAGTTTAATAAGAAACTATTTTTGAATATTAACATCCCAAGGCGTTGAAAAGGTGTGCTAACGAAGTCGCGCGGGATTCTACTACTAATATCTATTTCCTATTTGCTCTCGTCTGTACCGGCTTTCCCGTTACTCACCGATGACCAGACGTACTAAAAATATCGAGGTGCTTGAACTCTCTACACATAAAATAGCTAATAGGTACTAGAACAAATCATTTTCCTAGTTATTGAGGAAATATTGCGTTTAGACTTGAGTTTTCCGTATTCGAATAATTATTAGGTAATTTAAGGCCTGCGCACATCTAGCGCGATGGCGATGGCGATCAGCTGAAACACTGTCAAATATCGCTGTCATATTTTACAGCGTTTCAGCTTATCGCCATTGTCATGGCCTAGATGTGCGCAAGGATTTACTAATAAAGTACCGTATACCTACCGAAGGTTTACTTTATCCACAAATCACAAAGGATCACTTCTCGTTCTCGGCTAGTAAAAAAAACTACACCTAATGAAGATAATTTATACAGAATCAATCCAATTAGGTACTTCATCGGTACGAGAAGTGACATCGGGAAGAGCTATCTTCCTTAAACAAGAACTTCCAGTGCTGCAGGTTAAATACAGAACTAAATTCTAATCTCAATCATATGCTAAGACGTCATTTTGACATAAAACCCCGAAACCTAGAGAATTACTGTCAAAACTCCAATTTAATCGAGATTGGGATATAGAATCGAGTGTCGGTAGTTTCTATTCACGATCTATATTGCACGTCAATATTGCAATTGAAGCACAAAGTCCATGCTCTTCTTATTTCCATCACCAAATGTCAACAAGATAAAATACATCTCATCAATTTAAATTAGACATGGCCTAGCAAATGCCAGTTTTTCTATGAACTTTTTATATTTTGTCAGCCTTGCATTCACGGTCGTTATGAATTCATTTTACTTAACTGTTCAACTGGAACCTCTTATTTAAATTACATGTTTGAATATCGTGTCTAGATTGTTTCCTATTGCGACATTTGAAATCACTCGTAGCTATTGTTATAAAAAAAGTACGTCGACTAATACCGTTCGAGTAGTCTTCGAGTCCTATGATAGTGATTTGGACAAGTAATTACGCCACAAAAAAATATGAAAAAGCTCGTTCCACTTTCGAATAAGACCATAGACTCGGTCAGTCTATAAGAAGAAGGATAGAATACCCTTTTTAAAGTAAGTAGGTAGGTACTCAAGATAATGAAGGATATTTTTTGGGGGGAATTAGAGTGAGATAGCAAACGCATAACTACTACAAAGACACATTTTGTAGTAGTTATGCTAATGTTTCATCATGTACTACCACCATGCCTATTTCAATATATTCAATCAGCATCGCTGTGTTTCGGTTTGTGTGGGTGCCGGTGAAATTACTGGCATGAGGTTGAACGTTTTTATGTAGTAGATGAGCGCAGGGCAGTGCATCGTAGGGCACATTCCTGACTTGTGTGACCTACGAGGCAATGCTTTGTTAAAGACGATATTTAACATGTGGCCCTTGTGCTTGTTCCACTAGCAAAGGATGTAGGTATTAAAAAAAATGTTTCAGGCAGGTTATAACCCTGTCAATGCCGCAACTGGTTTTCTTACGATGTTTTTATTCACCGTTTGAGATCATTGGTATTACGCACATAAATCTTCCAAAAAGATTCTGTCTGAGCCCATAATAACAGTCATTATCTCGATAAAATAATGGCAAAGTTTCACTATGTTTATTTCGGCTTTAAAATGATTTTGAAAGCGAAACCACATTAGCAAAGTGAAGATGCAACCGTGACTCTATGTTACGGTTCGTGAACTAAGCTTGACCTACTTAGAATAAGCCGTATTTTAAGCCTAGGACTCACTGAAATCAAATGATCTCTAATCAGAAAATTTTCATATAACTATAGACAAACACGTTTTCTTGATCATTTACTTTTGTTTTTTTTACAATTTATAGGTTTGTCTTTGACCGCTATCTCACCCGCTGTTAAGTGATGATGCGGACTACGGTGTAGTACGCTTACCTAGAAGATTCCTATTCACTCTTGTCTTGAAAACGTCCAAGTTGTAGGTTGGGTTGATTAGTATCTCTCAACTGTCAAACATGTCACTATAAACTTTATAATATATTGGCATGAAGATCTTTTTAGCTGTAGAGCTCTCCTAGGTAGTAATAGCAGAGCTCTATGTGAAAAGGTCGTCGGGGAAGTACCTACTTACTACCGCCGTAACTATATCTGCCACCATGAAAAAATGCTCACACCTGGGTTCCAAATTGATAGCCAAAAAGATACTAGTGCATCTAAGACTACAGAGTATTTTTTTCTAATAACTGGACAAATGGAACTAAATAACTAGGTTTTACACAGACGAGTCATTGATGACGATTGCAAGATGCAAGATCTGATATTACAGTTGTAATAATACCAGAGGCATCAATTGCTAACACGGTTGCAACCGTAAGTTACGACAAGCACTTTGTAACTGTTGAAAAAAAAGTTGTCTATGATTGCTGACATTTTGTTTTTTTTAAACTAAATCATAAACACAAACAAAACTTTAGAGCGATTCGATTTTATGGTGATAATTTATGGGTTAGTCCCACATCCAACAAATGAGAAATAAAAAATTTCATACATATTTGGTCCCAGCTAATGCCATGACGTATTTAAAGCTATATCTGTGTCTTTCTAATGATTATGTTTTTTTTTTTAAATAAAAAGCAGCAGACATGGCTAAGTATTTCCTATCCCATTTATATCCCATTATTAGGAAGATTTCATTGAATTTGGACATGTATTGTAGATATACCTAGTTTGTAGATGAATTGCATAGCATCAGGTACATTTGTATGGGATGTCTGGCAAATAAAGCTTGCCAAATCTTCTATATTTATAAAAGAAAGTCGTGTTAGTTACACTATTTATAACTCAAGAACGGCTGAACCGATTTGGCAGAAAATTAGTGGAGAAGTAGCTTAGAACCGGGAGAAGGACATAGGATACTTTTTATCCCGAAAAATCAACGGGAACGGGGTGTTACGGGAACGGGCGAGCGAAGCCGCGGGCGGCCACTAGTTTGAGATAAAAAAACAGGCAAATATTTAATTTTTCATATGTCACAACATTTCTCTTTACCAACAGCAAATTAAGTAAATGTGTCTCGACTTCTCGACCATGTCTTGTCATAAATTTTAATTGAAGAGCTCAATAAATACAAGGAGAACATTCACATTCCATCAATTGGTCGAAGGGACCCGCAGCGAGACAAATTGACGGTTAACTGTCAGTTAACCCTGACCAGCTAATTAATGGTTATGATAACGGAAGAAATTTACTGTTGCTTTGAATATATCATAACAAAAAAATAAACTAATTTAAAAATAAAAAAAAAAACATTGCTCTAGAACGGCTGATAAAAATTGAGAAAAACTAAAAAAAAAGCGTAGGTAATTTAGACACAATATAAATTTGTCTCAGTTTCTAATAAAAGTATGATAAGTGCTAGTGTTTTAGTTGTAATTATAATATATCATATTGTATTATTGAATAATTTAGTTTAATTTTTTATGTGTACCTATTAGCTTTAAAGTAAACATTGTGCCTACTTGCCTGTTTTCTTTATCGTGTTTGCATGCTGGGTTTTTCTGGCGAAGTGTGTGAATCTATATTTGCCTATTATAAAATCTAAAATGTACATACTTCAAGCAAATAAATTATTTCATTTCATTTTCATACAATTTCAGGAGAACAATTCTCAAATTGGCGATTTGAATCTATCGAGCGAAAATGTAAAAATATCGAAGATTTCGAAGTTCTTAAGGATTGGCTAATTTTATACTACATTAATTAATATATTTTAATTCCGGTATTCGTTTAAGGCTAGTAGTTTCGTTTAAATTATCATACACTTTCGCAACCTTATTTCGCAACGCGGCTACGAATATAACACTAGTAAAACCGTTCTGTGTACCGAACGGCCTCAAGTTTCTACTGAACATACAAAGCTGAGCAAATATTCATTGAAATACAACACTTGGGTCGGGTAGCTGTTTTGTATCGATTTCGACGTTTCACGTAGAGGCAGAAAATGTTTTTTTTCAATACCCTCAATACCCAAAGTGGCCTCTCAATGGATGGATAATTGTCCCATCTAAGGCAAGAAAATAAAATATCGCTAGATAAACTAAAGTAAGAATCGAAATATTTATCTGCTACAGTGTACATGGTCCTTAACAATTTCACAATGGAAAAAAGTGGATTCATTTAAACTGGGTGTATATTAACTGGCCGTACATTAACTGGACCCATCGGATCCAATAGAGTCTGCTTCCAAGATGGCGGCCTGACGAAAGACGTAAATTTTAAAAATTCCAACATTAAACGTAAGACTAGGCGATATGGTCTTGATACTATAGCCTGCTTCGAAAGGAGCGAAAAGGAATAATAAAATAACCAATAGAGTCTGTGCTTCGAAAGGAGCGAAAAGGAAAAAAAAAACCAATAGAGTCTGTCAAATGAAAGTAGAGACTGAAAACTGGCGGTAAATTCGTTCGTTCATTTTTTTTCAATTTACTCTAGACATAATATTAGTATGGCAAGCAATAGAATTACATAATTAAATACTTTGCTATTACTTAACGTACTAATGCGATTTTTCAGTCCACTTTCATTTGACAGACTTTATCATCATCGCCTGAGAAATACACAAATTGTATTCTCAAGTCGAGTTCTAAAAGTAGGAATATTCTATAGGTAATTAAATATATTTTTGCGAATAAAATCAATCAAAAAACATGGTTAGCAGTACAATCAGTCAATTATTAACACTTTTTACGTTTAGATATTTTTCTTGTCTGTCACCATTTCCAAGAAAACTATGCACGTAAAATGCTGTTGTCTAATCATACACTGAGAAAAATGGATTTCTGGCCTAAGATGAATTCCACCTTTGACGGCTGAATTGTAATGACGCGAGGCGTCTTTGAAACGCTTACGGTTAATTTGACTTTACTATTCGTTTGCGATAAACTGGTACGTCTCTTATGATTATCACGAACCGTCTCAAATGACTTACCGTAAGGTAGTCTTGGAATCCAACTAAATACTGTTAATACAGCAGTAATGGACTATTGAAAGCGTTTTAAATTTACGACGTTGAATATGTGGTGAATATCACCGTAATTAAGGCAAAATTTAACTTAAATTAAGGTGATATATGCTTTAATAAAAACTAAACAAACTTAAACCTAAGTCATAAACAAACTTTCGAAAGTGGCATAAATAATCTTAAGCATGACAATATTCACCTTACAATAAGGCAGAATATACTTTAGTCAGAAAAATTTGACCGTAAACTCAAAGTCTTTCAGCGGCGTATGAATTCGGCAACATGAAGGTATAATGTGGCCACAATTGCCCTTTTATAAGGCCAAATATGCTCAGGGTACGACGAATTAAATGGTAACATAAGGTTATATATCGGCATACATATTTGACCAATTTAACCGTAAATTTAGCAATATTTACCTTATTATAAGGCGATATAATGCTCAAGTATCAACTGATTGAACGGTTACATTACGTCATAGAACGACGTGCATACTTGGTCAATATAACTGTAAATTTGGTGATATTAGTCTTATTATCAGGCGAAATACGATCAAGTTACGACTAATCAAACGGTGAATAACGTCATAAAACTGTTTACTTATTCGGTTAATTAAACCGTAGATAAGACAACAATCAACTTATGGTAGGGCGGATGATACTTTAGTTACTATTTAATCAAATGTTTAAAAAGTCTAATAACGCCATACATATTTGGCCAATTTAACCGTAAATTTGGCAATATTTACCGCATCATAAGGCGAAATACGATCGAGTTAAGACTAACCAAACGGTGAAATAACTTCATTTAACGACTTTCCTATTCAGTAAATGAAACCGTAGATATAACAATATTCACCTTAAAATAGGGCGGATGATACTTGAGATATTATATAGTCAAACTTTAAAAAGCCTAATAACGGCATACATATTTGGCTAATATAACCGTAAATTTAGCAATATTTGCCTTAACATAAACGCTCAATAATGCTCAAGTTATGACTGATCAAATGGTCAAATAACGTCATCTAGTGACTTACATATTCTGTGTACGAAACCGTAGATATGGCAATGTTCGACGGATAATACGTTCGTAACTATTTATACAAACCCTTAAAACCTACATAAGTACGATCCTAGGTAATTTGGCGAGGTTTAACTTCTTAGTTATCCTACCATATTAGGTATTGTATCATCATCATCATCATTATCAGCCTGAAGAAGTCCACTGCTGGACATAGGCCTCTCCTACTCGTTTCCAGGAAGAACGATTCTGAGCCCTTTCCATCCATCGACTTCCCGCGATCTTGTATGGGTAGGTAGAATAGAATGAATATATTTTTATTGACGCACAAACAGGCGACGTATCTGTACAGCACACAGTAAATAAACAAAGCATTTACAAATCTAACTTAAAAACCTGCCTAGCTAAATATCTACCCAACCCATACAAGGTACCTAATAAGCATAAGCAAGCATATAGGTAGGTACATAGAAGTAGCAGGATAGTTAGTGCTGCCGATTTATTTCTCTGAGCAACCCTGGCCGTGGGTCAAATGGATCTCAAATGGGGGCACATTTTAGTTAAGAAGGTAGGTAGGCAGATTTGTACATTACCTACCTAATACTTAAGTAGGTACTCTAACCACTTATGTGTTTCATTGTGTTTTACAAGGGAGGTTCCTATTGAATCATAGCGCTGTTTAATAAACCATACCTATTAATAGCTGTTCCATTGAAAAAAGTTTGCTACGCTCTATGACTCCTTGTTGCTATTCAAAGGCAGAACCCTCGCTTCTACACACAAGCCCTGTTCTCCTGTAGGTAGGTATCTACTTAGATCAAGCGAAGAACCCAAACCAGTGTCTACAAAAATTTGATACCTATTTAGGTAATATAGGTCTCAGCTACCTGTTTCCCATATTACCAAGCTTTGCTTAGTTTACGGCTAGATGGTGTTGTGTGGAATGTCCGCAAATATTTGAATATAATTTGGTGGAAGAAAAGTCTATTTTACTCAGTTTTATTATTTTAACGACTTTCAGTCAATTGGTGGGTTAAGTTTAAAAAAACTCTCTAGTTACTGCGAGATACACCTTTGTAAGGCGCTTGTCGTAGGTACAACGAAAATCTCAATAATGCTGCCAGCTACAAGGCAAAAAAACCTTGGTTCGTATAAATGTATGAGAGAGAGTTTAAAAACTTGAAAACCCAACGTAAAACTGCTGAAACGATTATGATGAAATTTCTATGGGACTAATCTAAAAGTAAAGTTAAGATATAATTTTTCAAATTAGTTTACGAGTTATGTGGTAACAAACAAAAAAAATCATACAAATCAAATATCCGTGAAAACACCCATTTAGAATCTTTCCCTGAGTTTACTCGCTTTTTGGTTGGATCCCTGACGAACGAGATTCAATACCTACTTTTGCTCTGTGCTGTGTGCTAATTACACGAACTTTGCTTGGAGCATAGGCCAATCGACACATACATGACACGTGCAGTTAGTAATGCAGTACAGTTTTGGCTTAAAGACTACGTATAGCATATTTTTGATTGGCCTCTCAGCTCAGTTGGTAGGATCTCTGTCTTCTGTGCCATAGGTCGTGGGTTCGATCCCCACCGAGAACAAGTATTTGTGGTGAACACAGTTGTTTTTTCTCTGTTGGGGCATTATATTGTATTCTAAGATATATTTAACAAAAAAATGTGTGTAAGTATTATATCAGCTATCTGGTTCCCATAGTACAAGCTCTGCTTAGTTTGGGACTAGATAGTGTTGAGTAGATTGTCTTGAATATCTATTTATTATTATTTTGTTATTTTTAACACCCACCACTAGCATAATCTGCAGTAGTCGAGTTGGCAGCACTGCCCACGAGGCCACGAGCACGTACGTAACGACTTGTTTCATTCGTCAGTTTGGTTTGACTTTGGACGGAGTGTTTGGTTTAGTTCTGAGTCATTCAAAGTTTATTTTGCGGCTGTGTCAGTGTATGGAAGCACAGACAAACAGATGTAAAGAGGTCCAAGACAGACCTATCAGCAGCAACCAACCAGACAAACATCTTCGTGCTTCGAACGTGGCAGACCAGAATCCCACAGATTTATTAACAAAATGGGGGCACACACCTGATTGATACGTCATTTCGAGGTAAGTAGAGTACCTGTATCAAACTCAGTTATTCCCTAATGTTTTTCAACTTAGTCATGTTTTGTATTTGATAAGTTTAGGTACCTTCTCCCTAGATTCTGGTTGTGTTGGAAACACGAACGAAAAATGATTTATAAAAATATGTACTTAGTGTTTTCAGTTTTGAATTTTTGCATTTAATTTTGTATATTGGCACAAAAGAGTTTTTAAACTTAAGAAAATTAATTGTTTATTTTTTTTCAGATAAGGTGTACTTTTTATAATACGCAAAGAGGACGGGCTACTTAACAGGCTGTTAATGGCTTCCTGGATTCCAAACAAAGAAAATAATTGGCCCATTTGTTATTGGACTCTGGGCTAGAAGTAAATCCAAACACCAAACTTCAACGGAGTGATTTCAATCATGGGCACGCGGTATTGGAGAACCATTTAAAAAGGATTATAGCTGTAAGTACTTGTCATTGCTATCAGTGATTCAAACGATCTCTCTGACTTAGAACCTGCAATGCCAGGCTGACCTGTCCTCTAATAGACCTGCGGTCGTAGTTTGGTTAGATAAACATAATACCTACCTACTTGTACTAATTACCATCATAGAATGCTCTACTTTGTTTGCGATAACTATTTCCTAAAAAATACATTATTTTATTTCAGATATTGTAATCCGGTTGAGGAGGCTTCACTTGCAATAACGGCTGCCGAGAAAGGAGCTACGCCATGAGAGGAGCTAGCCTGTGGGCAATAACAGCAAATGCGCGCCTACAAAAGCTTTACAACGAAAAGGGCATTCTCCAAGACGATTTTATCTTGTTTTAAGTTAATTACTTATCTAAATTGATTTTCTAATACAGATTTATAGATTTTTATTGAATGGTTTTATTGCAATACCACTATTATTTATATAAGATGCAAAAGCTATCGGCTAATTTATTAGGCTAGGTTGAGGTTAAACTGTTGGGTTGAGAAAATACTAGTCTATCTAGTACATATCTTTGGTAACCTGTAATCAGTTACTATTAAGGTGCTTTATACATTTTTGTTCTATTAATTTCAGAAGACTGGGAGAACAGCTTTCTGAGGCAGCAGGCTACGCTGTTCACTGAAGGCATGTTTGGCTGATCTATTATCATAAAGTTCATGTGAAGGATATTGGCCCGCGTTACCTAAGAGTGAACTTTGAGCGGCCCAATGCCCTTAATATGAACTAAATGATAGTAAAGCAAGTCAATCAAGCCCTTAGGGAACAGCGTTACTAGTCGTTAAAAGGCTTTCTTCCGGTCTTCATAAAACGTTTCTGCTCGTAAAGAAAGCAAGAATTACCGTACGATACGGCTAGTCTAATCGTATGAAACATTCTAAAATAAGTTCTAGAAGGCAAATACGACTAAGAAAATGCTGAAAACGCTTAATGCTTAGGTTAAACCCATAGTAAGTAAAGACGTAAAACACCTTAGTAGAAGAGAATTACGACTTAAAAAAACATCAATATCGGTTAATGAACAGGTAAAACTACAGTAAGGTAAGACGTACAAAGTCTTACTAGAAGTCGATTATGACTTAGTAAACAGGTTTAACTACAGTAAGGTAAGACGCACGACGCCTTACAAAAAGTCGATTACGACTTAGTAAACTTTGAAAACGCTTAATGAACAGATTAAACTAGAGTAAGATAAGACGTACAACGCCTTGCTAGAAGTCGATTACGACTTAGTAAACGTTGACAACGCTTAGTGGACAGGTTAAACCCACAGTAAGTAAAGACTTAAAACGCCTTTCTAGAAGCGAATTACGATTTTTGAAACGTTCAAAACTCTTAGTGGATCGGTTAAATCGCAGCGTATAAAGGTATAAAACACCTTACTAAAAGTCTATTATGACTTAGGAAGCAGTCAATAAATGTTCAAAACACTTTGTGAACAAATGAAACCGCAGTAAGAAAAGGCGTAAAACGCCTTACTAGAAGTTAATTGGGGCGCAATGATACGTCGGATATGACTCTAGGAAAGATTAACGTGTGTGACCCGAGTACTTTCTTTACCGTTTATATCGCCTTACCGGAAGTTAAATCCCATCGTCAGTTTGTCGATCCTATCTCACTTACCACGTTAATAGCTTTTTATTTAAGGCTAATCTGTAAAAAAATACGTCTAAAACACACATTAGAGAGTATATTGCTGCTTATTTGTTGCGCCTCACGCTTAAGGCGTCAAACGCCTCCAACCTAGGAAGGCGTTTTTCGTCCAAGTACGCTTGGTCGTTTTTTCGCCTTCATTACGAATAAATCCACCTTCGTTACGAACTTTTCAGCCTTACATTTTTCTCAGTGTACATCTAAAGCCGGTTCACGAGTGACAGGTGACATTTGGAGGTTATGTTCTGTGATACGATCAGAAAGAACTGTATCAGGTTGTTTCATGGCTTTGAAATTACTTGTGAGTACCAACTAATTATTGTTAAGAAATACTTATTTTATGCTTTATCATTTTATATTATGTAGTTATGACTCAATAATAGAGCCGCATACTACTTATCGTTTTTTTTATCGACTATCAAAGTTTAATTTTAAAACTAGAATTGTTATTGTTGTAGTAATATTATCTTTGTTAGTTAAGATATTTTTTCCGAAAACCAATAAAAAATATTTGTCGCTCGGCTAACCAAAAAGGATACAAATAAAATTTGAATTTGCCAGGACAAAATTTGGGATAAAAAAAAACAGTTATAAGCCTCTACGGTTAAATAAATATTCGACGGGTCCAGTTTTAGGATGAACATAATAATAAACAATAGGATATTTTAACAGTTCTATGAAATAAGGAAGAACGAAAAGTTTCATAATTCGTTCAACTCCAGGGTAATTCTCACATGTGCGACTTCCTCTGTTGTTTTGTAGTGCATGTGTTTTGTAGTGCACATGTTTCAGATTATGCTCGTTAGCAGTCCTTTCCTGAGAAACTATGGCCGTCACATTGCGGTGGTATGGTTACTTAAACAGCAAAGACTCGCCTAGCTCACCTAGACTCACCTAGCTTTATGTCGTTAAAAGTGATTCTTGTGATACCATTAAATATTAAAAAAAGATTTTTGATTTTGAAAGATGTGGCAGTTAATTTCACATTTCATTTGATGCTGCCACATTATATTCTTTGGTTATTATTGGCTTTTTGTGGCTTGAATCATTGGTGATTTAATCAAAATGGTAAAATGTTATTACTCTTCAGCTCCAGTTGCTAGTAGCCTGCCTTCTGCGCTATAGGTTAAATGTTCTAATCACCACCGAGGATAAAAATGTTGTGAGATGAACAGGTCGCCGTTTTTTTAAAAAACTGTTGCATTCTCGCTTTAACGATCTTCATAGCATTAACGTTCATTTGGGAGTGAGGTTGTTAGCTTTTATTTCCAAGTCTTACTTTGTAAACATCTTTCAAGAATACCGCTTTAGGCTTCGTTCACACGGCATTGTCCTGCACGTTTTTTTGCAGTATACGTCTTAACGTATAAATAGTGACCATACAACGTACATATATCCATTCACACGTCAATTGTACTGCAAAAAAACGTGTACCGCTTATACGTTTAAACGCATACTCAACGGACTTGTCAAGCAAATCGAATGAACTTTGACGTATTCGGTTCGCAGTGGCACATAATATAGCTCTGTCTCGTTCACACGGCACGATGTTCACACGTTTTTTATCGAATATCAACCGAAGAAGCGTTTAGTACCTGAGCGTCTTTTGGATGGATGGCACGTATTTTATGTTTGATTTGGTTTGATATTCAAAATGGTTGAGGAATCTTCTATAGACAACGAACTGTTTTGTCGGCGGCGAGACCGTTGGCGCCTACGATACCAATATAAAAGTACAACCACGCGTGGATCCATCAGTGACGTCTACTCGCTGTGACAACTGTGTGAAGACTGCGGCTATTCGTCTTTTACACGAATGATAATTTACCGTGTGAAGACCCGAATGATTGTACGTTAAAAAAACGCATACGAAAAAAACGTGCAGGACAATGCCGTGTGAACGAAGCCTTAGAGTAGGTATATACTTTTTTAGATTTGGTTGGAAATTTGAGAGAAATCCTACAGGTTTTTTTTTAGATGTTTTACTTAATGTAGATTGGAATTGAATATGAGTGCCGAAGATTCATTTTCTGTCATTTTGGGAAGTAACACAGCTTTTAATTTTTTTTCTGGGGTTATTTTTAGTTCTGGTATGTACCAGAACCATTAAATAAATAAAATATTAATAAAATGTTATGTTATGAACATTTAACAAAATGTTCATAATTTCGGTGGTATTTTATCCACATTACTTGAGGTCTTAGCACAAAGTATAAGCAATTGAAATGAACGTTCCTATACCTTGTTTGTATTTAAGGTTCTTGTTTGTTTTTTTCTGTATTTGCGTTCATTCAATAAACTTTTTCATTTCATTTTATTTTTCATTGCATTTCATAAAATAAACAGGCCTTTGCATCTATTGCAGATGATTTATATAGCGTCAGGGGCAACTGGTGTTTTGTTTACTCATGCTCCTACTTACCTTTATTTATCTTCATAAATATTCTTGCACCGGCTTTCGACCGTCACGGAAGATTGAAATCTCAAATAACCACTTTTCCGCAGATTACGACACAAATTTCAAGAAAAAGTTTGGAAACCAGTTCTCTATTAGCATCTTCTAAGCCTAGAACGGTATTTAAAACCGTGACTATCAGCTTAAACTTGTTTAGCTTAACCATTGACGCAATCGAAAATAACCAGACTAACATAAAGAGATGTTAATTATGACGTATTGTCCGAAAAGTTATGAACCGCCTGGAATTTGAACCCACGACCCTATGATATAAGGATGCGCTAACCAACTGCGCCATCGACCACTCAGCTCTTAGCTTTTTTTTTAAATATAGCTATTTATTTTGGCTGCCATCACAATGCAAGCTAGATTTTGGGACCTTATAAAATCTTTGAGATTTAGGTGCTGTAATTTAAAAAGGTAAGCAGCTCTTTAGGGGGATAAAAGGGACAAAATGGGGATCAAACATTCAGGACGAGACTTGTGGTAGGGTAAAAAAGGACAAAATGGGAGCTAAAACCATTCAAGACGAGTGTAGGCAGAGAAAAGTTTGTGAGAGCGAGAGATTGCATTCCTTCGGCTAGTCAGCGCCCGAACAGCCGCCACGCGCACGCATCTACCATCCTCACTGCCTCGCCGCGCAGGGCCGAGGCAACGCGTATCCAACCCCGATAAAATTAAATAAAAACGACAATTTCATAATCGACCACGGTATAGTGCAAGTGAATTGGAGTGAAGTGTAGTGCACCGAACTGTTAAGAGCCGAGAATACTTTCACTGGACTGAAAGTTTTTTCTTTCGGACAACCTCTTTGGAAGACGGAATTTGGGACGTGAAAAGGTAAACATTGGATCATTGAACCTCAGGTGGATTGAGTCCTTTCTCCGCACTGGTAATTTCACTAAATGCTAATTTTAAAAGAAATTACTGCCGCTGAACGTGATATTAATATTTGTTGAAAGTTTAATAATTGAAATTGATTCAGCTGATAGATTAAGTCACAAATATCGAACACATCCAACCATCTTAAGATTAGATAAGTCATAAAATCCAACATCTAAAATTGAAACTTTCTCATCGTAAGTTAGTGATGATAAAGATAACATTACCGATAATGATTCTCATGAAAATGGTGAGGTGCGAACAGTGCGGTAAAAAACTAATTAAAATTAGAAATTAGTAGCTGACGTCTACATGCAATCTTGAAACCCGTTGATAGATGGACGTAAAATTATCGTTAAAGCACCATAATGGAAATTACTACACAAAGTCAATTTCAATATAACATTGACTTTATATCACAAATACACATTATGTAGTAAATTAAAAACAAAATAAAATGTATACACACATGAAACAGTTGAGCTATTAGAAGAACGTTGCAAACGATCTAGATATAGCTCAACTGATCCAAATCAGAAGCCTCCCCAAGACGCTGGATGCATTGCCACGCTTAATAGTAATACGCTTAAACAGCTACTCACCACACCAGCCCTCGAATCTTCGACCTTTATAAATATCCCGTTTTAAACAAAAATTATGATCATATCCAGTAGTATAAAAAATATCCAGTAAAAATATCCAGTTAGTTTTCCAGTAGTATAAAAAATGTTTACAAAACTCTTACACAAAAAATAAACGAACCTAAATGAATTTTTAGTGAAACTTTACGTACCTATTGTAAAGTGGGTAAAAGTACTATAAAAGGTAATAATTATAATTTGTAAAATGAATAAGAGAATACTTGCTCCATATTTATGGACTTTATCGTGTTTTAGTGCATGATCTCGTTTATTTACCTACTCTAGATAAGAGATTACGTTCTAATACGACATAATAGAGACACATCACTATATAAAGAACGTAAATATAATATTATACAAATCGTAGTATCGATAAAAGGTATCTTAGCATTTTAGGTGGAAAACAGCAGCTTCCGTTTTATTTGTTCTCCGGCATTTTTTTCTATCACTCAATTTATTTACCTACTTCAATCATAAATATTATAATCACTTTTGCCTTCTTTATCCCCTTATACTATCACAATTAAGTATTAAAAACATGAGTAGACAAATAACATTAAGTATTTAATTTTTAAGAACTTGCAGGTTTGTGTAAAAAATTGTTTACTTAAGAAATATTTTCTTGGCTTTTATAATAACATCCACGACATCATAAGAAACATGAACACGCAATTACCTTTTTGTAAACCACAGTTACTCGTAGATCGTGACTTGGGGGTACCTTACCTACCTACCTACGCCTAACTAATGAGGAATTTAGAACTACGGTGCCAATTCGTATAGTTCTGTGTCTCACCTAACCGTTATTTGGGCTCGAATACGTTTGAAAATAGAATATACAAACAAAGCCTGGCACATCAAGCCTGGCAGACCAAATTCTGTTCTTCATTCAAGTTCTTTTTTCAAAATTTAAAAAATCGGAGTGTGGAGCATGAGTGACATTCTACTCGAGACATTTTGGTTAATGTCTCAAGTAGAATGTCAGAACTTTTTTAGGGTTCCGTAGCCAAATGGCAAAAACGGAACCCTTTTAGATTCGTCACGTCTGTCTGTCTGTCTGCCTGTCTGTGTGTCTGTCTGTCTGTCTGTCTGTCCGTCCGTATGTCACAGCCATTTTTCTCCGAAACCGTAAAAGCTAGACTGATGAAACTTGGCGAGTAGATGTATTCTGTGAACCGCATTAAGATTTTTACACAAAAATAGAAAAAAAACTATAAATTTTGGTGGTCCCCATACTTGATACTGATACTCAAAAATTTTTTTTTCATCGAACACATACGTGTGGATGAATAGGTCTTTAAAAATGATGTTGAGGTTTCTTTGATTGTTTTTTTCTAAACTAAATAGTTTGCGCGAGAGACACTTCCAAAGTGGAAAAAAGTTGGTCCCTCTAACTTCTAAAATAAGAGAATGATAAAACTAGAAAAAATATAATGTTGTACATTACTATGCAAACTTTCAACGATATTTGGTTTGAACGAGATCTAGTAAGTAGTTTTTTTTTATACGTCATAAATCGTAAACCGCAATTTACCTTTCGACGAACTACAAGAACCTTTATATTATGTTACTTGATGCTACGGAACCCTTCATGGGCGAGTCCGACTCGCACTTGGCTGCTTTTTTTTTAATTAGTTACTTCACTGTGAACCACGAACCACCAAAATACTTAGAACTACCTAGTATAATACAGTATCGAGGTAATTATGGAAAAAAATAGAAATGCATTTTTGAGAGTAACTTTATGCAAATAAAATTAACAATTAGTTTAACCATTAATCTTTTGTCACAACATATTTGATGTTAAAATATTCATAAGTAAGGCCAATAATAAAGCCACAAAAATCCATTAGCTATGTAACAAAGTAACCTGTGTTTTATTAAATAAAATAGAAAGTTGAGGCACAGTTTAACTAATAGTTGAATTAGATTAAATTGATTTATTATTTTAATTGGGACCCAAAGTCTCAATCAATTCATTCAGGTTACATACCGACTAATTCTGTATTTTTCCATGACGTAACTATGGAAATTCTGACATTTGAATTATTATGGATTTCATAACATCGTTCGAATTAGGCTCGTTTATAACTTTGACTTTATAAATGTATACAACAGCGTTAGTTCTTGTTTCATTTTGTACAGTCAAAATAAAGTATACTAAATAAATAAACATACATTATAGACAATCTACACAACATTATCTAGCCCCAAATTAAGCAGAGCTTATACTATGGGAACCAGATACCTAGCTATGAGGGCAGTTAAAATACTTATATATTATAAATATACATTTATAAGACAGCATACTCGCTGTTAAAAATGTAGATTGTACTGTGCTTGAAATTAAAAACAAAAGGATATTTTAATTAGATAGGTATACGTTCAAAGTTCGGGATGAAATAATTACAAAGAAAATGGTATAGAAATAGAGAAAGTTTAAAACGGGAGGCGATAAAGTACATCCAGTTATTGTACACCCCGTTATTACGATGCCAGTATAGCCTCGTGTACACTGTAGCAGTTCAATAATTCAATTTTGTCTTTGCCTTTGTGTTTTGACAAACAATTTTTTTTCAATAATTTAACTGTGGAATAAAGAGGATTCGTTTCTATTGAGGTGTAGGTACATTAACTGGCCGTACATTAACCAGACCCTTTAAAACAGCTCGCTTAAAATACGAAGGGAATTAACGATATTCTATTTCAAATAAAGTTGCCTTATCAAGCAGACGTCATTAATAATTATAAATGGGCTATATCCATCAAATAAATCATAGATAAATAGACCCAAAGCTATCAAATATGTGATTAATGTGGCAAATAGTGACCGGCCAGTGGTGATGCGCCCATTTCCGGTGGCGTTATCTAATTTACACTTTATACACGCAAGGAATAATAAGCACCTGCAGTCAAAATTGTAGAATACCTACCTGTAAAAAAACCTGTAAAACTTAACCTAAAAATCACTTTTTAGCCGTTGGCTTTGTTAAATGTAAAATAGGTGTCCTTTCGGGTTTATAAGGATATTACATAATTACAAACTGTTTTATTTTGATTTTAAAAATATCTACATGCCACGCTTAGAAAACAGCACTTATCACCTGTATTTTGTAGATAGAGATAGTTTTAGTTAAGTCTCTGAGCTTGTCTATGACTTCTAAATTTAAAATTGTGGCATACCTATATCTTTCTAAATTTACTGACTGGCTTATTAATTTGACATATAGAAGAAATTTAATTTAATCTTAAAGTTTAAAATTAAATTAAATATCTAATAAAATTTAATGCGATCGATACATTCATTTTGAGTCCAAGTATAAAAGCAGGAAGTTGCTCTGGGAAACATCTATTTTAGAAAGCGGAATCCGTCAATCCCACTTCAAAAATATCAACCCACTTACGAAACTCTTGCTCGTAAATACTTTGGAGGAAATGCAGGTAGGTAGAGAACTAAATAAACAATCTCTTTTTTAAGTCAGTTGATGATGATTGTGAATTGAACATTGAGCATACTTCAATTTAATGAGATACAATGTGGTCTATAGTAAAAATAAATAGGTGTCTGTTAGACCTTTCTTCTCCAACATTGGCAACGTCGTAACTTGTCAGGCGAGGTCGTAATCAAAGGCCTATGTCTATTAATTGTAAAAAAAGTTTGTCAAGACCAATTTGCACTAGCCCTTATAGTTCAAAGTACTCCCCACTTACACTTTCCTAGTACCATACGGAAGTCCTAAAATACACGAGGAAGTAAACACTCCCAAGAATCATTAGTCTCTCGTCACATTCCAATGGTACGCCATGTGTCGCTCGTGTATTCTTAGCTCTTATTATATTCCCATCCTAAATTCCCATAAAGATTGGTGTTGATGGCTTTTGAGAGGTTATGGCGTAGCTTTATTGAACTCTACGACGCCGTAGAAATAAAAAAATGCAAGTTTAGATGTTTGTGAATGAATCACTCTATAACGACTGAACGGATTGGGTAGGAATAGATAAAACTTGGGAGTAAGATATCTGAATTATTTTTCTTTCCTTTTTCTGGATTCTGGATGCAGTCGCCCGAAAATTGTGCATTCTTTTTTCCAACAATTCGTTCAGTTCGGCACGTACATATTTAATTTAAAATTATTTAAACAAAGGGTGGCATTCCGTTCATACCATTTAAATGTAGAAAGCTTAAAATAAATCACGAAACAAGTAATATTTCACACTGCCAAGAATACCGCATTCCTTTTCAAGTCGCATGTTGTCGTATGCTTTATACCCTACGTGCTCTCACAATCGTCAATGCCTATTAGGTTGAAATTCGAAATTCAAACTCTTTTGTGGCAACACTGACAAAAGTTAAAAATAAAGGCATTTTATTTTGGCCATAGAGTATTGTAATTTTTTTCGGACACACATGTTGTCACACATTGTCATTGCTTAGTTCCTGTTGTACTGTTTCTTTGTCAATGTGGGACACGTCATGGTACATTGAAGCTCGATAATGCATTGATTTTTTGGCCTGTCCTTCGGCGAGTTCATGAACATCTTTTGTGGACAAGTTTTTTTTATAAATATACAAATTATATTGTAAATCGAATACAATTTAGAGTATTCAATTCTAGATCAATCTTTACTGATCACGGCCCATGACGCAGATATTGTAAAAACAACTACCTACCATCTTACTTTATTCCGACAAAATCGTAAATCTAGACTAATAATCTCGTGCGTCGGAAGCGTAAATCACAACAATAGGAACCTACCTAGCTGGGTAAATTATGAGTGGGTGGAGATAAGATTGAAATTCGCCTAAATTCTGTTAGAGACAAACCGCCTTACTTATACTTATTTTTACTCTGTGCCGTAAGTGAATAGGTAGTTTTATTTTTACTTTGTTGGTGTCCGATCTTAAAAAAGAGCGTAATGTAATTATAACAAATGAAAGTAATTTGGTCTCGTTCTTTGTGCTTAATTCGCTCTAACAAGCTACTGCACGCTTTTTATGAGCATATTACTAAAGAACCGTTTACTGAAACGAATTTCAGTGTTCTTTCTCTTGTTGCGCCTTTAGTCGATAGTACAAACCAAAGAAGTAATTCAAAAGGTCAGTAACTTCACTTATTTATAGTTTTGTATAAATAGCAGGGTTTGGGTGCATTAGCCGTTCTTTGATATTCGACTCACTGATTAGGAAGTCTGTTTTTGGATCAGAGTGTGTATTTGTTTATGTTAATTGGACTGTCTAAATAATGATAGAGTTCATTGAGTTCGATATCACAACATTGCTTCAACAGTTTGAATTTGTTATTACAAAACTACTAGGTGGCTGCCTTAATCAATCCCAATGCTAGTCAAGTTTATTACATTAACTAACCATTCGTGTGGACTCCTACTGTAATGTTCTCTGTTTATTTTATCATTTTTTGATTTGCTATTGTATGTGTTGTGTTAGTTTTAGGAATGGATCTTTTGACATCTGAATAAACAAATTTTAATTTAATTTAATTTGTTATTAAAAAGTTAATTTTACAAAAGTTGTAAGAAAATTGCATTTTTAATTTTACATTTGCACGTCGTTTGCTTATATTCGTTGATAGAATATAATAGTAACAATGAAAATGGAGTGTTTTTTTTTACTTCAATCAAAAAGGATTCTAGATCATCTAACTCTACTAGTCAAGACATACATAATTAAGAATAGTTAACCTTCTATGGACAACAAAAATAAGAATTAGCATCTAAAAAAACATTTGCACCTAAATCATCTAATATGGATGCTTTAATCCTTATTAATATTATAAATGCGTTTGTAACTCTGTCTGTCTGTGTGGCTTTCACGCCAAAACTACTGAACCGATTGAAATGAAATTTGGTACACAGATAGTTGAGGGCCTGAGGAAGGACATAGGCTACTTTTTATCGCGAAAAAAGTTTAAGGTTGTAAGGGGTTGAAAATAGGGGTTGAAAGTTGTATGGAAGTATCGTAATTTTTAGAGCTAGAAACATAAAACTTATTTTTTAGTCTGTTGATTTGATATAAAAAAATATGACATTCAAAGTTTGTCCTGGGGGGGTAGAGGGAGGGGAGTACAGGGGGGAGGGTGGAGGGGAGGTGCGGGGGGAATGTGTGGAGGGGAGTACAGGGGGAGTGTGGAGGGGAGGTGCGGGGGGAGTGTGGAGGGGAGTACAGGAGGGAGTGTGGAGGGGAGTACAGGGGGGAGTGTGGTGGGGAGTACAGGGGGGAGTGTGGAGGGGAGGTGTGGGGGGAGTGTGGAGTGGAGTACAGGGGGAGTGTGGAGGGGAAGTGCGGGGGGAGTGTGGAGGGGAGTACACGGGGAGTGTGGAGGGGGGGATGCGGGGGAAGTACAGGGGGAGTATGAAGGGGAGGTGCGGGGGGAGTGTGGAGGGAAGTACAGGGGGGAGTGTGGAGGGGAGGTGCGGGGGGAGTGTGGAGAGGAGTACGGGGGGGAGTGTGGAGGGGAGGTGCGAAGGGGGATGCGGGGGGAGTGTGGAGGGGAGGTGCGAGGGGTGATGCGGGGGGGGGGTGTGGAGGGGAGTGTGGAGAGGAGTGCGGGAGGAGTTTAGTGGGGAGTCATATGTCTAAGTTTAGTAAGAGGGCAGACGACTGTGTCACGTGCACGCGAATATGACGTTGTTATTTAATTACTGTTTTCTTCCGCTGCAAATTAAAAATGCTACCCATAGACACTATACCACGCGGACGAAGTCGCGGGCACAGCTAGTATGATATAAATCATCTAATACTTATAGATGATTTGTTATAGCGTCAGAGACAACTGTTCCCTCATGACGACACAAAGGTAAATCAACGATTTCCTGATAAACAGTGAACATCAACGATAAGAGATAGGAGTGATAACAATTTGAAACATAATAAAAAACATTAGATATAAAAACGTTATGAAGCCTGATAAACATTAGTAGATAAATTTCAGTGGTCTTACTGTACCTAGAAAAATATTTTTTTATCATGTACCTATCCATTTTTTACTAGCCCACATCGTCCCACTGCTGGGTAATGGCCTTCCCCAAAGACTTTCAGTGCCCTCTATTCAGAGCCTCTTCCCACCATTTCCTTTCGAAGGCGTCCAGATCGCCCCGCCAAAAAAAACATAAAAGTAACAAAACAATAACATGGTATCTAATAAAAACGCAAAAATAATAGCGTATTGATTTATATTTAAAAAATCTGTAAATGCGATTCTCGAAATATTACATTACCTACTATCTACAAAAAGAAATCTTCGATGACTTAAAACGTGTTTTTTCAAAGAAACGCAATCAATAATCTCACATTACATGACATGACTCACAGTGGCATGCGACGCAATTAAACGATCAGTATGTGTTCAGCCTTCGAGTGCAATGGATTTGGTGTAAAAATCACAAATAATGGGACCTTTTAAAAAAAAGTATGCACTAGTAAGTTTACCATTTTTGTATTCGTTTTTAAGAAGATATTTCGCTAGGCTAGCCAGTTTCTCTAGATCTAGATTCCCAATATATAGCGAATATTATATAGTATTTAGAAAAAAAATTTATATAAGTATTATATCAGCTATCTGGTTCCCGTAGTATAAGCTCTGCTTAGTTTGGGGCTAGTTATGATTGTGTGAATAGTCCAAAATATTTATTTATCTATTTAAAGGGAATCTACAGTTTGGCTGTTTCTTTTTGCTGGTGCTTAGTGCAAAGCTAATTGTTTTCATGTGTAAAATTGTAAATGTTGCCAGTAAACTATACCAAAGTACTTCCTAAATTGAATTTTAACAAGTTCGAAAGTTGACTGTCAAATTGTAAATAATGCTTTCGTTGGTGATCATAATCATGTTCCGGAGCAACGCACATTTCAAAAGACTGAGCACGATGTAAATAAGATGTGCTAAATGCTAAATGTAAATAAATCCGTTCTTGACATGACACAACTGACAGCCGTCATCATAACATAGACAATGCGATGTTGTACAGAGAAAGCGCGCGCAAAAACTTCACTTACGTCAATGGTCGCACGGGATATATAGAACTCAATGTAATAAGTTCTAGTCAGCTCTTTCTAGTAATTTTTCTGTGTGAATCCGAATGTGTAACAGTCGTATATCTATTGTCAATTGCTTATAATCACCTATTGACTAATTATAGTTATACATTACTCGGTTTTTCCATGAATAACTAGGTTACTAACAGGCTGATAAAACACGTAATAAAGTAATTCTGCCATGACCACTAAATGCCTGGTTACACAAAGATTACATTATTTTCTAGCGTGTAACGAAATACCTAATAGGAAGTAATATTCGTTTAATAAGTAGTTTAAAACCTAGGTTTTAAATAAATTTCACAACCAATAATTTTCTGACCCAATAGGAACCAGGAACCTACCAACCTAGCCACAACGGTTTCTGTAAAATCATTTGTATTAACCGCTATCTATGCAATCGAAACACACTTGACTTAACATGTTAGAATATCTTACAGATTTGGTTTCTGTGAAATGCTTTACATAGACTGTATACCGCTGTAGAGAGGGTAATGTAACTTAAGCCTGAAAAAAATGAAGAAAACTCTACCATCGACAAAAAATATCCTTAACTAAACACACGAAAATCCTTACCCACGATACTGGCTCGAAAGAAATAGTGACACAACAAGAAGATATCACGCTTGTACCTATTATGTTTTATGTTTTCGTGGCTTTAACATCGTGATAAAATCCAGTAGCGAGGCATGAGATTAGATTCAATTGAACCGCAGTTCAAAGTCATGGAGTCCCGATATCTTCAACCAGTTTTCCCCGTTACCGCTCCCACGATTGTATCTATTCTATGAAGCCTAGGAAGCTCACCGTCAGTGTTGCCAGTGGCAGATAATCAAATATAACACGAGAGAGCTCAAAAAGTAACATTGTAACGAGAAAAGTAACATTACCATAAATAATGTGGCAAACGATACACTCCTTTATTAGGACACTTTATTACCTAAAAAAAAAAACATTCTTGTATGCCTTCCGTTTCACGATATGTTTTTGTTATTTGCTGGATTTTTTTTATGGGAATTTTTATAGAGGCGTGTAGCATGGAGGTAATGACAGGGTCAAAAGTAACGTAAAATGTTACAAAAGTAACATTCTGGCAACGCTGCTCACCGTTGTAACTGTAGTAACTGCAGTAGTCCAACTAACACAGGTAGCCGGTATGGGAACCGAAATAGCGGTTCTAAATTTAATTATATGGGCGAGTTTTCTTTTAAATTGTGTGAAACTAACTTAATGACAATAGCGAACCTCATTTGGAACAAAAAAGTATGCTAGTCAAAAAAAGTGTGCTACCTCCTTAGATTTAGACTATTTTGAACAAATAATACGCTCTTACACTACTTATAATATTGGATCTGGAACTACACAGCTATTTTTTTTTGGTTTGCAAAGGATCATACAAAAAAATGGTAGGGCCCAAGCCGTAGTTTGTTGTTCTTTTAATAGGCTTGATCGCGTGGAACTGGCACCACCTAGCTTTAATGTTTTTCTAAAAGTAAAGAAATTGTGATATTTAATATTTTCTAAATATTTGGAATTTCATTTCAACCTCTTAATTTTGTAAATGTTGCAGCAACCTTGTCTTGGACCTCTCAGCAAAATGTCTGACCTTATCGAAAAACCGCTGATGTCATTCGGAATGTCATATATTCTGGTTTTATGTATGCTTATAAAATCCATGCATGCTATTTTTAGTTCATATACATATTATATGAATATGTATAGAATAGATGCGTAGTGTAGCTAATACAGTAGGTAGGTATCCTAAAATAAAGGGAATTATAAAGAGGAAAATTGATTGATTTGGATGCGTACTACCTATCTACTACCTACCTAGCGAATGAAACATATACTTATTAGATGTTTATTAGACGCTTGGGATTTTTGGGAATATCAGGAAATCATAGGTCCATTATTGTCTACTCATTGAGTTATCAAATAAAAGTAGCCATTATTTTAGTTAGCTCTGCATACGCATGGAAAGTTCATAAAACAGATAAGATCCTAAGGTCGTGTACCAATAAGTTTTTACGTCGTAAAATGTATGTGCACTACCAATACTCTCAAACGGTGAAGGAATACATCGTGAGGAAACCGGCATGTCGTGGAGTCTAAAAATTCGAAAATATTGCTGAGTGCACGAAAGGAGCCTCTCCGAAGCGCACTTAGAATCCTTTCACCACACTGGTTTGAAAGAACCAGTGATACTATAAGAAGAAGAGGAACTCAGATTTAATTACGCAAATTTTCGTCACGTGAAAATTGAACTCATAATCTAGGTTAAGGAGAAAAGAGCTATACTACCAAGTCTGCGAGGCCAGACAATTAAATTACCTCATTTGGTTGTATAAATGTCAAACTCTTTAAATCCCACGTTATATCTACTCATACATCAATCAATCGAGACGATATTAACATGGTATGAATGTCGATTGCTGAATGACGTATTGAAATCGGAAACGAAATCAAACAATATTGAATAGCCAGTCGCACAATGAATGCAATTGAAGAGTGCTATTGTTACCTCCTCTTCCGGAAGTAGTTAACTAGAGCTTTCCTGTTACTCCACCCGTAGTACATACTACATAGGTATTAAAAATTATTGATCAAGAAAACGAAGATCACACAAACTAGGACAAAACGGTATGTTTGTATAAACCCAACTTACTCGTGGAACCGTTATTGCATTCAGTATTAATTTAGCTGCTTTACCAAGATAAACTAGAAAGAACTTAAGTTAAAACAGAAAAAGAATACTTCCATGTAGGTTTTTTTTTGAGTGAAAAAGCTGGCAACCCAGAATAACGTGATATAATAGGGTCTCAATGACTTTGTAATTGGTAAAATTGGATATTCGCAAGATGTTTGGAGAAAACCAAAACGATGCACTAGTAAAACCAAATGCTGTCTTTTTTTCCATGTTGCCACTATATTTTATATATAGGCTTTTATAAAAAGGTAGGGTGTGCCTCGTACCACCTCCTTTTTCTCAAGCTCTCTCTTCTCGACAAGTTATGTCACGCACGTGTCATATCACGCATCAATAAAACACATTCAAAACATTAAAAAACACAGTAACGTATAATTTTCCAAAGTGTTCTGTCAAAGGCAAGTGTAATAGTATAGGATCCCTAGAAGAAGGACCTTCACCGAGCTGGTTATTTAATGAAACGTATTTTATATTTAATTAAACATGCCAATAAATATATTCTATATGGGTTGCCTATCAAATTTCAGTCCAGGATATGATTAATTAATAATTAAAAAAAAATAATGTTTTTTTAACTTTCCACCGGTTTGTTTATTAGACAAATTCTATACCAATCGAAAGTATAGACCCCATAGAATATGCAAACGTTAGGTTGCCTATTTTTTTCCGGTCACAACTCTCGGGTAGCCAGGTATAAACAGGAAAATCGATACTAGCATTTTGCACCGGTATATTTATTGAATAAAAATACTGGGGTCTATACTTTCGATTGGTATAGAATTTGTTTTATAATTAAACCAGTGGAAAGTTTAATTTTTTTTTTTTTTAATTATTAATAAATCATAATTATCCTGGACTGAAATTTGATAGGCAACCCTAATAGAATATATTTATTGGCATATTTAATTATATATAAAATACGTTTCATTAAATAACCAGCTCGGTGAAGGTCCTTCTTCTAGGGATCTTAGACTATAAACTAAATTACTAGTTACCCGGGTATACATTACCTACGATTATTACCAAATTGACTTGATGCGTTTGCCTAATATCGTGAGAGTAATAGCGTATAATACGAGCTCAATTTTTAAATAAATACCATCCTTTCTAAACCTCCTTGGACTTTATTCTTCTTCTCATCGTGTCATTGGTTCTTTCAAACCAGTTCGGCTCCTTTTGTGCACTTGACGCATCATATTTTCGAAGTTTTAAGGTTCTACAACATGTCGGTTTCTTTACTATGTTTTCCTCCACCATTTGAGAGTACTTACTGGCACTTTTTCAGCAATTTTAGAGTTCTTCTTTAACTAACTCCAGAATTGCAAAAAAAAACTCATTGGTACTCACAACTGTATTTGAACTCACGCCCTTATGTTGGAACAAAAATAAAATTAATGATTTAAAATGTTTTTTCATTACTCATACTCTGAAAGTAGGTCTGAAGTTTCCTGAGGGGCCTAATTGAAAGTAAAACTTTCAGCCCTAGGGAGAATCGCTTTCTACTGACAGCTGTCAAATTATAAAAAAAACAAGTTCTATTTTATTCAACCATGTTCCAACTTTCTAAAGTCTTTCTAACTGCAAGGAGGTCGTTAAACCAAATTCCAACTTTTTATTCAGCAAGTAGGTTGGAAACCCATTACAACTGTAAGAAGTTTAAAAAGTCTAATAAGATAGCGCAATGTAAAATTTAAATTTAAATAACATAAAGATAGTATTAAATAAATAATATATCTTCTAAATTACTTGATTAATATAATATAGCTACAACTATTTATTTCAAATAACATAGATTTGACATTTACCATTTTTTTAATTAAGAGAATGAAAATAATGGCTGAATAATGCTGGCGAGCCGAAGCCGAAGGCCCGCCAGAGAAAAAGAAAAAAAAAACCGGGAAGGCGGCAATTCAATCTTCATTTTCACAAATTTTTCTTTCATGTTTTTATTTTTACTTTCCTTGTATTCGTAATGAAAAGCACAGTGTTTACCTCGGGTGAAAGTCTTTTAAGTCCCTCAAGCTCCATTGGCGCCCTCGCTAACGCTCTGGCGCCAAACCCGTCTCGGGACTCAAAAAACGTGACTTTCAACACTCAGGTAACAATGTACTATTTTTTTCTATTTTTGAACTCAGTGGAATGCTTCAACGCGATGTATGCAATGTATAAGGTACGAATATATATTATTATATTTTGACCTATAGCACAGATGTCTGTCTATAGAGACTATTAGGAACGCTCCTAATAGTCTAAACGTGTTAAAATTCGGTTTTTAGTTGAAAATTTACAGTTGCTCTCCTATAAAATTCACTTGTTAGTACGACATACCGTGCACGGTAATAAATTAACTTGAAATGTCAAAATAACTTGAATAACTTTAGAAACCAGGTGCGTTGGATAATTGGTTGATAAAGTAAATGTCAAATTGTTTGTAGTTTAAGTATTGTTAAATAAATATTGGAGACAATCCACACAACACTATCTAACCCCAAATTAAGCAGACTTTGTACTATGGTACCAGATAGCTGATTTAATACTTTTATTCATTTTATTTTTCAATACATATATTATGTACCTGGAAAAAATGCTGAGCTTGTACTATGGGAATCAATATACTAGGTACTTAACCTATGCAATTTTTTTGCAAATACATAGGTAGGTACTTAGAACACGATCTAGCATCCACACAGAGAACAAACATCTGCGTTCACCACTAGGGAATGCAATCTCGTACGAGATTTCCGCCTAGCGAGATCTCGCGAGACTCAAAACCCAGTCTCGCGAGATCTCGCAAATTACGGGATCTCGCGAGATTGGGAGAATCGCAATTATTGTTTTAAGAACTAGTAATTGACATGATATGTAATTAAATAGAAACTGCGTTGCTTAGTTATAAAAATAATGTAAGTTTTATTTAAAAAATCAACAGAGTACCTACTTATTATTTTGTCTCTAACTCTAATAACACTTGTTTATGTCTATAATTATTATACCTACTGTAGCTAATCAATTCAAATTCTTACAATATTGGTAAAAAAACAATAATTATCTATATTTAGTCTTTTGTAAATTATTACTTTAGTTTCAACTAGCGGCCGCCCACGGCTTCGCTCGCCCCGTAGCCGTTACGCCCCGTTGATTTTTCTTTTAAAAGTTTTCTCCGCTTAGGGAAATAATTTTCCAATTTCCTTTCTTAGTGCACCCCTATGCTATAAAACAAACATACCCTCCAAGTTTCATGCTTCTATGACTTACGGCTTAGGCTGTGCGTTGATTGTCAGTCAGTCAGTCAGTAAGAGTTTTATATATTTAGATAATTAAGAGTAATAGGAACATTACTTATGGTAAATAAATACAACAAAACAAAAACTTAACTTCACAAGTTCTTAAATAAATGTTGTGAGATCGTATTAATCAAATACTTAAAAGAAGTTTAAAGTAGAAGTCAGATAAAGTTATCAAGGTACGGAAAGGCAAGTTAGTTTGTCTGAAAATGGCTTCTCAAAAAGCACATCATGTCGAGAGTATCATCTGACAGACGACTTCTGATTTTGCATGCCAAATACCCTGCTGCTGAAAAAGCTCGTTCTGCCTCAACACTTGTGGGAACCACAGTTGAGAGGCAGTTATGTACGAAGTTTAAAAGTTCCCATCTTACTCCACCAGCTTCGTACAAATTCATTTCCTTTTTTATTAAAATGTCTAAAGAATTTGTTGTAGAATTTGTTGAGCGAGCAGTGGGCTGTTTCAGTGCTTTCAGCGATTTTTGCAGCTTTTCATGAAGTGTGTTATTTTTTTCCGCGGAGACGGCAGAAAGAGGCATTGTAGTGTCTTCAATATCGAAGCCTTCATCGTCCTCTTGTGCAACCGGTGCAACAACATCGACATCCTGCGATGAAATACACGTCGTCCACGCTGCATTGTCGATCTCGTTATCTCGCGAGATCTCGTACGAAATTTGACGAGATACAATCTCGTAAAATATGGCCGGGATCTCGCGAGATCGGGATCTCGGCGAGATGAGATTGCATTCCCTATTCACCACACAAATATTTATTATCGGACTTCACATCAAGAATAAAAACAGTAATGCCTATTATCTAGGTCTTAGCGCTTGGGTCTAGTAAAAACTGGTTATAAAATGTTATCCTATAAATTAGCACCCCAACACCTAAATGTCACGGGCAAATGCTAACATAACTCAACCTTGACTCATCTCGTTAGAGTTTATCATCCCGTGCTTCAAGCTAAAATCTGATACAAACTTTTTAGTCAGACCGCTTTGTTGCCTTCTAAAAAGTTTATAGACTTTTTGGATTATCGGTTCGTGACGAAGCGAACGAATTCAAATTATGAAAATTCAAATTGAGAATGTTGTTATATTTAAATGTTAAAGTTTGAAGAAACATGACATCTGTTTAAATTTTAATGATTGTAGTCTCGCATACGAAGTGTTTTTTAAATAAAATGTAATAACTATTATGAAATACTTAAAATCTTGTAGTTCTCGTAGGTTGACGGATATTACTGAATATGGACATGATTCTTAAGAGCGGGTCGTGCGAAAATTTGAGATTTGTTGTTAAAAAATTCATAACTAAATAACTAAGTGACATTTTAAAAATCGCAAAAGGACTAATTGTAGACTATACATTTGAGATTAATTCGAATTGTGTTAAAAAAATATACTATTTAACATGACATTCTATTTATACGATTTTCATTAGCGTTAAATAGAATGTCATGTTAAATAGTATATTTTTTAACACACTTAAATTCAAATTAATCTCAAATGTATAGTCTACAATTAGTCCTTTTGCGATTTTTAAAATGTCACTTAGTTATTTAGTTATGAATTTTTTAACAACAAATCTCAAATTTTCGCACGACCCCCTCTTAAATAAAGGTCGTTTCGATTAATTGGGTGGATAGGTAGTAGTAGGTACCCAGTACCTACCGTTTCGTAATATCTTAGTCACCTGCTTCAACAAGAATATCGTATGTATTCTGATTTCTGATTCATTATTGTTCTATTATATTCTAACATAATAGTATTGTATTGTACTATTACTAGGTACAATCAGACACGTAACACGCCGGTAGAAGGTACGGTAAACAAGTGAAGTTTAGAAAACTTGAAAAACAGACTTTATGGCCAAACTGCTGGACCGATTGTGATAAAATTTCTGTGGAACCAATCTAGAAGTATTATCAGTCAGATAACTCAAATCGATTCATTCATACGCAGCTATGCGAAAACAAACATAAAAAAAAACAATCGAAATGAGAACCTTTTTTATTCGAAATCGGCTTAAAAATGAATTGTTACCTTATGAATTTTATTACTTCAAAAGAAATCAGTTATTGGCTCCCATAGTACAAGTGTTACTTAGTTTGGGGCTAGATAGTGCTGTAATCCACATAGCACTATCTAGTCCCAAACTTTGATCAATTATTTATTTTACTCAGCAAGCTATAACTGAATATTGAGAAAAGAGCATTTTGGTGTAGCGCGTTGATGTCTTTTGTGTCAAAACAACGAAGACTGACATGTTCTTAGACATTTATTCTCATAGACCTTTACTTTAAATATCTAGGAAGAACGATTCTGAGCCTGACTGAGCTGAATTATTGACTAGGTAGAGAGAGTCATTTACAGTACCGATGTAGGCAATAAATATTGCACATCGGCTTCTCGGCTTTGTAGAGCGCTATCTCTTTCTGACGCACACTACGCCCTAGTAGGTATGCTATAGCTGCTTATTTAATTAGTAACTAGTTGGTAACCGAGCTTCGCTCGGAATTTTTTTCGTTAATTTGTATTTAAGGAAATCATAAGTGTTATCTTTACTGGTTTATTCTTACTGAACCACGCCATCTGCTGGATATGCTTGCAGTTAGTTGCTCACAATCGTCAATAGATGGCATGAGCAGTCACATATTCAGTTTATGTTTTTAGTTTTTTTTTAACGAACAGACTCATTTTCTGAAAACGAATTCTAGCTAGATCGATTTATCGCCCCCGAAACCCTCTGTATACATAATTTCATGAAAATCGTTGGCGCATTGCAGTTTCCGAGATCCTAAATATATATATATATATACAAGGTTTTCTCGTTTAAAGGTATAAGATATCATGATAACATGTTATGTTTCCTTAGTATTATGTGGCCGAATTATGTATAAAATAAAATAAAAATAAAATAAATATTATTTTATTTCAGATAACTTAATCCATAGTTGTTAGTAGGTACAAACTTAATAACTTGTTACATTTAAACAGTATAATTAAAACGGGGACAATTTGCAGGAAAATGTTTGAAAATGTTGGTCAAAGCACATGTTGTTGGTTACTTTACAATAAGTACTTAAATTTTTCCTATTTCATTATTGTGTCAGAATATTTCTACCTATTAAAACAGATTATTCGAAAATAATCTTTCTATGTAATTTCTTACCCACATACATTTTCTTTATGTGTGTTTTATTCATTTATGTATAGTGGCGGTATGTAAATGTTCGTCGACTTTCAACTTCATTTGTTCTACGTATCACGATCACATACTACCTTTTGAAACTGAATAGACAGAATACACCGATAAGTTAACGTCACAAATTATGTCAAAATGTGTTCATGATCAAGGTACTGGTGCAAGCGAAAACCGACTCTAAGGTGACGAACATTTTCATACCGCGACTGTACACTATGCCAGTACTCTCAAAATGGTGAAGGTAAACATAGTGAGGATACCAGCATGTCGTAGAACCTAAAAAGTTTGAAAACAATAATGTGTCAAGTGCACGAAAGGCGCCGCTTTTAAGGCACACTAAAAACCCTTTCCCCACACTTGACACAATAAGAAGAAAACTAATATTTTCAAATAGCAGGTACCTACTAAAACTCACTTTTCCCTTCATGAAAGTTTAAGAGAAAACATGTCCATAACATGTTTCATTTCTCTCCATACACGTCAAACCTGACATGTGTTTAGTTCTAGAAATAACGCCTTTTCACTTTTCCCAAAGACCTGAATCTAGTTCGAAGAAGTTAAACCGACCACACAGCTTCAACATTTATTAAAACCTCACGTTTGTCAACCTTTCTATAATCTATAAGAAGTCAAATCAAATACTTATACATAATTTGTTTATGCAACAAATAAACCAAAATAATTATTCAAGACTGAATAAAAATAGTGCCAACATTTTGCCACCACTTAGCATATCTTCCTCTTCTTCTTAATAAATGGCATCTATCCATTTTGGATCAATTTTGCCAGTGTCAAGTAAGGATATATTATTTATTAGGCACCTACCTAAGCTTAACGCTTAAGGACTGCGCACATCTAGGCGATGGCGATGGCGATCAGCTGAAACGCTGTCAAATATGACAGCGATATGATCGCCATCGTTTTGCCTAGATATGCGCAGGGCTTCAAGCCTGAAACGCTGTCAAATATGGCAGCTTGTTATTGTCATATTTGACAGCGTTTTACTGATCACCACCACTCAGGCTTGCGGGCTTTAAGCTAGCATGTGCTACTGTTATGTTGGTCTTCTGTGACACCACTCACTAATCACTAAATCTCCAACACTATAAAGCCTATGTCTGAAAAGCACCGGAACTATTAAAATGGTGTACGCAATTAATTTTGACAGGCGCATTATTGCAAAAGGAAGTTATTAAGTACCTACGAGCCACTTCTACCAACTTAACAAAAATTAAAAGTCTTGCATAACCCACTTTAAATAACTTAAGTCATTTCTTCCGTGGGAACTACCGAGTAATTATCTATTTCTGAGAAAAAGTTCTTTCACAAAAACTTAATTAACGCTTAGGATACTAAAGTACTGTGGGACAAACTGTAAAATGGCCAAAGGAATTTGTTGTATTTTTGAACTAGCTGGGCGATTGTGTAATACTGTTGCAATCAAAAGTTTGATACTATCAAGGAACAGCGGTCAAATATCTTTTTGCCATCCCCACTTAATGATGTTTAGCTGTTCCTTGTTAGCATCATTCATTTGTGTTCATCTGAAGGATTGTGGATAATAACGAAGGTTTTGGATGGAATTTACAAGTTTATTAAGAAAATAAAGAAACATTCGACCGCCATGTTCACTCAGTACAAAGTTACAACCATAGAGTAAAACATCTATGTACTAGCTACCTTAGAGGAAGTATTCTCATGACTTTGACAGTACTAACATTATTTTTCAAAAATTGGCTCACACACTTGGCTATTTCTAAAACTCAAAGTGAATGTAAACCTACGAGACTAATAATCAAGGAGTATACTCGGCAAATTCGGCAAATTTATCATCCGCACTTGATGTGCGGGCTGGTTTTTCCGCAAGAAGGCCGCTGGCGGGCCCTTTTTGCGTGACCCTTGACACGTGTTGCTCGAACTTTTTTCGGTTCTACGACACGTCGGTTTCCTCATGATGTTTTCCTTCACCGTTTTGAGAGTACTGATATACTTAGTGCACATAAATTTTTCGACAGAAAAACTCATTGGTACACGACTGGATTTGAACCCACGGCCTTCGGATCGGACCACTACCACTACCCCACCAGTGCTTTCAATATAAGTAATACTCTCTAAACGAGAGCTAACAATATCGAAATTTTGATAGCAACAGAATTACAAAATCGCCCGGCTGTTAAACATTTGTAGCTGGTTTGTTTGTGGTCAATCACAATCTAATAATAAATCACAGTAAGAATAAGAACCACCATTTAAGTGGCTCGTGTTTAAATGCCACATAGTATTTTAATGCCATAATGTCTATCTAGAATAATCTAGATGCTGGACTAGTATTTATTAATCTCGCCCCGCAAGTAGAGAAAGCAATACGGAAAGGGATAACTAATTGCCCAACTGTAGAAGGAGTTCAGTGTTTAAAAAACCTTCTCGCTCGAAACTTTTTGAACAAAATTTAGAAAAAAATTTGATCCTAGCCCGTTTTCTTTTTTTTTCTCGCGATCAATTAATAGTTTCGTCAGTTATGTTATGTATAACCAAACCTACGATAGTAATAAACACTACCTACACTCATGTAACAAATTAAGTAATAAAATATTTAAAGATTCACAATTCACGGAATACAGATTTATCAATGCCATAAAAGTTTTATCTCCAGTTCAAACCTGTTTTAAAAATTTAAAAGGATACTGGTTGGCTGACTGCAACATGGCACACACAGCATAAAGCACTGATCGTGGAGACTTGACATTAACAGTGTATTTTGGTGTTTTAAATTTCCCTTTAAATACTCAATACTCAATATTTTTATTGTCATCACATAATTAAAAAAAATATAAACAAATAACATAAAAAAAATAACAATAGTAATATGGGCTACAGAGTTGAGTTTTTTATGAAAATAACTTCACATGGACTACAGTGAATGAAGTCACTGTGGGCCGGTCATGTTTGCCGTGGGACATACAATCGTTGGAACAAACGAATACAAGAGTGGAGTGTAAGAGTAGTGGACGCCTTCCGGCAAGGTGGGGCAACCATCTGTGAAATGTAGCTGGAGTGGAGTAAAGTGGAGAAGAGCCGAAGACTGGGCTCTGTGACGCGTCTTGGAAGAGACCTACGTCCAGCAGTGGACTGATATATAGGTACCGGGCTCTATGGCGCGTCTTGAAAGAGACCTACGTCATACGTAGACTGAGGTTGATGATGATGATGGACGGCAGAGGAAGTCGTACCAGATTCAAGCTTCCACTTGAATGACATAATCAAAGATGAGATCACAACAAACAGCTAATATGGAATGTTGTATTCGGTAGGTATTGTTATAAAAACGAACGTGTGCAAATTGAACATATTCGTAGCTACGAAAGTATAAGGAAATATAGATTTATTACTCAAACGCAAGGTTTTGAGTGGTCACAATTCTGATCAGATCGAACCGGCCACCACCAACTAAGATGCAAGGCAAGAGAGTTTTTTTTTAAGTTTTTTTTTAATTTTAAAATAATGCCACAGCCAGACTTCATCCACTGCTGGGTTTAAGCCTCCGTTAGTTTGTGCCATCTACGGTCTACCTCGATCCAGTGCCAGTTTAACCCATTTCTTTGACTTCACTGAAAAAGTATAGTTGTTGCATTTACTAAACTCGCATGGTTTGAGCTTACAAGCAAAAAATTAACCAAATTCTTCGTTGTTTTTACAAAATACAATTATTAATTTTACCAAACCAGTAAAGGTTGACAGTTGCAATTTTGTGCTTAGTAGAATTTACGAAATCAATGTATTGGTTCCACTAAAGTATGATTTGTAGGCGAGTGCCATAAGCTGGCGCCTGCATCGCTACTAAAGTCATTTACATATTCAACAATCCTCAATGTTGGTTTTACTAAACCTAATACTATAACTACGGTTTAGTATATTCAACAGTAATCCTTTGTAGAATTTTTACATGAACGTCGATGTAATCAACAACGAGCTTTCGTAGAAACAACGTTCTAGTTTTGTAAAATAGTTCACGTAAGAACCGTTTGATGGCGCATGCATCGCTACTAAAGTCATTTGCATATTCAACAATCCACAATGCTGGTTTTACTAAACCTAATACTGCAACTGCGGTTTAGTATATTCAACAGCAATAATTTGTACAATTTACACATGAACGTCGATGTAATCAACAACGAGCTTTCGTAGAAACAACGTTCTAGCTTTGTAAGATAGTTCCCGTAAGAACCGTCTGATGGCGCATGCATCGCTACTAAAGTCATTTGCATATTCAACAATCCTCAATGTTGGTTTTATTAAACCTAATACTAAAACTACAGTTTGGTATTTTCAACAGTAATACTTTGTAGAATTTACACATGAACGTTGATGTAATCAACAATGAGCTTTCGTAGAAACAACGTTTAAGTTTTGTAAGATAATTCCCGTGAGAATCATTTGATGGCTCATGCATCGCTACCACAGTTATTTGTAAAATGATCAATCCTGGTTATACAACTAGGCAGAATAAATAAGTCAAGCGCAAGGTAAATAAGGTTTTTTTCTGACAGGTGTAATGAAAGTTTACTGACTACGTTCTGTAAACTTTCATTACACCGGCCCAGCGTCGTCATCGTCACTGCCTTTAAAAGTCCACTGTTGGATGAGGCCTCCAGCATCTATTGCAATGGAGGGCTTTGCCATAATCACTACTCTTAGCAGACGGATTAGTGATCGCAGTATTGGTGTTGAGTACTCAGGTGGATGCTACCTACTGTACTGCTGTATTACCTACTGTAAAAGCGTACCAGAAACAACTTTTGTTCTCGATGTCATTGATTTAAATGCTTGTAATAGGTATATATGTCTATGCTCGCTGGCTAATCAGCACCTACCACATTTTCTACAAACAAAACAACAGCCAGCTGCCAGCTGATGGTAGTTCCTGAAGGTTGCCATGAAGTTTGCAATATTTCATTGCCATTTAAGTTTTGTATTCACTGATGTTTGAAAATTCATACAAATTAATCGATAATAGTAGGCAGGTCGCATCGCTATGAGTATATGATGCTTACAGATGTAAAATGTGACCTACTATAATGGCTCTACTTTATGGCCTCATACTTTAACACTCTGTTAGCGGGTATTAAAAATGTTACCTATGTCGATGCAAGTAACTGTCTCTATAAGGTAGTTTACCTAACTATACCTTATAGAGACAGTTACTTGCTAGTAACCTACCTACTAGTTAGTAACCTACTCTCCTTAATTGTATTCAGCGTCCGATTATAAAACGAGAAGTACCTACCTAGCAAAGAAACTTACTTTATCATAGTTTTAATAGGTAGGTACATACCTACCTAGGTAATATATTTTATCGCCATTCGCATGCGAAAGTCACGTTCACCCTGCCAAAAAACAACCTTTTTACTAAAGTGATATTGTACAATCAACCCTCGTGTTTAGTTTATTTAACATTTTTGTTTAGTAACTGACACGTGATGATTGGATGGATCTTTCTGTTCATCTTTCTAGCGTCTTGATAGTAGCAAACATAGTTTTATGCCATTCATTCATAGAGATAAAAAGCAGCCAAGTGCGAGTCGGACTCGCCCATGAAGGGTTCCGTAGCAACAAGTAACATAAGAGGGGGGGGACCAACTTTTTACCACTTTGGAAGTGTCTCTCGCGCAAACTATTAAGTTTAGAAAAAAACGATATAAGAAACCTCAACATTATTTCCTCCTATTCATAAATACACTTTTGGCTCGATGAATTTATTTTTTTTGAGTTTCAGTTTCCAGTATGGGGACCCCTAAAATTTATATTTTTTTTTCTATTTTTACGTCACAATCTTAATGCGGTTCACAGAATACAATGACATCTACTCGCAAAGTTTCATCAGTCTAGCTCTTACGGTTTCGGAGAAAAATGGCTGTGACACGGACGGACAGACAGACAGACAGACGAATCTATAAGGGTTCCGTTTTTGCCATTTGGCTACGGAACCCTAAGAAGCATGCATCCTACCTACTGCAAGTTCATCTCTGTGCGTTTGGAGTGAACGCAATATGCCGTTCGCACGTGATTGGCGCGAGCGCAGCGACTGACGGGACACGGGACGGGACGGGACGCTGCGACCCGCAGTGTACTACTTAGCCTCACACCGACAGCACGCCCGTTTGCGCCCGGGACACGCGTCATTATAATGTGAATGCTTAACTATGACTAATTATCTTGTGAACATAATATTCATAAACTCTCTATAAAGTGACTTTGGTGTTTCCCCGACGCTAGGCGGCTAGGCTACAACATAAAACAATTTAGTGAAGTAGAAAATATGGGAAAAAGACATAGGTACCTATATTCCTGCGAGAGGCAATCTTGTAGACCGATACCACAACCAAAGACCCCTGTTGAGGAAATCTGGCCTCATTGATAAAAAAACCCTGAAAAGAGCCCCTTGCTCATGAACATTGTTGAAGGTATGAACCATATTTTTACCATTTTTCATTAACGCCCAGTACCTACCACTAACCACTAACCACTAACCACTAACCACTAACCACCAACCACTAACCACTGTTCACTGTTAATTGTAACTTTCTGTATAATAAATAAATATAAAAATATATAAAATATATATTATATAATTATACCCACTTCAGTTGGATTTTATTTCAGATCACCAGTCTATTATAAACGACCGAGGAAGAAGTATCTATGAAATTGTTTCTCATACTCAATAGAGAACTTTGGACAGGAATAACGGAAAAGTGGAGAAATTACGAAGCTAGGATTTGTCTGCAAAAGACAAATCTATCCAGGACATAATTAAGGAGTGGCTCAAGGCAAGCTTAAGCTACAAGTTGGTAAGTATTATACCTACATAGAAAAAACCCAGAACTCCAGAACCAGAACATAATTATAAAACCCGCTTTTAAAAGTCTTGTCCACGATTTCTACTTTAATTCTACCTCGTGATATGTACTATATTTATATATGTTCGTGTATATATTATAGGGTAGGTATATATTCGTATATTTGTTTATTTATTTCTATTATCTTATTTTATATTTATATTGTTTTTTTATAGGTAGGTATTTATAATTATTTTTTATAGGTATTTTGTACGTAGTTTATAGCGAGTAGGTATGTTACGTAGGTTTATCAAAACTGTTTTCACTACATTTTATGCACGCCAACCTCTTTGTTTTTACCTGTCAAGGTTGGCTGGTAGAAAATGCTGTCTAGCATTAAGCTCTCCTATTGTCACGTATTTTTGGTGCAATAAAGAATTAAATAAAAATAAAATAATTATTATGTATTTAATTTTAATATTTTTTTTGTTACAGAACCAGAGAACGAAAACCAGACTTCGTCAAGAGGAGCACCTGGCCAAAGAACTTACAAGCCAACCGTTGTTATGGCCATCGAGCAAAGGCATTACGGCCTTTTGCGTACTTTTCGAAACTGTCTTAGTAGTAAATAATATAATATTAGGTAGTAAATAATATTTACTAAGCACAAATCCCATAATAAAATTTTGCTATTTTCACAGTTATTGTTATTATTGAATCCTTATCCACCCAAATTAAAGAAGTTTTTCTATGAATTATAACATTTGTTCATGTAGTTAATTTACAATCTAATAACGAAATGATTGTATGCATGTTCAAATTTATTTGATTTATGATTTACTTGTACGTGCATTTTTTATGGGTCCTATTTTGTATTTTAACTTTGTACTATTGCTTTTTCTTAGGATTGTTTTACACCATTTGCTTTCGTATATTTTAGTCTACTTTGGTATGTTTTTCTTATATATGTTGTGCGCTTTTACCCTGTAACATTGTACTGTTTCTGAAAATGTTTTGTGACATTTGCTTATTTGTTTGTTTGCTATAAGCAGGTAAGTAGGCACTCTACGAATACTACAAATTTTTAAGATGTTGGTACGTACACGTTTTAGTTGCCTGTAACCTCTTAGGTGATTGGATCTACTCATGAAATAAAATATCTTATGTGTTGTATAGCCGCAAAAAAATCGCCAACACACATCATTTTATTTCACCTAAGAGGTTAACAGGTAATTAAAACACGTAGGTATGTAACAATCCAATACTCGTGGAATACCTACTATACCAAAATTTATAAGTAAATGTTACATAAGCAGTTTTGTAAGCGGTACTATATTATAGGGTAAAATATTACAACATATTTTGTAGAATATACCAAAGTTATACTTGTAAAATATATGAAAGCAAATCGTCAAAATTACAAAACTGATTTTGAGAATTACTAAACAGGACCCGTAAATTTTGCAAACCAGATATAGCAAATGCTACAATATTAGTATTGTACTGTCTACAAATTAAATAGCTTACATATACGAAACTGCTTTAGTAGGAAATTCTAAACATGTTTCGTTATTTTTGCGAAACATTCTAGTAAATGCTACAACATTAGAATAGTATTACGTACAAAACAAACAGCGTAGAATATACTAAACTGATTCAGTAAGAAATACTAAACTTGTTTCATAAATATTACGAAACAAAATGTAGTAAATGCTACAAAATAACTATGTTATTATGTACAAAATCAATTTCGCGTATTCCTCAAATAATAACGCTAAATTACTAACGTAAAATTCAAATTTTATTAAACTTACTTTGACGAGTTTTACGATTTACAGTTTTGTAAATATTCAACAATTTTTGTTTAGTAAAATCAACAAAGATGTGTGTAGGACCTATATTAACCCTTGATTTTCGTATAAAATACTAGGAATTTTGTAAATTCAACAACTATTTTTTTTCAGTGTTAGTATCATCCATTCCTCTTTGCTGCAGGGCGCCCTATGCTTCTGTATCCGGTTCTTGGCCGCCATTCGGTTGTTGTCCTACAACACCTGTCATCATCACCACGCCAAGCAATGTGTCCTCCCAACTCCATTTGATCTCCGTCATCCGATCTCCGACGTCTTGGACCTTGGTTCATCTTCGGATTTCGGAGTTCGGAACTCGATCTATAAATTTGCTCAGTTTTAAATTCAATAAAAGTAATTGGGTCTACGAAGTTTTAATATAAATACACAACAAATAAACCTTCGTTCATACAAATATTGTAAAGCTGTGTATACACGCGGCAGATTTCACCTCGCCCCGTTCCGGTTTGAACATCTGTCGACCCAAATAATTGTATGGCACAAAATATAAATTGTGCAAAAAGTGGGCAAACGTCAGTCAAAAAGGTGGTGTAAAAAACAATCTCGTTAACTAAAGGCACAGAAAAAAGCAAGTATTATAACAAATATTACTTTCCAGGCCTTTTGACCTGTGTTTGACCTTACTTTTAGGCTTTCTAGTATTATAATTCAAACTTATATCTGACAAACAAACCAATAAAATAGGATTAAAATGTTGAAGTAGTTTTAATTCCCTTCCTATTTAGTCTCTACGAATGTTTAAATAAGACTCAGTGAGTTATTAGAATTATAATTTTAAAATAAACTTAATCGCTTTCTATCCTATAGTACTTATCAATGTTTTCAACAATATTCAATACTCAATATATTTATTGCATACACATGGTTTAGTTTAGGTGCATACATAGTTGTTAGATGTAAGTCAGTATCATAATTATGGACCCTGTCTAAGGTATAGCAACATGGATGTATGCCGAGGCTTATAGACCAGTAGTAAGTAGGTATATTTACTTTGATTTGTAATGTTATACTGGATTGAATAAATTAAAAAATGTAGACAGCACAAAAGCGTTTAAATAAGCTCAGTGCATTTTATACAAGTGCTTACTTATCCTAGGTGATTGAAATGATTCCCACTAAATATTGAAAGGTTTTCGGTAAAGTGAAAAGTATAGACTAGCTCCTTTGGACGACTTTGCACGCGTAGTACTCTGAAGAAATAGTACATTATTGCAGCAGCCAACAAGAGCTGGATTGATGGACGAACGTGTAATATGCGTAAGTCCATCAATGCCTAGTTTTGTACTCATAGTACTTTTCTCAAATTATACTAGGAAATTAGAACTAAGTAAGTTAGGTACTACTACCTGCCGGTCTACTCTTGAACGCGATTCCGATCCCAATTTTAAGTTTTGACGGAATTCTGACAGAAAACCCATAGGATTTCTGTCAAAATTCCGTCAAAACTAAAGAGTAGACCGGCTGGACTCATTTTGACAAATACAATTAATTACGAAAAACCACGAAACAGATTTTTTTTTGCAGCGTTGAAGTGTTGTTCGTTTGCTTTTTTGAATAAACTGCATTTAATTTTGCAAACCAGTTCGAAATTTAAATAAAACCTTTGATAAGCTACCTCCTTGGTTACCATATTTTGGAGTAAAATATCGTTCCATTTTCAAATTACACGCCAGAGATAATATTATGGCTTTACTATGTAATTTATCTGGCCGGTAAACACGACAGCAATGGATTTTCATAAAACTTTTGCTTCGCGTTACAGCAATTTCGAGCATGTTTGAGACAAATTATTTCAATATCTAGATCATTACAAGTCTTAAAAGAAAACCGATCACGAAGGAAGCAACCCAATTATAGACTCTAATTTACCATAACGAGGGTCTAATTTACAGAATGGGGAACATGGACCATCAGATACCAATATGCAAATTACTCTGGCACAGTTCAACCATCTTTCATAGTACGGTCAACACGAAAATGAGGATGTCTCTAAATTGGCGCTAATTCGTTGTTTTTGGGGCAAACTGTGAATTTCGAAAAATGAATGAACGCATCGTGAACACTTTACGTACTGAATTCACGATGCATTCATTCATTTTTCGAGTTCTTTATCGAATGTAAAACTTACATTTCATGTCTAATATGTAGTCTTTGGTGCCACACAGACAGCCCTCAGCTCAGTTGGTAGTACCTAGTTCTGCCTTCTGCCCAGATCATACAAGCTCTGCTTAATTTGGGGCTAGATAGTGTTTCGTGTCCATAATATTTATTTATTTATATAGTATTTATATTTATTTATTATAAATAACCTCAATTTTTAGTTGTATGATTACAAAAACAAAAAAGTGAACCTCTTATTGGTAAACAGAATTCAAGGTATTAAAATTGTCTACTAAGCTATAACTGAGTAGGTAGGGTACCTATAGTCGACGTGCTTGCATAGATAACCACCTATATTTTTATGTATGAACTCGAAAATCTTTTATATTTTTTTTGCGTAGTCAATCTATTTTCTATACTTACACTAGCGGCCACCCGAGGCCTAGCTCGCTCACCCCGTTCCCGTTCTCGTTTTCTTTCTCGTTCTCGTTCTCGTTCTCGTTCTCGTTCTCGTTCTCGTTCTCGTTCTCGTTCTCGTTCTCGTTCTCGTACTCGGTCTCGTTCCCGTTCCCGTTATTGTTTTGGGATAAAAAGTATCCTATGTCCTTTTCCTGGTTCTAAATTACCTCCGCACCAATATTCAGCCAAATCGGTTCAGCCGTTCTTGAGTTATAAATAGTGTTACTTACACAACTTTCTTTTATAAATATAGATGTTTACAATAATGGTATATTCTAAATAATTATGCTTGCTTTGATGAGCTACGCAAAAAGTAAATCTGCTGACCATACGATCCCAAGGATGTCGGCCGGTGCTTGGTGACCTCGATAGACTTGCGAAAGAGAATGTAAACGATTCTATGTAAACAAATTAGTTATATATACCTGCGTGATTGTATCAGAGCCTTTGCAAGAAGCCTGGGGCGTAACATTCATTTCTATCAAGATTATAAAATACTAGCAGCCCGTCCCAGCTTCGCACGGGGTAGACAATATTGTTGTACATTATTTTGTTCTATCGCTAATAGTTTCGGCAGCGCATTCGACGAAAGACATTTTAAGACTCATTTTTCTACACCTTCGGTTACATTGTTCAAATTTTACCAAGGATCCCTAATTTTTTTCAAAATGAAATGTAGCCTATGTCAAATTGGAAGAATGTAGCATTCTATTGGTGAAAGAATTTTTTAAATCGGCCAAGTACTTTTTGAGCCTATTCATTACAAACATACAAAAATAGGTACAAATCTTTCCTGTTTATAATATTAGTATAGATATAGATGGTAATTATCACACACACTAAACTTTTAACTTTGTTCTCTGTCTGGGTGTTATAAACTCTATATCTACGGATGTATTTAAAAAAAAGTATTTCAGTATCTTCCTTCTTCTTCTTATCGTAATTTCTTCTACTCTTATTGTCGATTCAAGCGTATAAACATACATAATGTATTAAAAGCGTGAATCACAAATGTAATGTAATTTGTGAAAAAAAATATTTTGTAGGTATTTTAATATGTATTTATTTATGGATATATTTATATTATATCTGCTATCTGGGTCCCATAGTATAATCTCTGGATAATTTGGGGCTTGATAGTGTTGTTTGGATTGTCCACAATATGTATTTAATTAACTTAAGTATGCATATCATATAAGTTAATTAACCCTTCTTGAATTTGCTTAATTCATATAACTTATATGAATTCACCTAGAATTGAAAACCTCTACCTTTTGAGCAACACAGTTAAAAATAGCTAGGTACCATCATCATCATTAACCTAATGCAGTCGAGACGGAGATAGAGGACAAAACACCTATAGGGTATCTAAACAGACCACATAATTATACATGATGATTCATTATATCTGGATCGAACAGTACAGGATGACTGGACGCCAATGTTAATCGATTGAACACCCTTATCGATTCACTCTAATATACACTCTGATACACCCTTTGTTTTAGTATAGACACATGCAATACACATAGGTACATAAGCAAACAAATCGGCAGTTTTGAAATAGGATGTTAAGTCAACCATTTTGTCAATTGCTAGTTTGAATAATTAATATGCAACTATGCAACTATACAGTAGGAATTAGTTATTACAAGTAGGTAGGTACACTTTATTAGTTGCTCTAGTATTTGCAATGGTCAATATGAATATGATTAGTATGTAAAGCGTATGGCGACACTTATGTGGAGTGTTTGTCGAGAAAGTATTGCAAGGTATGCATATTAACGGTAGCCAGTGCTGAGTGAAAGCAATATGTTTGAAAATATGCACAAACATTTTTGAACTTGTCTAGAATTTCAAATCAATGCACTCGTTATAGATTGGCTTATGTTTTCGACTGTACAGCGAGTTAATAAATAAATAATAATATAAAAATATAAAAGCTTGTTTATTCCGTAACATTAATAAATAATAAATAAATATTGTGTTCAATCCACACCATACTATTTAGTCCCAAATAAAGCAGAACTTGTACTATGGAAACCAAATAGCTGATATAATATTTTTACTCATGTTTTTTTGTAAATACGTACTTAGAATTCAATATATAGCTCCCAGACTAAGAACAAACAACTATGTTTCAGATTATTGTATTTCAAATATTTGTTCTCGGTATATTTGGGATCGAACCCACGACCTACAGCGCAGAGCTGAGAGGCCAGTCGACATTAGTAACAGCTTACAGTACATAATATATGTATTTTTACACATATTATGTACAGTTAGTTACGAACACACATTCTTCATACCGCCGATCGAGAATCATAATCTTTTTAAAACTATTTGATTTTAAAACTGGTTTCCAAGTTTGTATTGAAAGCTTTACTAAAGCAGAAAAAAGCAGCCTAGCTTATTCTAGAACTAGCTTCAAAGGTCGACAACCCTTACCATATAAACATGCACATTTAAATTGAAGCTTCATAGCGATGTATTTCTATAAAAGAAGTTTAAAAACTATCTACGCTTTTGACTTGAACGTAGAGGTCAATCAATGGGTTTTGCTGAACATTATACCGTTTATTAGCATAATAATTTTGATTCCACGCGTTTTTATATTGATGCGTATAATTTTGTACAATCGTTTTAGCTCTCTTTTACAGCGTCTGACGCTCCATCTTTTTTTGTTGGTGAGGCTAAAGTAGTTAGTAAATATTTCTATCAGATGCATAGATAACACAGAGACTGTGAGAGAGGCCCTAAATGTTGTTGAATGCATTTTAAAAACGTCATCCAAGTCAAAATATTTTTGTTTAGTTGTATCACAAGGGTACAAGGGTACTTTGAAACGTCGAGTCCAAAGCCCGAATGCAGAACCAATGCTCGAGTCTGAGTCGAACCTCAAGCATAGATTTTTGACACTTTTCAATTGAGAACTAACTTCATTTTTCATTTAGCAGTTCTGTTTACACGAAGCTTGACCTGCTAGCTTGCTAGCTTACTATCACATATCTTGCTATCCTGGCTTGAAAAACAAGCCTCGTGTTTCCCGGGCATTAGTGAGACATAGGCAGTACTAAAACAAAAGTTTTATCGAGATAGGTACACCTACAAATTGTTTGCACATTGTGTGGAATATCACACATAACCTTCAGTCGTCCGTCATCGTATTGACACAGCTAATAGCGTAGGTACCTGTTAATCAAATGCCTGAATTGTGTGTGTGATGTAAGTAGGCAGATATAATCGCACAACGAATGGCCTAAATAGCCACCTATGTAAATAGTTACACGTATAACTGCTTGGTAGAATGCTAAATAGGCTTTATATAACTAAAAAGTTATTGAGTAGGTATCTAGAAGATTCCCTCCATCGTGTTATGAGAAAATCAATGAGTTCACAATCTAAAAAGTATTCTCTAAGTACTTCCTATTGTGAGCGCACCTTTAGATATTTGAGTCTCAACCAAATCGTATTCTTCTTCATATTTAAGAGCAACGCTCTTGTCGGCGTAATGTATGCATTTTCCTCCAGGTATTTCTTTTGAGGGCAACCTCCTTGACCTCCCTATACGACATGACGGCGATCTTTGCTTTTATTTGGCTCATGTAGCTTATCCTTGGTCTTCCTCTTCCTCTCTTTCCTTCGATAATATTTCTGATAAAGCTGTCATGTCGTACAAGATGTACAAGAACCAAATCGTGCCTGACGATAAATAGGACACAGAGTTTGTGACCTGGCTAGAGTACTTTACGGTTTAGCCACGTGGGTGAAGTCACGGCAGTAAAGGTAAACAATGATTCTTGTTTACTTGATGAAAAGAGAAATGTTTGTCGTTGCGTGTCAGATACTGGTCTTTTCTACCGATGTGATTTTATGGATGTCTAGAATACCCATCCAAAACAAGTGGCATCGATCACGAACTTTACATAACAAACAATCAAGTAATATTCGCACGCACTATATTTGCGTAAGAATTAAAACCAGAAGAGCATCGAAATAAAACGATACCAATACATTTAAATGAGACTCCATGGAGTCGACAACGCAATAGTTTTCTTATTATTCATCGTGTAACTGCTCTACTTCCTTGTTACGTGAAGACACCTTTGCGTCTCTTTCCTTTTTATGTTCAATCGACATCGTAAATTGATTCTGAGAATCGAAACCATGCAACACGTTACTTCATGGTTCTTATCTTCGACTGTACTGAAGATCGTTATTGCGCTCGTACATCTCTCTGATAAGATAAAAAATAAAATATTTATGTGTAATTTCTTTTTTACAGAATGCCAGTTACGTGATCAACCGACGGTATTCAAAAGACAAGATGTCGCCGGTATGCCACAACTTCGTGCAGAATGCGTGGAAGAAGGACTTCTGCTCCAACTGCTTCAAGTCTCGAGAGGAGCACTCCAAGAACGGTCAGACTGAAGGCAGCAAGTACCTCGCCACACCCTTCCAACACAGAGGTGCATTCTTCAAGAAAACACCACCCAGTATACTAAGGGTACACCCGAAAAAAAAGAGCAAACGAAGCGTAAGATTCCCCGAAGAAGTTTGCAGTGTCATCGGATTCGGGGGCGACGATTGGTCAGACGGGGAAGAGTTTGAAATTTCAGAAGAAACTGAAGAAGATGACACATTCCCCGACACAGAAGAAGAAAGAGAAATGTTTAAGATCACGAAATCAAATACAGATTTCAATACAGTAAAAGCCAATTTGTTAGGAGATTCAGCAGCGAAGACTTACACATCCTTAATGCTGGGTAGAGTGCAAACTGATTCTGATGGTAAAAAAAAGACTTTACTCGTCTCTGTTACCCCATTTGGACAAGAAAATACTAAAAGCAATGTAAAATCACACACTCGCAAACCTGCCGTGATAAATGTATCGGAAGCACCTATAGAAGATACGCAAAACTATAAAACAAATATAATACTTTCTACCTATGTAAAAGAAACAGAAACTATCATAAGTGCCGATAACATTACTACTGCTGAGAGTGTTTGTACAGAGAAATCATTGCTGGAAGAAATTTCAGAGACTTTGGAGCACAATAGGAGATACAGTGCTACAGAACAAACTTTATCGCCGAAAGAAAATACAAAACCTACAGTCGTTGATGAGAAAATGAAAGAAAGCATGTCTGACGAGCCTGAAAGAAAAGATATGTGTGAAACAAAGAAGAACGGTATCGTCAGAAAATCTCCATTGATAAAAACTCAAGAGAGACCCAAGGTTAATCTAAGTAGGTCAGAATTTAAGTTTTGTAAGATAAATATTGAACGAAATGAGAGTAGCAGTGTTGACTCAGCTGTTAGCACGTTGAATTCGACCGCGAATAATTCCTTTGCGTCGGACGACGAAAGTTTTAGTGGCCGAACGGATTCGGACAATGACGACAGCGGTCATTTCTCTGAGAGCCATAAATGTGAGGAAACCGTTAAAATAAAGGTATTCAACGACGATAAAAGCGTCAAATTATCGCCAGTAGAACGGCTTCTAAAAGTGGATAGTCAACATAATGGTGGTTATTCCACATTCCAAAGTCCGATCAATGACCTGCCTCCTATTATGTCCAAACAAACTGAAAATATTTTCTCTGCGGAAGTCAGTCGAGAGCAGGCAGGTGAGCCTGACGGCAGGGCTGATCCGGACGAAAACACAGAAGCCCCAGCTCTTCCCAAGAGCCCTGTTCCAACACTAGACCCACGCCCATCTTTTTTGCACGGTATGATATCTGATATAATGCCTGCACATATACCGGCTCTGCCAGAAAAACCTAAACTACCTGTCAAGCCAGTTATAAAACAGTCAACTAAAAAATCGAACGCAACACTTCAAATGTCGATGCATTCGATGCACACGACAAGCCTTGATGATGAAAGTTTTATAAAATGTGAAGAAAAAAGTGTTGAAACAGTTGATAGGTTTGAGGACAAATCGGAAATACTGTACTATGCACAACCAGTGCTTACTAAACAAGACAGTGACTCATCTTTGAGTAGTCTTTGTAAACGCAAGGCACCCACCCCTCCATCAACTCCAATAACTGTTGATGAATACCCAAATATTTACCAAAGAAATGCACATGGCTTTATGAAATCAGACTCTCCAGTGGTACGAGAGATGGAGAAAAGAGAAAGAGCTACGATGTCATCGACACCTAAAGCAAAAACCACTGAAGAGATCGAGGTGAAGAAAGTAGAAGCAACTCCAGAACCAGCACCGCGAAAAAACATCTCTTTATCGCACGATAACTTGCTGCTAGACGAGAAACGCAAAGGAAAACTGAAATTCTCCATTAAAAAACTTCTTCGGATAGGTTCATCAAAGGACTTAGATAAAAAAGAGTTGGTCATGCCTGCTGTTACAAAAGTCACGCACAAAAACGAGGATATATTCGATTTGACCCCAAAACCTAAGCCCCGTCTTGTCATCATCCATCCTTTGGACATCAACGGGTCAAGCGTGGAGGTTGTGAAATCGAATTGTGAAATTTCGGAACTCCGTCGACTGAGTCACGACGATGTGTCGTCAATATACAGTGGGATTAGTTCCGCTACCGACCCTGATCCTCCTAAAGTGTTGAACAAGCCACCTCCACCACCAAGACAGTTCAGCGACGACAAAGGCTCAGCCAATATCCCGAAGCCTGCTAGACCACCTCCACCGAAGTCCATAGCGTTACAGAAGAAACAGAAAACACAATCATGGTCAGCCACTCCAAACAAAGCGGACAACATCTACGCAAACCTTGGTAAGATTCAAACCAATTACTATTCTTAAGAAACTATGCATTTTGCATCTACGTACTTAATATTATGTATAGTAATTATATAGTTTCACGCTCATTCACGCATTCATCATTCATGAAATTAAGCATGAAGAATGTTAGTGGAAGACGAAACTTAAGAAGGCACTACTCCGCCTGATGAATCGATGATATCGTAAAGATCGTCGCTGGAGGAAGAGAGCTTAGTATCGTTCATCCTGGAAATATAATTGGTCAGGCTTATGTCCAGCAGCGGAGTTGTTAGGCTGATGATGATGATTTGAACCTATGTATTTCCCTTGCATGAGAATAACTTAAAATTCTTAAAGATAACAGGGGGTAGTCAAGAGGCATCCCAAGTTCGGTATTGCCAGATGCTTACATACCTAAGTACTGCAGATTTATTTCACTTGGCCATGTAAATTAATACGATTATCGATGTGTTTTTCAGGAGAAATCCGATCAGCACTTGCTCCAAGGAAGCCTGAAAGAACCGCCAGCATGCGAGAAAGGGAAGCTCATTTGGAACTTCCCAAACGCAGAACACCTATCGACGACGATAAAGACGAACTAGACGACGGTCCACAGGAACTCGTCCAAGCTACAAATGACACAGTCATTCATAACTACGACGATGTTTACAGCAACGCTAAATACGAGGAAGAGAACAGTGATTCCGCTAAAAACAGCGACAGCGATTACGAATACGTCCACGCTCGGTCGAGCTCTCCAGAGTGCGACGCTAAACCCAGAGAAACGGAAAGCAGAACGGAAATCAGGAAAGAAGTCGTTGAAGCTGTGAACTATAACAACAGCGCTTTCAGATCTTCACTGCCATACTGCGGGAGCGAGACAGAGTCAGAGATATATTCTCCGTACAGCTTCTACAGTTCCAACGATAACATGGACAGTCCGAGCAACGAAGACTACTCCAATGATATGACTCCGAAAACGACTACTAACAAGCTTCGAGTTAGAAAAGGAAGAAGCGTGATGCACAGGAATTTGGAAGATAATTATGGAGCTGTAGTGATCGCGAATCACGAGGCGCTAGCGCAGGTCTTGGAACAGGTAATTTGCATTTATTTTCAGATTGGTTTACCGAACCGTGGGACTGAAGATTGTGGTTTAGTTTGCGCAATTCATAATGCAATATTGACAAGCAACAGTCAAGTTAGTTGAGTTTAAATACCAAACCAAACTATGCCAATATAAATGCTCTATTGATGTAAGTGATTGAGTAATATATAAATGATCCAATTTAATACCTTTGACTACATTGGGGGTTTCAAGCTCTAGGCCACTTAAAAAGATTTAACCAAATTACGTTTACATTCAAAGCTATTTTATTCATCAGTGTTTTTCTATCTCTTGCTTTTATAATTTCAGGTCCAACAAAGCGCGGCCATGCAGCCATCTCTTCGCGGTTTGAAAGCTTGCACCAACCTTCGCTGGAGCGACTTCTCCATCCAATCCAGCAGTCTAGTCCGCGCCGGCAAGCGTATCTTCCACCCAGCTGTATGGACCTCCTCTCAAGGACCTGTGAATGTTACTCTAATGATGTATAAGGAACAGATGGCATCGCAACTAGTATGTCAACAGCCGACGCTTAGCTTGAACGCGGTTACGGAGTTCTGTGATCTGGTGCCGAGGGCGACCTTTGGAGAGGATGGAGAGGATCTTGTTCAAGGTTGGTCTCATCATCATCATTATCTATAACCTGACTTCACCCACTGCTGGGTATATGCCTCCCTTAATTTGTGCCATCTACTCCGATTCTGTGCCATTCTAACCCATTTCCGCCCGAGACTTAGACTATGTCGTTCATACATTAGTTAGCAGTTTTTTTTCTGTTTCTTTTTCCACTTTATGTGGGGTCGGCACAACATGTCTTCCTCCTCCATTCCCCTCTGTCAGCCGTCATATCTGCATTCACTTTTCTCTTATCCATATTGTCATCTTTCACACAGTTCATTCATTTTTTTTCTACCTCTGCTCACATATCCATCCACATCCATACTTATCACTCTCCTAGTAGACTTTCATCCGTCCTCATGAAAAAAAAGCTTTTAGTTTACAATCGTTAATTTTACGTAATAAAGTAACTCTCTTTGTAATAATTGGGACAATAGGTGAAGTAAATTTTCGCCAGTCAGTACCTAGTAGATCGAATCACCGACATCGCCCTATTATGTGATTAGCGCAATGTTTACAAAACTCTAAACACAATGGTATTGAAATCGAAACAGGTGGATGCAGTAAACGTTGTAATATAACATTATTTGAACGAAATTACAAAAAAACGGTAGGAATCAAGCCGTAGTTTGTTGCCTATTCTTCTAGGCTTATAGTCGCGTGGAACTGCCACCTAGACTCACCAAGCTTTAAGACGTTTCAAAGTGATTCTTGCAAACGTTATGAATAAATTATACACTTTTTGTTTTTTTTTTTAATTTTGATTTTACAGTGAATTTGTAGGTATATTTGTTTTATGTACTTAGTCATTGTTTAGAAGGATTTTTTTGCTTAGTTCGTAACCGGGCTACCGACCAATAAAAAAGTTTTGTCATTCAGTTAATTCATAACTGGGTTATGAAGGAAGAATCAAAAAAATCCTTTTACAAAACTGGTTACGTAGAAGCACTAAAGGCATTTTACATCTGAAGGTTTTGCGTATAAAATACCATGTCAACCGATATTTTTCTTTACCTTACATAGTAATTGAACCGAATATGTAAATTAAGTGAATGCTTTATACGGTAGCTGGTTTCACCATGGATTTTATCATTGACATGGCAATAGTAGGCCATGCAGGGTCAACCATAAAACCTTGCGCACGTCTAGACGATCTGTGATGGCGATCAGTTTCAGCATAGAGTTTTTCATACACTGCGTTTCAATAATCGCCATCGTAGGTCGTTTGGATGTGCTTAAGGCAGGCTGCACACCAGGCATACACTTGTATCTCGATAATTGTGGCGCCACATTTGAAACGCGACACATTTAACGCCCCCATATATCTGTACGTGAGCACGCACACTGAGGAAACATTTGTAGCGGGCGCACTTTGTGGCGAGACGTTGTCCGCGCTACAAGAATTCAAGATCAAACACGTTCGTTATTTGTGGCGCCACATCAAGAAATCGTCGTCGTCAGACGATGATGTCGACATTTTTAAAGCGGTGCCACGCTCCAACTGTGCTTTCGATGTGCGCATATACAATACATTTGTAGCAAGCTGAATTGTAGCGCATTGATTGTGGCGACGTAAATGTTCGATGCATGTAGCATGTGGCGCTGGTGTGCGGCCTGGATAAGGCTGCAGTGATCGATATCGAGGATGATCTAAATGTGCGTAGGCTTGATGGTAACAAGTATTTTAAATTGGTAATAAATATTTACCTTCTTATTATGGTCAGCTATCCGTCTGCCAAGCGTGGTGACAGGCAAACCTATTACTAAATATGAGGATGCCTATGTTCAGCCTATGTTCACTTATTCAGTCTGATGATGATGACGTACCCAAAAGTAAAAAGTACTTAATTTGTTTCTCCCCGTATCAAGGAAAGGGGACACCCTTATACGTGCATATCCCCTTGGTATCGTGGGTTCAAATCTCTCTCTGCTCATAACTTTAGGGAAAATACAAAATCTTTGTGACCGGCATCTTTGTCTAGTTTTACTAAAACGGTAGTTTTTCACACTAAATACCTACGTTCACCACACACCAAGCTCCTCATTCTGCCGATATCGTCATCTGTTCCCTTCTTCCATTTCCCTCTGAAAGCCGTCATCTCTATGTTCGTTCACTATTCTTTCCATGTCATCTTTCAGACAATTTCATCCATCTCGTCTTTGGTCTATACTATGCCTCTACCAACAAACCCAACATTCATACTCATCGCTTTCCTGGTCCCATGACCCCTCATGCCCGTACCACGCTACCCTAATTTTGACCACGCTAAAGTTAAATAAACTCAAAATTCACTTACCAATGTTTCACTCCACAGCAACGATCGTGGTCCTAGCCCACGCCCAAGTCGACACCATCCAGTCGTACGGCGAAAGCCTCCACGCTTCATCTGACCCCACCAAGGAGCACCAACTAGTCCAAACAGAACAGCTCCACGAAGCCATCTTCATGATGCTTCAGATAATCAACGGCGTCAAATGCCTTCAAGCCAGAGGTCTTGAGGACCTGCCTGGAAGTCTAACGACTTTTATATCACTGAAGGATGTCCAGGGGCAGAATTCTCCACCGGCTGATGATAGGTTGAGCTCGCTTTCGGCTCCGAAGACGAACTGTTACGGACGGCTGTGTATTTTGCAAGGGTGAGTTTTGTTTCTTTCTAGCCTAGAATCTCCTACGTAACGAATGAGACTGTTTTTTCGTAGGTAGGTACATTTAAAAAGTAGGGACTGCTTCCGAAAATAACTGGGTTTCTTATTACAAGAGGGGTGTGGTTTCTTCTATCACAAAAATAAAGGACTCTTTGTTATTGGAGATTTTAAACGGGAGTGACGTTTCCGGGCTCTAAAACAGCATCAACTATTTTGTTAAAATACGATCCCTTCTTTTAAAATTACAAAAACAGTTAACAGCTAGACAAGAAATAATCAAAGTCGTGGATTCGATTCCGGTCGTGATTTTTCTCGTCGAAAGATTTATGTGCGTACCTCATCCTAAGATGAAAGCGGTGAAGGAAAACATCATGAGGAATCATTTATATGGGCATTACGGATCACCATCAGCTTGAAGAAGTTCGTTATCCATCAGTAGACTTCTTCAGGCTGATAATGATGATGATAACATACTTACCTGTTTCATTGTTTCCAGATTGAGCGACGAGATAAACTGCAACAAATCCACAGACGAAGTATACTCCCTCTGTCAATCCGCCATAAAAGCCTCCGAAATCCTCCTCCCCGGAGAAAAACTAACCCCACTACTCAAAGACATCCTAAAAGAAGAACGAGCCATATCCTTGAACCAAGCTAAATCTATCCTAGAGTTTATGTTATGGGGTCCATTAGACGTCGTCCAAGGAGTGCCAACGGAAGATAGAGAACTGAGCTTACAAAGATGGCTGGATCTTGAACGAGCAACAGTTTTGCACGGCTTAGTTAGGACCAGAGTTCAGCTGAATGTCTTTGAGCAGTTACACCTAATGTTCTTAGTTCGGTCGACGGCAAAGGCTATGTGCGATGCGTCAGTTTTGCTTGAGAAAGCAAATGTTTATTGAGCTTTATTCGAATATTTGATTAAGTTTGTATAAATTATTCTTATAATAAGTTGCGTCTACCTATAAACGTAGGAGATCCTGTAAAGACTACTTTATAACGCCATCTATGTGTATTTTTGTAAAGACTCTTCTTCAAAAATGGGCTTGGAAATCAAAATTATTTACTTACTACCTTTTATAAACCTCATAAAACATAATTTGGGGAAATTGAAGATATTAAACCCCATGAAGTATTTTTTTTTTTATAAAAATTTTTCTGTCAAGAGATTATTTATTTTATTATCATTTTCATAATTATGTTGTTAAAGCTCCTACACACTAAGTCGCCGGCATAGTGTGTTGGAACCTTATCATATTATTTATAGGTATTTACTATGTTAGCATAAGATTTCGTTTCGTTAGCTGATGGGCACCTGAATACCTTATTTACTTCCCACTGATTCTAAGGCCTTATAAAAATACGTCAAAAGATAAACAGTCTCAAACTATTGCCATCTCATACAACTGGGTAATGACAAAGAGTGATAGAGCTAACTTTAAGCAATCATTTTTAAATTGCGTTTATATGTATGGCTGTAAATGATAAAACCGAAGTGGGTTCTAAAAATGGCGTTTCGCTTGGCTCGTCTTGGCGTCGACTGTCATACCCAGGCATTGTAAACATCTTATCAGATCTGGAATATTCTAGATCCTCATTGATGCTTAGGCGGTTAGTCACAGGCACATCCAAACTGTATGTTAGGTGCCAACACTATTTATAACTGATATACGTATCTACCCAATATGTTAGCCGGTGCCTTACTATGTAATCACATAAGTAATTATGTATTTTTGTACATTGAAGTGTAATTAACATAATTATATTATCTATGTTTATGAGCTCATAAAGAGGAGAGTTCAAATAATTATTCTCTAAGAAATTTATCGAATAAAACTATAAATATACTCATACTTTTTTGTTTTAATTTGCAATACCTACGTATTGCGTATATTTTGTTGCAATCAAAACCTAGTCACATCTGTCAGTTTTGACATGATTTTTGAGCTTCGATTGCAATAAAACGAATAGAAATTTTTGCTTTACTAAGGAACTTTGCTAAGGAACGATTGCAACCAGACTGAATGTTTAGGCGAATAGGAACTTGGCTCTCAAAACTAGACTAGTGATTGTCCTCTTAACCATGTGGCCATGAAATTGGATCTGGCCAGAAAAGTATTAGATCCATATGACGCATTAGATACAAAGTTATTAGATAGATAGATAAAAACTTTATTTGTCTAAATATAACACACACAAAATAAAATGTAAAAAATTACAGAGCTACATACAAAACACAATCTTAATTAACAACAAAATAAAAAAAGCAACGAAAATTAAGATGGCGTTATTCAACAAAACACCTGGCTACACAGCCCTGTTAACTGAACGGGTTGGTCCAGATGTTTTGGCCAAAAACTCGAGAAATTCTGAAACCTATACCACTCTAATTCGGCACTAAATATTGGCATACCGACCAGGCTCCAATTTTTCTGGCCACATGGTTAAGAGGACAATGACTAGGGTCCTACACAAAGGTCACGACCCTCATCAGTGAGGCTGAGAATATCCGAGGCAAGGAGGAGAAAAAATAAACCATTTATTTCTAATACTTCATTTATTGTCAGGCTTGCGATTAGTTATTATTCTGTTTCAAATCAATTACTAGTCATAATCATCTACAAATATGTCTTAAAGAGATATAGGATAATTCTGACTTTGAATCTAGAGCAAATGAGAATCAGCGAGGTTATAATACAATCCGAATACAACGGTTACAAGTCCATTTGCCTTACAAGAAGGGCTACCATATTTTAGGATTTTTAGAATGTACAACAAAATAATGCATTAAACCTTCATCGTACACTGTGTTTTTAGTTTGCAAAGATACCTATTTCAGATTGTCAAGTTGTGAATTACGTTTGCGAGAAAATTTGAAAATTTCAACAAAATTTTAGGATTTTAATTGGGAATCAGGCCTATTCTTCGGGCTTCTCCATCCACCAGTAGGGCCATCTGGTAACCCTACTTACGTAGTAGGTAGTAGTAAGTATACATAAATAGTTATCAGTGGGAATCAGACCTATTCTCAGAGTTTTTTAATTTTGTATCTGGTAACCCTACTTACAAGTGTCTAGTAGGTATAATCAAATAAAAAATTACTAACAATGAATACAACCAAAATGACTATTTTACTTCGATTGCTGATTAAATTTAATATCATAGATTACATTAGAAAATGTAACTTTGAGCTTAAACGTAAATACCTAATAAATAAACGATTAATTGATATAAGTACCTACCTAGTTTAAAACAATTCTAGCAAAACTCAACCAAAACTTAAAAAAAGCTCAAAGTCTACTCAAGAAAACAACCTTTTATATGAATAATAATAACACGACTAAAAATTGTTAAAGCTTATAAAAAAATACGGCATTAATTAAATAAAAACACACTTCGAATTGCTAAGCGTATAAAAAATAAAGCGTAAAAGCTGTGTTGCATTAAATAAAATTGATTAAATTGAAAACACAAATAAAGTAAAAAATAAAGAAGATAGGTATTATAAAATAAAATTCTAACTTTTGGGTCATTATAAAAATCTTTGTGATTTCCTCTCAAGCGCTCTTGTTATGAAGGAGGGAAGACTAGCTCTAAGACGTTTCAAAGTGATTCTTGCAATTCAACTATTCAGTTGAATTGCAAGAATCACTTTGAAACGTCTTTCATTTATTCAAATACACTTTTGATTTAAATTTATGACATTTCTAACGAAAAAGCAGGTCAGTTATATGCACAAAAAAACGTGTTGTGTATGACTATGTAATTATTTTTAATGCAGTAAATATTTGAGATAAGTTAATTGAGAAATTATAAAAATGCAAAAACATTGTAACAACGGAATGTACATCAATTAACATAATAAGAATGTACAACCTAAGATAATTTATAAAATAGTTCAACAAAATAATTATAAGAGCGAAATTTAAAAATATACATGATAATTATATAATTTATGCTTATGATTCTCTAAATTACTGGCACGTTAGGCCTGTATATCTCAAGTTGATGGACGCAAGGCATCATAGGGCACGTTTCTGACGTGCGTGACCTTAGGCTATGGTTACCACTTAACATCATGTGGGCTATACGCTTGTTCTATCAGCAAGTTAAAAAAAAATACGTTACAAACCTTGCAGTAATACCACTAATACCTAGTCTTGTCCATCATTCTTGTAACATCTCTACATAACATCTTAGCTTAGATCTCATTCTACTCTCCTTTCTCCTGTCTTCACTTCTCTTTTCTTCTCTTTTAGATCTCATTCTACTAAGAAGATTACAATCCCTTATTGAAATAAACGTACTGCGGAGGTTTTCCGCCGGTTTTCTGCACGATTTCGTCGTAGTTTTCCTTCTCGAATCTCTGGATAGTGTCGATTGATAGTTTGCTGGAAAGAAATTTGAATTGTTTTATGAAGCATTGAGTCAGAGAGAAAAGTATATGAAGAATTTTTCTTGATTAAGCTATTCTAGTTTGAAGATCGCAAGTGTATAATAACCAAAAATAATATAAATTTAAAAAACTTAAAAACCGACTTCATGGCCAAACTGCTGAACAGATTTTTAAAAATACAACCTAATTGAAAACCTTCTTTTTTATTTCAAGTCGGTTAAAAATATAGGCCCGTATTCCGAAACAGTGCTTGAGTCTGAGTCGAGCCTCAAGCATAGATTTTATGACAGTTCTCCATTGAAAAGTGTCAAAAACCTGTGCTTGAGGCTCGACTCAGACTCAAGTACTGTTTCAGAATACGGGCCATAGATTGTATCAAAGGCCAAAATTCAAAATTAGAGTTAGAAATTACTGAAAACAAAATTTATGCACAATTATAATTTGGCACAAATTTTTTTTTTACTACGAACTTCGTACTTACCATTTTTGAGGGAATATCGCACAAGCAGTCGGTACCATAAATGTTAAGCTGGAAATAAATAGGAATATTATATTTAATTTCTTATTTTTAATAAAAATAAGGTTTAATTTCATCTGATAATTGAAAAGCACTAAAAGAAGTATCTTTTTCATGCAAAGAATATATCATATATCATGAAAAGCACTTAAAGAAGTATATTTTTTATGTAAAGAATCTAAATTTTTACTCACTTTTTTTTAAAAGTGCGCTTAACTAAATGCTTGTTGTTTAAACGCCCATGTTTACTTACCAGAGGCCTACAAATGCAGTTTGTATGCCGATGTGTGCCCATTTGATTCTCTGCATCCACGCCTTGTGTTCGATACGCTCCATTATAACAGGCAGTAACAACATTCCCGGCGCACACATCACTATTCTGAAATTATAATATTACTTTTAACAAATATGCTCGGAAATTTGAACATAAATAAATAAATATTCTGGACAATTCACACAACACTACCCAGCCCCAAACTAAGCAGAGCTTGTAATATGGGAACCAGATAGCTGATATAATACTTGAATACATTTTTTTTTTTGTAAATACATACTTAGAATACAATATAACACCCAGACCTATTACCCAGACCAGAGAATATTTGTGTGGTGAACATTTATGTTCACCACACAAATATTTGTTCTCGGTGGGGATCGAACCCACGACCTACGGCGCAGAAGGCAGAGCTACTACCAACTGAGCTAGAGGCCAGTCAGCCAGTCACATTATTCAACAACCTCAAGGGTGTTATTACAGGCACGTGAGGCGAAACATCTGTAAGCCTCAAATTCCATATACACCACTAGTTTGTAATTACCAAAAAAAAAATGCCGATATTGGCTGCTGATACTGAACACATCCACGAAAAAAAACTTTTTAGCCATAATTTTTTTTTTTAACTAACCAAAATTTTTAGTCAAATATTGTGAAATGATTCAACAAGCAAAAACCATTTTATTCATAAACGCTAAATACCAAGCGGAACCGAACAGCGTAATTTTTTTTCTCTCTAGTACTACGTAACTAATGTGTCCATAATTTTATGCAGGATTTCTGAAAATCCGTGATCTCTGCCTACCCCCATGGGAATAAGGCGTGATTTTATGTATGTATGTATTTCTGAAAATTTTCACATTTAATAACTTTGTCATTTTATCGAAACTAAAAATTCTGATTGCACATTCATAATGTTCTACCCCTACTACATTCCCTATTTTTTTTTGGTAGTTACAAAATAGCAGTGCAGATGCTCAGCCTCACGTGCCAGTAATTTCATGGCTTAATAGCTAATATAATATAATGTATTTAATAGCTTAAATAACAATACCTTGATGCAACGACTTGTGAGATTCCTTTGACCGGCGCCAGTTGAGACTTCCCAATCACCTTACCATTTTCATCTGTCACGTCTAATCCTGGAAATACAATTTAAAGTCGAATAATTGGTCACTTCACTAAGTTGAATTGACACCGCACTGGAACTTAACTGGGGTGTAATTCTAGCAACACAAATCACTCGAGCGATCGCTGAAATCGATTCGACGTTTGAAGTTTGCGCGTCTTCATACATTTTGTAAAGCGGTAGTCTGTCTTAAGAGGGTACAACACAGGCGACTCTCCATACAAACGTAGTCCCCTATTTCCTCCCTGGATAATGCCTCTAGATAGAGTAACCATTTTGTCTCATAAAATCCAGATCTGCTATTATACGTGCTCGTATGTTTTCCTTTTTTTTCAGAAACTTATTGATAAAGAAAATATCACCTCCAATTCATATTATCATATGAGGGTCATATTTTCTTTATCAATAAGTTTCTGAAAAATAGGGGACTACGTTTGTATGGCGAGTCGCCTGTGTGATACCCTCTTAAGACTGTTGTGAATCAAGTCTGCTCTCAGCCGTACCCATGCGTCTAGAAGTCCGGAGGTAAAAGGGTTACTGGTATGTTAATTGTGAAAGTTGAATAAATGATTTTTCTTTCTTTCTTTCTATTTATGAGTCAGTGGCAATACCCTTACTATAATTGTACATACCTAATATAATTTCATTCTGCCTCATCAAAGGAATGTTTACCCAGTTGGCGGCAGCAACAGCTACAAACGGTACGAACCTCTGAAAGCAACCAAAAAAAATATTAAGGTCGATCTTTTTTTTTTTCTTGATTTTACCGTAAGAACTAAGAGTTATTCGTCGAGTGTGGTTAGGATCCGATGGCGCAGCGGTCAGCGCAGCCCCGTACCAAGGGGAAGGTCGCGGGTTCAAATCCCGCTCGGCTCTTAACTTTTGGGACATTATAAAAATCTTAAGGTCGATCTTAGTTCAGTAGCGCCCTTAGAGTTTTTTTTTCTTTTTACATATTTTAAGCTTGTGTATTAGGTCAAATTGTTAGTAGCCAATGTCTCAGTCAGTCGTATAACTAGCGGCACATAATTTTAGCGGTGAGCGATACGCAGAGGGGATAGCTGCGCATGCGTCGTAGTGTGCGCATGTTGCGCACACTGGATGGTTGGATGTGTTCAGAGTGTCCTATTGGTACAGAGAGCGGAGTGCGACTGGAGAGCCAATCAGCGCTACGTACGCCGCCCTTCATTCCGCTAGCCCCCCTCAGGTACCTTATTTTTGACTTCTGCGCAATAACGGTCAGCGCTAAAGTTATGTGCCGCTACCTATAACGCACTGTTAGTGAATGATACATTACTTACAGCCAATATAGGATTCTTAGCGCGTTTCTGCACTCCGTATTTGAAGACGAGCGCTGCGCCCATCGCCGCGGACGTAGCCGATACATACGCCGCGCCCATCTGATTGGTCGTCAGCGGAGAGTTGGCGTTCCGATTCGTGTAGTTCACTAGCGCGTTGAAAGACTGATTCACCCATTGCCAGAATACTACCGCTGTTGCTGTTCTGAAATCATACAATTTATTTATAACATAATTATATGCTTAGTATGTAGGATTTACTGCTATGCAAAGAGGTTGTGTAAGTAGGCATTTACTGCTTTTTTTTTTCTTTTTAGGGTTTTTTTTATAACTGATAGCTAAGCATTTGGCTGCCATCACACCTCATGGAAAGTGAGGATGCAGCCTAAGATGGAGCATGCTTAGCCATAATCCACCTGTTCACTCTTCTCTTGAAAATTCCCAAATTATAGTGTTCCTCATTGTATTGTAAATGAATCACTTTAATTAATTACAGTAATACAGTACCAGTAATACCAGTTAATTACAGTTCAAGCTATAAAAACTCCTTGATCCTCTCTTTTCTTACAAAAAGATATGAAAACTTTTTACTGAAAAAATAATAGTAAGATAAACACAAATTTGCGCGCGTCTGCGGCGACATACCGGTGCAAATAGTTTACCATTAATTTTATTCAATAAATATTTTCTTTTTATGACAGCAATAGTGGTCGAAAAATGATAGCAACAAGATATGGGATCGCAATTCCTTGTTAATTATCATAATTATCTCAGCCCTTTTGCAACCACTGCTGTGTATAGGCCTCCTCTTTACTGCGCCACTCTTTCCGGTCCCTCGCGAGTCTCATCCACTCATTCCCAGCACTCGCAACAATGTCGTTCAACCAACGGGCGGGTTTGCCTCTAGGTCTCGAGAGCACTGGTGGTCTAGTGGTAGTGGCCCCGTCTTCCGATCCGAAGGTCGTGGGTTCAAATCCACTCGTGAACCAATGAGTTTTTCTGTCGAAAAATTTATGTGCACTATGCCAGTACTCTCAAAACGGTGAAGGAAAACATCGTGAGGAAACCGGCGTGTTGTAGAACCTAAAAAAGTTCGAGCAACACTTGTCAAGGGTCACGCAAAAAGGGCCCACCAGCGCCACATCACTTGCGGAAAAACCTGCCCGCACATCAAGTGCGCATGATAAAACTTGCCAACTTTGCCTCTAGGTCTCTGAGCATCTCTTGGCCACCATTCTGTAGCCGCCTTCGCCCATCTCCCGTCGTCCCTTCTTGCCAAGTGCAATTCCTTGTTAGTATCAAACTTTTGATTGCAACAGAATTACAGAGTAAGTTTCCAGTACCTATACCACTGCAGCATAGCTCCAGTCACAAGGCATCCGCCCGGCATCTGAAATGACATCCGTCCAAACACGTTCTGTAACTCCCCACTGTCGGGGTGGAATGCAGATTCATAGAGTTGCTTGGCCCGTACCACTTGCTCCATTTTTGTGTCTTTCGGTTCTTGACCCACCCTGAAAAATGATGCAAAATAAATAGACATAGACATAGACATTTATTTATTTACTACATAAGCACACAATAACAAAAAACTAAAAGAAGAAAGATACAAACAATACATCTACAATACAAACAATAAATATTGTGGACAATGCACTCATTATCTAGTCCCAAACTGAGCAAAGCTTGTACTATGTGACCGGATTTTGTAAATGCATACTTCATCATAATCATCATTATCAGCTTGAAGAAGTCCACTGCTGGACAAAGGCCTCCCCTACACATTTCCAGGAAGAACGATTCTGAGCCCTTTCCATCGATCGACTTCCCGCGATCTTAACAATGTCGTCGGTCCATCTGGTGGGTGGGCGCCCTACGCTTCGTCTTCCGGTTCGTGGTCGCCATTCGAGAAACTGTAATCCCCAACGGTTGTCAGCATACTTAGAATAACATATTATTGTCACTGAGATAGAGATGACAAGTTTGGAAAAGTCATCATCTGGTTTCCGCAAGTAGGCCGCTGGCGGGCCCTTTTTGCGTGGCGCTTGACACGAGTTGTTAAAACTTTTTTAGGCTCTACGACTCGCCAGTTTCCTCACGATGTTTTCCTTCACCGTTTGAGAGTACTGGCATAGTGCACAAAAACTTTTCAACAGAAAAACTCTCGCACATAACTGGATTTGAACCCACAACCTTAAGATTGGATAGCGGGTCCGCTAACACTAGAGCACCAGTGGTCTACTGAGACAGAGCTGGTAGTAAGCCCACACCCTCACAGAAGGCAGAGCCAATACCAACTAAGCTGTGAGAGCAGTCACAGTTCAAAGTGATTCTTGCATCGTACTGAATAAAAAACTATTGACTTTGACTTTGACTTTGACAGACATTCCCACTATTGTTTCACCAGCGCTATAAACCTGTTCAGAAAGAGAGCCGTTGTGGGATTGGAGGGCGCTGCTGTGCCTTTACCTTTTTTGTTTAGTGTGCAATACAATAGCGCGTCTGTTGCGTTTTGATCCTATCACAACTAGTGTACTATTCTTTTATTTAATTTTTATGATGCAAAATGCTGACAGAAAGAAAGGTATGAGCTGCCATAAAAAAATCGAAACGTTAGTTCACAATTTGGCCACGACGGCTCTCTTTCTGGACAGACTCTAACTGTTAGTTACTTACTTATATTTCAAGTACAGGTCTCTGGCCTCATAGAGCTGTTTCTCCGGGACGAGGGAGAGTAGAGGATTGGATATGAATGCAAAATGCCGCCATCGCCCACCAAACGTACTCTGGTCCCAAAGAGGCTGGGTGATGTCTATTCTCTTCTCAGAGGCCATTATCTGTAATAAATAGGTAGGTATAAGTATTGCCATGTAAAAAAAGGGGGTGAGTTTGCACATGCAAAACCCACACATAATACCACCAAGTAGGTATAGGTTTTACATGCACCAACACACCTCTTCAACCTTCATCCTGTGCTATTTATAGGTGACTATATTTATAGCCAATGATATGCTTAAGAAGTCAAAATGCATTCAAAGAATCACACTCAATTGAATAGTCAACTAGATTCACCAATCTGAGACTCTCTAGAAAACTGTGCTGGACAACATACCTTGACTGTACTTTTACCTCTATGATTAAACAAATGGTAACAATTAATAAAACTTATCTTATCAAGCTGTTAGGCTTGTAAACGAAGTATTAACTTTATGGGTGTATCCACATTCAAATTCAGTTTACATTATGGACGGTGAACAGTAAAGAAATGGAGATATTTGGCAAAATTACCCCTAATAAAACATCGTATGACGTGCTTGTTATGTATTGAAAGTAGGTGCACAAATTCGCTTCTCATTATTTTTAAAAGTTAAATTACTTAAAGCTGAAAGCACTGGTTATGTAAGTAGGCTTTATTTAAAAGTTTGTATTGAAATGTGTTATCCAGTAAATAACTTACGTATTGGCAGCTTTGCTATGAATGTAATCAATCAAATTTTTCAGTATTTTCGAGTTAAAAATCAACGAAACTACAAAAATTCACCAACAAAAATTCATGTCACGAGAATTTAGCGAAAATCGACAGCGAAGGAACGAACGGGCTCGGTTAATGTACACCCAGCCGTGTTAAAACGAATCCACCTTTTTTCTAACCATCCTATCAAATTGTTGCGGCCCACGTACACTGTAACAGTACAATAATACAATGATTACTTTTTGAGGTGAAAACTTCTTCGCAAAGATTGACAAATTTCACCAAATGTCAGAATTTGTGGTGGGTTATTACATGTTACATATATTTCGTAATGGATAATAATATGTAATTGCCATAGAAGGGATAGCCTGCCCAAGTTGGGTCTGCCATAAAAAGTTTCAAGGGCAAGTAACAGTATCCAGTGCCAGAACAAAAAAGCAAAAATTAATTATTGAATTGCTACAATGTACATGAGGCTCAACTGATATCGTTTTAACTGGGTGTATCTGAACTATCCAACATCAAATATCTTGTTATTCGTGGAAAGATAATATTTCACCAACAGAAATTGTCTAAAAATGGTGTTAAAATTGTATTTTGGACACATTTTTAATTAATAAAGTGCCATCGCAGAATTCTACCAAATGTGGTACGTTAAAGTGTAACAACATGTTTTGTCAGAGTAGGTATGTTTGGAACGACAGATTTAGATCAATTTGTTTTGGAAGGCGATGTAGCACTGTTGATAAGATTATTAGCATTAGCTTGGCTTTCTCTTGTCCGTCCGGTCAAACCAAGTTGTTATCTAAATTGGCAGCTTTAGAACTGGCTAGAGACTAGATTTGTATTAATTTCGACGAAGGTTTCATATTTGATACGTAACGTACGTACGTTTTCGTTGATATTTTGTTTATGATGTTTTAATATAGGGCAGTGTGGTCGCTAAGCGACGAAACCCTAATATAAATTAAAAAACAAGTTGGTGTACATTCACTGGTCATACATTATCACCTCCCAACAAACGAACAAAACATGATTGTCAAAAACCAGCTGTTTGCCAAATTATGTCAACGTCAAACTAAATCGATAATTTGCAACTACTTGTTCATTCAATAAGCTCTGCATGAATATTTGCTAATTAAATATTCTTAGGAGGAGTCAACTTTTACCATGCTTACAGTTACCAAGAACTTTTCACTACAATAGCCTTTCTATTTGAATAATTATAAAATGGTGCTTTTTTGAGTTGGGATTTGTGCAACGAGAACGAGCTTAAAAATATTTCTTATTTTTTCTACTGGCAATAAAAAAGCAAAATGTCAGTCAATCATTCATTATTGAAACGTAAGACTAGGCGGTATGGTCTTAGTACTATAGCCTGCTTCGCAAGGAGCGAAAAAAAAAAAAAAAAATCATTCCGTATTAGTGAAAAAAACATAAAAAATATGGCGGCTGTTGCTGCAACAGCCGATATGACGATTTTGAAGAATTCTCAGATTTTAGTTCATGTGGAAGAGGCTCTTTCAGATTTAATCGTTGTATCCTATTGTGCTGATAACAAAAAGTTTCAAGGTGTTCTTTTGGACTCCAATAAAGGGTAGGTTTGATGGAAAAACCTTTGTACAAATATCGATTGTTTCTGGGAAATCCCTAATTTTATAGCACGTTTGCTGTATTTTTTTCAGTAATTTGCCTTTTGGAGTGTACAATCTTCACCCGGCGTTCTCAAAACAGCCCGCGGCGGCTGATACCAATGATGTTAAGCTACATTCCGCTAGTCAAAGGTTTCTTTACGAAGATCCTGATTACGAAAGTAAACTCTCTCAGAAGAAGAAACCTGGACCGAAGAGTAAACCGCAGCAGCGTCAAAAGATGACCGTGCGACTGCGACCAAGGAAAGTGCTGTGTTCTAACTGTAAAGGCATTTGTAACGAAAACAATGAGAACGTAGACTTGTCTAAGAAACGGAAGCACGATTCGGATGACGAGGCACCTCGGGAGTCTGACTCATCGAAGAATTTGAGAGAACAAAAGAAGTATTTGGTAGCGGGAGGTATGCTGATTCCAAAGCTCTCGCGGCTCCATCCAAGCGAGATTTCAAGCGCTCTTAGAGGTGTGTCTAAGAATTCCAATAAGGCTAGTGATAAACCAATTCAAAGTGATAGCGAAAGTGTAGCCCCAGATCTTGCTTTCGTTAGTGTATCTGAGGGAGACATCAATGACAATACCAACAATGAAGATATTGTGTCAAGCAACACTGTGTTTTCAAGTGCTCGAACACTCAAAATCTGTTTCGGAGAAGGTGAGGGAACTGTCGTCAAAATACCGCCACTTACCGGCGACTATAATGAAGATTCTGGAGTTTCTTGTGATATGAAACCTGAATCCAAAGCAGCTAAGAAAGCTTTGAAAAAAGCTAAGAAACAGGCTAAGAAAAATAATGTACAAACCAAGAGGTCGAGTCAGTCACCTAAGCATATTGGGGCCTTATCACCTCGAAATGTGGCCGACAGCCCAACTTTAGATCCGTTAGAAAAACGACACAAGCATAGAGTAAAACATAAAAAGAAGTACAACTCCAATAAGAAACGGGATGAGAATTCCGGCAAAGAGAGTGAAACCATAGATTACTTCAGTGATATAAAAGAGCATTGCACAAGCCAGAAACTATCAATAAGCTTACGTAGATTGAGCAGTAACTCTTTTGAGCAGCAGGATGATGTTGAAAATTCAGAAGATGAAGATATGTCAACAGGCATCAATGAAGGGGTAGGTTTTTTTTCTGAAATCTTTACTGTCTAAAGTCTTGAGCACATTCAGATCGCCTGACAGGTGGTCAGTGTATTGCTGTCAAATATAGCCCTGTTGAAGTTTGTGGATGTAAGTAAAACCCTATGCTGAAACTGATTGCCATTGCATATCGTCTAGGTGTGCTCAAAGCTTTACTAAATACTGATAGCCAGTCAATACTGTTGGTCTGGTTGTCTGCCAGATATGTCATGAAAAAAAAACCTTAACTAAATCTTCCACCCCCTTCTTCGGACCCCCCACATCATCAAAGCCTACCCACAACAAACTCGCTCATAGTCTAAAGACTGATCAGAGTAGATTAAAAAAATCCTTCCATTGTATTTTCCAGAAGTCAAAGCTGGGACCATTACAAGATGGCTTGAATCAGGATGAATCTCAGAAGACTGATCCCCTAGGCAGTCCATTCCATCACCCATTAGAGAGCCCATCGATGCTGGCCAGCCCAACATACACACCGGCAAGCCCAACTTACACACCGGCAAGCCCAGTCCGTTCACTGGCAAGTCCATCCACCCTGGCACATTCCCCACATCATGTGGATGTGCTCTCGTAATGTGATGTCCGAATTTAATCAAAGCATGTGATATTATTTGTTTAACTTATGCACAAATTGAGTGTATTGCACAATTGTATATTATTCATTTATACTCATTTTAATCGATGGACATTTCTTTGACCTCAATGTTGCCTAAAGGCCTGCACACATCTAGGTGATGGCGATCAACTGAAACACTGTCAAATCATCACCACCTGAAGAAGTCCAGCTGGACATAGGCCTCCCTTGACAGGGATGCGGTCTCAAAACCCGACGACACCTTGCAGTTCGCCGCGCGGCACGTTCGAACTGCCGCAAGAGCCAATGTTCGAGGTTTGCCGCGCGTAATCTGTACGCACCTTTACAATATGGCTTGCTAACTACTTTTACACTATTACTTTTGTCCCTGTCTCTTTAGATAACATTCGAAATGCTAAGTTTCGGCAAGTTTATCATGCGCACTTGATGTGCGGGCAGGTTTTTCCGCAAGTAGGCCGCTGGTGGGCCGCTGGTGGGCCTTTTTTGCGTGACCCTTGACACGTGTTTCTCGAACTTTTTTAGGTTCTACAGCACGCCGGTTTCCTGACGATGTTTTCCAGCACCGTTTTTAGAGTACTGTCAGTGCACATCAATTTTTCGACAGAAAAACTCAATGGTACACGAGTGGATTTGAACCCACGACCTTCAGATCGGAAGGCGGGGCCACTACTACTAGACCACCAGTGCTCCTATTTGAAATGCTAATTATTCTGCTATCATAAAAATATGAGGAGTGTTTACAATAGATGTAGTGATTTATTAATAATGAGTGCCACTAACCACACCATAATGTTGATTCAATTGAATGTATGTTTGGTGTCCAATCATTTACTTTTAACTCTTAAATATCGGTGTTTTGTAAGATGGGTAATTGACGTGATAGGTAAGTTATAAATTAAATGTGGTCATTTGAAGTGTTCATGAACATTTTCACCATAAATATGTCCACGATATGATATTTTAAATAATATAGGAATGTGTTGCATGTAAAGTAAAGCATTGTGAATTGTAAGTACTTAATATTTTAATCGGATGCTGGAAAATAATGTGGAAAAAAACCTTCATTGTTATTTTTTGTTTCCATTTCATTATAAAATCCGGGTTTGGGTTTTTGGGAATATTTTTCTTAGAAATTATTTTAATTGTGATTATTACTGTGTAAGTTATTTGTTAACTGGTTTATAAATCATTCCTGTTAGGTTTAGAAATATTTTATTTACTGACCTTAAAATGGATCTTTATTCGAGCATTTTTAATTCCACTAAAAACAAGTCTCATTCTTAAAAACTCGCGCACGTGCTAGTTTTCAAATTAAATAAAATAGGTTTATTTGTTAGGTATTTTCAGAACTATTATTTTGTTATTTACTTGTAAGTTGTAACGTTTTAATTTTTAAGATTTAACAGTATACTTACATACGAAAATGTTTATTTGGCAAAGGCTTTTTAACTTTTAGTTGGTACTTATTGTATAAAAACATGGTGATTTCAGACTAAAATCACATTGAATGCATCTATTCAACTAGGTATGTAGTACCTAAGAAGGTACCTTGTCTGTGTTCATGTACATAACGTATTTTTTTGTACATGCTTTTAATATTTGTATGTAGCCTTATAATTTTTCTACTGCAAACTTATAAATAGTAAGTATGTAAGTTTTACCTACCTGCCTCTCATGTATAGGTACGTGTCTATACTTAAATAAACGATATAACTCAAGGATTTTTTGTTAAAATATCCTTGATATAACTGCTGCGGTTTTAGAAATGTATACAAATAATTTGTAATTTAGCCAAAGATGTGCATGATCTTTGCATTGTTTACCTACTAAGTATAAATATATACGCATAGCCTACGTGTAGATACCTAGGTATACTTAAATAACTGTTCGAAAGTATATATTGTGAGCGCTGCATTCTGCTGCAACTGTTTAGGGCAGATTTTTCCATCTACATTAATGCTAATCGTCGAATAAAAAAATGTCAGTCCTTTTTTTTAACAAGAATAAAAAAATCGATTGTAAATATCACAAGAATCACTAAGGCCCGTATTCTGAAACAGTGCTTAGGTCTGAGTCGAGCCTCAAGCACAGATTTTTGACACTTTTCAGTGGACAACTGTCATAAAATCTATGCTTGAGGCTCGACTCAAGCGCTGTTTCGGAATACGGGCCTAAAACGTCTTATAGCTAGGTCAGGGCCTCGATTCCAGCAACACGGCTCGATTGAGTGATCGCTGAACCCGCGTTCCATTTTAAATTTTTTCAAACAAAAATTGAGGACTCACATCGATTTACGCGATCGCTTGAGTGATTTTTGTTCTTGGTATCGACGCCCAGTATAAGTGCCAGATCGCGGCAACAAACTACGGCTTGGTTCCTAGCGTTTTTTTGTATGGTGAAAAAAAAGAATAGCAGTGGTGATAGACAAGAGATGGATATATTTGTACCTGTAGATTGAGAAATTAGCCCTCAAACTTTTAATACGATGTAGATGTAGCTACCACGGCGGCGGCAATGCAATGTTTAAAAAATGTGATGTTCCAAGAAAATATGCTAATCGTCATACAGAAAATGTATTTTTAAAATATAAACTATTCAGAATATACCTGCTATGTTTTATTTCTAATAGCACTTACCTATCGATATCAGTATAAAAAGTTGGTAAGAAAATGTAAAATGGGGTCACGAATTTAAACTCTAGATAATATAACCAAATTAGAATCCGCCTGAGCGAGCCGGATGGCATTACAAGATAACGGAAGGTCTAGAGTACTATAGAAATGAAGAAATCCGTAAAAGAACCAAGATCACCGTGAGGTGCCTATCGCCACTCATCAGTGGCGATAGGCACCTCACGGTGATCTTGGTTCTTCATAGCTCGAAGCACGTTGTAGACTAGAGGTTCTTGAGCGACGACCACGAGATTTAGGACGATGGACCGACGACATTAGTAGGATCGCAGCAGGTGAATGGACAGGGCTCAGAATCGTTTCCCGCGATGCCCGCATAAGTGTTTCTGCTAAAAGACATTGAGATGAAAGCTAAATTGTTGGCGCTACGCCCCGCCAGCCGCCACAGCCAGATAAACGCGATCAAGTTAAGAATAACTTTGATAGTATAAAGTACCAAAATACTAACCTTTTTGTAACAAGGTAACACCGGATGTAAGGAACGTACTTGTACCAACTTCATTCGATCCACAGATTAACCACGAGTTAAACGTTGCCATCAAACCATTCATTCATACAATGAATGACATGACATTGACATTACAATTTGAATCGTGTTTGAAATATTCAGATTTTGTTTTGATTTGTGAAATCTTGAAAAAACGGCTGAAAAGCTATATTTTGATACTAAAAAGTGATGATTTCAGTATACAAAAATGAGGCGCACATATAGATCAAAAAAAGACGCGGGCGGAGCCCTTGACCACAGAGATGTGCTAATAAACATGGACGAGAAGAGCTCGGCCTTTGACGCATTTTATATTCAAAATATTAAACAAACTAAACGTGAATTGTCTTGTTTTGGATCATCTAATGCTAACGGTGCAGCTTTTAAAAAGGTGCGCAAAAGAAAATATGTGAAAAGAATTATGAAAGAGGTTGAAAATGTACAACCAAGAGAATCTATGTCTTCGTCGACATATTTGACTCCAGACAAGTCTATCAGGGTAAATAAAGTTCTAGATCCGTTTGATCAACTGCTAAGCTCAACATCTACTAACCAGGACGCTGCTGTAACCCAAAGTAATTATGTGTGTGACATACCAAAAACGTAAGTATTTTTTTACTTTCAACACATTTTGCACTGTTTATATTGTTCACAATACTGATGCACGAATACATTCAGCGAAATAAAGCTGTATTCAACCAAGTACAATCAGCGCTTAAGCAACCACCCCAATCACCTGGCATCACAGCTGACCTCCATAAACTGCCCTAAAACACTAAAAAGACAACACATCATAGAACTAGACATATGATTACAAAAAGAAGGGGGAAATGATGTCAGGGCATCCAACAAACCAGCTTGTAGTCAGAAGACTGAACACAGACAAACAATACAAATAAAGACACCCTTTATAATTTATGGATATTTTGTTACAGAAAAGGCAAAGGCAAAACCTACACTAGAAAGAAACTGACTAAACTAAAGAAGTTCAACTACTCTAGTGATTATTCTACGGGTCAGTATGTTTTTGGTGGTTATTTATTTCTAAAATGATGTGTTTGACATACATGAAAAGCGCTATTTGTCAAATAATATTAGAAGTCCTTGTTTTTGACGAGACAAGCCTAAACAAGAGATAAATACATTTTTAACATTGTACTCAGGTAAAAATTAACAAAGAATGCTTAGGCAACATTTATAAGTTTATGGGAAATTATGATGTTCTTCTACTTACTTATTTATCTTTATGATGTGGCCTGCTAATAAGTTAAGATCACAGAGTGAACGGAGAAAGCCAAACCAATTTATCCAGCGAAGTGTAAAAGAGAGGTCTATGTCCCGCAGTGGACTTTTTCAGGTAATGATTATGATAAATGTAGCCCACCCATATAACCACTCAACAATTTTTTTTATAGATTCTGATAAAGAAAATACATCAAACACTGAGTCAAATACCACAGATATTAGAACACACAATCTACTTGTTGAAATAGAGACTGAAAACCAACCAGTGAATGAATCCATTAACCGAATATTAAAAAATAACTCTCTGATCAACAACTTCAAACACAAAACTAGTTCCTTCAATACATCCTACAAAAACAATAAAAATAGATGGAATAACAACTGTCAGTCTCCAATACTGCAAAGATCTCCTCTTTGCAGCACCCCTTTTAAAGACAAATATAGAGGCAAATCTATTTATAATTTCTCTCCGATCTCAACAAGAGAAATTGTCAGTCCTAAACATGTCACAATAACAGAAGAAAACAATGAGAGTAACACTAGCATAGTGTTTATACGTAAAGAAAAAGTTCCAAAACTATCTAAAGAACACATATCACCAAAAACTTGTCAAACAGTGATAGATAAAGTCACATTTAACATTAATAATGAGTCTATGATATACGAGGATGAAATTGAACCTGAAATTGATGTATGTGAAACTGAAAATCCTGAGCAAAACGAGCTAAAAACAAATACACCAAGTGACATTTTTGAATCTGTATCAACTGAGCAAAGTATGTTTCAAATAACTGAAGCTGAACCATTTTTAGGATTTGCTAATGTTATAGTAACTGAATCTATCAGCAATGATAGAAAATATTTACTAAAGTGTATCCAAGAACCTAATTCACAAGATGCCAGGCTGAGTGTTAGTAAAAGCTTCATAGATGCTCCACAAAATGTGCAAAATATTGATGATAAAACTAACAGTAAGAAAGAAAAATATCATAACTTTTCAGTAGAGGTTGAAAGAAATCTAAATGAAAGAGAAAACAAGTCTTCTAAAGACCTCTTCTCTCTGGAAAATCTTTCGGAACAAAATGTTGATCTAATGGAAATTGAAAATGACAAGACTAACAGTGATATTTCACCAGAAAATATCACGGATGCTAGCATTTCTAAAAGTAAATCTGCTGAAACCCAAGAAACCAGTATTAAATCTAAAGAATCTGATATTTATGATTCAAGTAGCTCACCAGACTCTGATAAAGAATCAATGTATGACACGTGTGAGAGTGATCAAGGTGATTCCGAAAAAGAAGAAAAAGGTTTCATACCCTTACTTTCGCCAAGAGTTTATGTTGAAAGGTTAAATGATTCTGTATTTTTCAAATACTATGATAAGATGCTACCAAATAAAAACTTATTATGTGATTCTCATGTAACTGATGGAAATCAAAGTGACATTTATGCAGGAAAGACTGAAGTTGAAGATAGTTCTAGTGTATGGAATGATAGTCAAAATGACGTGACCAACAGTGATGATACTTTAAGTGAATACAATGAAAGTTCAAATGAAGATAAGGAAAGTCTGAGCGATGCGGAGGAAGTGAATAAAAGGGATAATGATGCCAATTTATTAAACGGTTCACAAAATACACAGCCTGGCCTTTCTAGTAATTTTGACCATAATGAATCCGATTCAGTAGACACCCAACCTAATGAAATTGTCATAACGGACTCATCAACTACTGAAGACGTAGAGTCTATTGGTGAATCAAGTAATAATGAAGATGAACCACATGTAAGTTTTGTAACTACTAGAAGAAGAAATGAAGTTGCAAAGGATTCTATGTTTATATTTGATAATTCGTATGGTAGCACAAGTACTGAATGCGATAAGACTGTGCTTAGTAATAAAGCTAGATTAAGCTATTTTGAGAAGTCTGATTTAGAAGTAGACATAAGTGTTATTAATGCTAAGACTTCGGATGAAAGTTATATTGAAGCCAGTGACGATAAGACGGCACAAAGAAACAGAGCTGATAGAACCCAAAGAAGCACTATGAAGAGTTCAAGACCAACCAGACATAGTACAGTAAATATCGATTCTAGCATTAATGAAACTCTCATTGGAGATGAAGCATTAGATAATAGAAAAATGTTAATGAATGTGTCTCCTAATCAAGCTGAAGAACATACTAAATTCTGTTCTGTGACCACAAGAAAGAGTTCGAAATGTTCTAGAGAAACTCTTTCAGATAGAATTTCTAGCATAAACACAGAAGTAAAGCCAAGCATAGTTCTGCAACCAGGAAAGAAGTGGGAAAGATCTTTGAGCATTTACAGAAGAATGACTACTATGGCAGATCATTTTAATCAGTCTCTTCTGGAAGATGAAAGCCATAACAAAGGGAGAAAGTATAGGCAGAGTGTGATCAGCACTATGGAACTGCAAGGTAACATCCATTTTCATAATATGAGATCCTTCTTGGTTTATTTAGTTTAGTACTGGTAGGAAATAGAAGTATGAGACAGAAAAAAACAGTCTGACGCTTCCATCCAAAGTTTTAGTGTAATGTCAGGTTTGTCTATTCGGTTTTTAGTGGAAATAAATCGACAAGGCGGTATTTAATGCAGTGATAACGAATTTATTTCAGATTCGCTACACAATGAATCAATCAATAGCCGGAGGAGTACTTTTATTTCGAAACCTAGCAGGCCAACTATTAGATTCGTGAAAGTAAGTGAATAGAAACGCTGTTTTTAGTTGAATAGTGTGGTGGATTAGAACATGAAATCATTCTGCTGTATTTTTCTTCTATCCAGGATTCGAATAATTCCAGGATAAGCCTTAACACAACTGAAGTATTTGATGATCTAAAGGGTGAGTACGAGTAATATTTTAAGCATGGTAGTAATTATTATTTGGCATGGTAGAATTTTTAGTTTAGCGCTGGCAGCACCGGATGTCGTTAAAAATGTGTTTTTTCCCCAAGCACGTTTTGAAATGTCAAAATTGCGCGTTTCGCGGAAGAAGACGCTGCGTGGTCTTTGTCCGAGAATTTTTATTTTATTTTTATTTAGTACTGCGCGCTACATTACTTGTCGTAGTGTACTCAACGACGCTGCTATTGTAAGATAATAGCGGTGTTGACTTTAATTAAGTGAAACATTGTGTTTGAAATTTATAATTACTTACTGCCATTATCCGTAACGGGATAATAGCTTGGTTCTACGCCTTTGTTCTGTTTAAAAAGTGTCTAAAGCCAAGTGCATGCATCTTCCCTTGCAATACACAGGTCAGTTTTCACCTACATTTCGTTAGAAATCTAAAACGTGTAGTTGCGTCAGTGGTTCCACGTCGGGGAAAGTTATTCATTTTACTTCCTTGTATGTGTCATGCCGTGCTAATTTGTGTCGCGGTTTTGCAGGATTTTTGAACGAGGAGTGTGATGATACTGTTATTGAGTTATCAAAACTATCGCTCGCTGACTCGGAGTTCGAAGTCACTGTGCTAGATAACTTTCATGAGACCTCGGAGCGCATAGCCACAGCACGGGACTACGTGTTGCGTCGATGCAATCAGACGGATCCAATCATATTTGATGAATGCTATCCAGAAACGTGAGTACCATACTTACTTACCAACATATTTCATTACCCGTCTGTGTTCGTATTGTTGTTGTGTTCGGATTGTTTGCGGTTATGTAGGTCATGTAAATATCAAGATGGTGGTTTGTAAATATTTGTGTTTTATCTAGGTCTACCCTTGTAAATTATTAAAATACCATGTGGTGTGTTGTAAGATTTGTGCCAAGTAGCTTAAAATTTGTTGATTCTTGTTTGAGGAAAATGGTGGTATAAACAAATTATTCTTAGTATTAATCATCATCATCCACAGCCTGAATTTGCTAACAATTGAATCTAGGATAAGTATCCACAGTCCAACTTTGCTAACAGTTAATTTAGGTTGAGTTTGTGTCACACATCACAGTCCCACTGAGTACTAAGTTAACCAACAATGGTTATAGTTTGTTTTTTTTTCACCCAAATCTTTTCCAAACATTTGATAAGCAAACATAAATTCCTGAAACTAATAAAATTTTCACCCTTGGAAAAATAAACAATAATATACTGATATTGTTTTCAAATTACCAAAAAGTTAGTGGTAAATAGTTTGTAACGTAATGTTAAAGGTCCCTCAACCTTGTCCCAGCAATTCAAATGTTGTTATAAACATAACATTATGTAAGTAATCATTTGCAACCTGCTGAGCTAATGTATGTTTTACAATTACACAATAGTCGCCACCATTGTTTCACAAACCATTATTTACAAAATTTCCAACAACATTTCTTCTTGCAAGTATACAATTGCAAGAAATTCTGTTAGCCGAGTAACAGAGTTGTCAATTCTCTTTATAAAAAAAACCCTTTATTAAGTACTAGCGGCCGCCCGCGGCTTCACTCGCTTTGTTCCCATTACGCCCCGTGCCCGATACTTAGGTGTTCTTTGTTACAATATCTTTATAAATTGTAGCCTATGTGTTATTCTGATGTGATGTAGGTAGTTTTTATGTGAAATAGTAACAAACATCCATCCATCCATACTTACAAACTTTGGCGTTTATAATATTAGTAGGATATAGCCACTTACTAAAATAGAAATTATCCTTGTCATTTTTCTTATTAAAACTGATGCATCTTTTCTGTCCCACCCTTACTTTCACCACATCTATTTGAATGAACCAGTAAGACAACAAGAAGAAAATAGATCATTTTGTGAACCACTAGAGTCATTAAATGTCATAAGGGTGCATTTTCTGTGATGCTAGTTACCAATATCTCGCTGTGATTTGATTGTGACTAGATTTTAACCAGTCTTTGGAAGTGTAAATGTCATAGAACATATTTTTTTTATTTTACTAAGTGAAACAAATGTTTACGTCTCCCGTTGGTCAAAATATGTGAACAAAAAAATAGGCTGAGTCAGCTAAAACGCGTGCAAGCTAATCTGTTTCAAAAGTGGTAAGGCACAAATTTTGCTGATAGTACATGAGTCATGTCCTCATTATCTTAAGTCAAATATTCATTTGTTAATCTATGAAGAATTAGCACTATTACTCACTGTGATTTCCTGTGTTTAAAAACTTCCTAAATCTTTATAACAATGCTCATGTAAATTTTTAATTACTCGACAGCTAGCCACTTTGAATAATATTATGATGGGTAAATTCACTACCTATTTGTTTTGTTGTTTATATTCACTATTTGTGGGATGCAGAAATGTGTGGTATTGTTTTTAAATTTTACTTTTTGGTAAGAGTTGATATTGATACTTTTGCTAAATTCAGGATAATATGTATTTTGTAAAACTTTTTATAACTACTTTTTTAGTTAAACTAAACTTTTATTGGGACCTAGGTAATCCATTGTTGACCAGGACTTTTAATGAACAAGTAAAGCAGGTAGGTACTACTTGATTTTCTTACAACAATCAATTCACAGTCAAATAAAAATCATAGAGTTAATGCTATTTTTTAATATGTACCTAGGGGTGAACTAAGAAAGAAAAGTCGCGGGCATACCTGTAGTCAAAATAATTTGAAGTGTGATGTTGGAATCATGCCTAAAAATAATATAATTCTAAAACCTTGGAAGGTGCCCAAATAATACTCCCTATTGCACTTTGTAAAAACCTGAGTGTTGAAAACGTGTTTTTACGCGACTGACGTCATGTTTATTGAAGCGATTTTGTAGAAATGTTTTCGTTTTGGTGATTCATTCTAAGTTACCTACGTAATTGACTTATTATTGCTCGTATTTTGAAACAAGCATCCAGTTACAATAGAGGCTAGCACAGATTTTAAGGTTACCATTGAAATTGTCAATAAATCGATGTTCGCGATGTTGATAATGTTTCGTAAAGTCGAAAATAAACAATTCCACACAAAGATTCGGAGTTGACTCTTATTTGACTCCGGATTCTATTATTTATCAATCCTTTCGCTCTGGATTCAATATTTCTATCGCTTCGACAAAAAGCCTATCAATAATAGAAGAACAGTTACCATTTGTTTGATCTGTAACAAGCATTAAGTAACACAATGGAATTGACCTATTCCTGACGTCATTGACCGTCGTCAGCAATAAGAGCTAAGATGCATAGTTTATCGTTATCATGAAACAGCTGTTATTCATACTAATAAAACATGCCATTCGAACAACAAACTTCCTACTTGCGTCATGCTATCATTCTAGATGTTTAATTTATTTATTTTGACAATGAAGGTAAATCCTTTGACACACCTCCCGCTCCCAATCTAAGAAAATAATGATATTTCGGTCCTAAGATTCGAGCCTAAATCATTTTTTGCAACATCTTCCTATGGGAGATCGTATAGAAAAGTCAGTGTTAAAAAGGGGTGTACCACAAGGTTCGATACTAGTCCCTTTATTGTTTTTAATTTATATTAATGATCTATATCAAGTAGAAGATGAAAACGAGATTTAAATTGTTATCAATATGTAATTGAAATGTCCTCCTTTTCCACCAGGGTTCTAAAGAACTGCCACAAGATTGGCGAAGGCGTCTACGGAGAAGTATTTCTGTGGCGTGGCAGGGATGGCCGAGCGCGGGTTATGAAGATAGTGCCCATCGCGGGAGCCTGCAAGGTCAACGGAGAACAGCAGAAAGACTTCCACGAAGTTATCTCGGAAATTGTGATTGCTATGTGAGTATTGCTTTGAAAGGCTGAACAAAAGATGGATGAATTATTTGAAAGATAACTTGGAGGGACTCCTTAGGTGGTAGAAGAACTTTGAAAGGCTGAATAAAAGATGGATGAATTGTTTGAAAGATGACTTGGATAAAGGAGTGACTCCTGGGGTGATCGAGGAAAGTAGTGAGGAAAACCTATTGTGCTGACTCCACGTAAAGTAGGAGCGGGATAAGGACAGAAAGAGGATGATAACGTAAGTCAAGAAGACCAATCCCAGAAACCTACCTTCAAACAAACCAATAAACTAGCTTGATACCAAGTAAGGGACAGTAAGTTTTCTGTTGTGTCTGGAACCCTGGCATATCCTGCTGAGGGTTTCCTTCAAAACTACAGTATACTCTTAAAACAAAACGTTATAACAAAAGGGTCTGTCAAGATGCTTGTGATGCCTCTGGTGTTGAAACATCCTTTGTTCTACGCTACGGTCACGTCTTTCCACCAGGCGGGCCTGTAAGGCAGTTTGTGCATTAAACTAAGGTTATCAGAGTTCTAAATGCAAGTCCAAGAATAACGTTCTACCTTATAAATTAATTCGAATTTACAAACGAGTTCTGTTGGACACTCCCTTGAGAAATACAATACAATTTTTATCTGTTCTTAGAAACGCTTATGGCGCATCTTGATTGTTAGAAATAATACGATAGAACTAGCTCAAATTCTGTATATATAGTTTGAAACATAGTCATCATTATTTATGGTAACCTTTACGAGTAGTATGTCGAAAAACCTATTTGTTCATGATTCATCTAATACTTTTATACTGAATCGAGAACAAAATGTCTTTAAATTGCAGGCGATAGGCAACCGTTGAAGATAAAATCTATCTCTCCTCTATTTACCGTGTATTAGCACTTGCACACCTTGTGTTTGTGTGTCAATGTTAAATCCATTTCTGGTTTTCTCCAGTATCCGTTTAACGACATTGTGGTAACATACGCAGTTTCTATGCAAATTATTAGCATTTATTTATCAAGTACGCAAACTTGCACGTATTGTTGCATAGTTGAACATCAATGGTAATGGCATCTTTGTGTAAGTAATATGCTCGGGAGTCTCTCTGAAGGATAAAATCCGGAACGACATACGTTGTTTGTAAGGTGGTCGACATAGCTCGAAGGATTAGTAAGCTGAAGTGGCAGTGGGCCGGTCATGTTTGTCGTAGAACAGACAATCGTTGGAGCAAACGAATACTAGATTGGAGACCGCGTTTAGGTAAGCGTAGTGTAGGATGCCCTCTGGCAAGGTGGGGCGACGATCTGCGAAATGTAGCAAGCACTGGAGAAGAGCCGAAGACCGGGCTCAGTGGCACGTCTTGGGAGAGACCTACGGCCAGCAGTGGACTGATATAGGATGATGATGATGTGATATAGCTTATCCGTGATAAAATTGGGTACACCAGCCACACTAAGGCCCAGACGGCAGAACAACGAAGCCCTCAAATAACAAACAATAATAATTATGTCCATCCATTTACAGTCGCCGAAAACGACCAGGATATCATTATCACTCGTGAGAACCTATAATTGACTCTCTAAATCTAAATTCGTTGTTTAATCTTTCTTTAGTTTTAAAACCGTTGGTTATCCAATCAATTAATAAATCTGTTACTGTCAATCAAACGATGCGTGCGTCTTTCAACTATCATGTAATAAAGAGACTGAAGTGGAAAGAAGATAGGAGTATAAGTAGGTGTACTAAATAGTACATTATTGCAAAGGCAGCGAAATAGGCAATTGCCATTTCGGCCGAGGCATATATAGTGCTTTTCTTAAAAAAATGCAAGGAAATAATAAAGGGCCTTTTACATAATAAATTTATTTTTTATTAACCAAATATCAACGAACTCCGCTTTACCGCCAATTTTTTTTTTAATTTTACAGTTTGTGCCGAAAGGTAAACGCATCTGTGGCTATACAGCCACGAGAACGCAATGTGTACGATAGATGAAAGAGTTCTAAATTCAAACAGCACACCGTTTCATAAAAAATTGCCGGAGCGAGAACGCGCCGGGAAGTGATTTTGGTTTTTTTTTTCAGCCTACGTATGATACTTCGCGTGTTCTAGTTCTATATTCAAAAGTAATGACAATATTTCCGCGCATGATTAAGAAAATATTATTTTCGGGTTATAAAACAATTATAAACATGGACAGATAAATGTCAGGAAAATCCTTGCATCAACAGACCGGCCGAGAACTAGGTATTTGCGTAGGTTTAAAACGTGTTTCCCAGTTCATTAGCTGCCATCACTTTATCTTGACGTGTTCTACTACATAAATATTGCCTGATACTGTGATATGACTGACTGATAAAAAGTGACGAAATCGTGAGATTAATTCTTTCTCGATTTCACAATGTTGCGCGCAGTCAACTTCTCTATAACGAGAAACTCGAAACTGTCTTCTATGGTGAATTTATTATCGAAGCTCATATTTAGTTTTTGGAATGACTTAGTTCAGAATTTCAGATACTTCCAAGCAAAGCTTTTTTTTTGTTAAAATGTACAAGGTTTTTTTGTAGAAAGTATACGTTTTACTACGTTTTGAGCGTTTCTGAGTTTGGTAATGGACTTGTGCTTCCGTTCAGTCCTGCAATAGGTCAGTTGGGAAGCTGTTCCCTACCATTATTTATTCTATAGTCTTAGTGTATTAACGCAAGTATTTTCACAAATACAGGAGCTTTTGAAAAACTCATTGTGCCTCCATTCAGAACGACACGCGCGCCGGTAAAAAAACTTTTCATTACTCATACTCTGAAAGTAGGTCTGAAGTTGCCTGAGGGGCCTAATTGAAAGTAAAACTTTCAGCCCTAGGGAGAATCGCTTTCTACTAACAGCTGTCAAATTATAAAAAAAAACAAGTTCTATTTTATTCAACCATGTTCCAACTTTCTAAAGTCTTTCTAACTGCAAGGAGGTTCTTCAACCAAATTCCAACTTTTTATTCAGCAAGTAGGTTGGAAACCCATTACAACGGTAAGAAGTTTAAAAAGTCTAATTAGAGCGCAATGTAATATTTAAATTTAAATAACATAAAGATAGTACTAAATAAATAATATATCTTCTAAATTACTTGATTAGTAGCTTCAACTATTTATTTAAAATAACATAGATTTAAATTATGAAAATGAAAATAATGGCTGAATAATGCTGGCGAGCCGAAGCCGAAGGCCCGCCAGAGAAAAAGAAAAAAAAAACCGGGAAGGCGGCAATTCAATCTTCATTTTCACTAATTTTTCTTTCATGTTTTTATTTTTACTTTCCTTGTATTCGTAATGAAAAGCACAGTGTTTACCTCGGGTGAAAGTCTTTTGAGTCCCTCAAGCTCCATTGGCGCCCTCGCTAACGCTCTGGCGCCAAACCCGTCTCGGGACTCAAAAAACGTGACTTTCAACACTCAGGTAACAATGTACTATTGTATTACGTAGCCGTTTTTGCCGTTTGCTTTCGCAATAGCAGACTGATTCGATGACGTGTTTTCTGATTTATGATCTCGTCTAAATCGGTTGAAACAAGGTATAAATTACGCTTTTTCATGCTGAATAGACGCGTAGCTAAGGCATATAGTGATATTATTAGCTTGTCCGTACCCTCTAGACCTCAACAGGGCGTTGTCCTAAGGCCATTGCTCTAAACTCTCAAAATGACTCGTGACGCGAATGACGCGCGCAGAGACCATTGAACGCGTCTGTCTGTACTTTCAAGGTGAAATTTCCTAGTGCGTAGAAAAATATACTGCTAATAAATTAGACATGTTTTTAACGTATTGAGATCTTGAACTTGTATTGTCAAGGTGATACAAAAAAAGATTGTTGCTGAAGAACGGACTTAAGTTATTCTGAATCATTATGACATCATAGCTATCTGAATATCGGTGATGCTGGAACCTATGACTTTGGACTTTGAACAGCTAGTCACAAAGGCAACGACTATAAATATTAGTAGTATCCAAGAAACGAATAAACTGGAATATTTACGACTGATATTCGGTTCTTCGGAGAATTCTCTTTTAACATTTCCATAACAAAAAGGCATAATCACATTATATGCAGTAGTGACCATGGCATAGCATAGGATGCCATGGAATTAGTTTAGAATGTCCCATGGTGATATCACTGGCAACCTTGACCTACACTCGTTTCTGCATTGCCCTTCTGCCAACTTTTATCCCATTAACCTTTTCTATAGCCTTTTTCTCCATGACAAATTCCATAAACTTCAATACGATCTACTACCCTACATTGAAAAGCAACTTTATTATAAAGCAGTTTTTTAACGCGTTTTTAAGTTTTTTAATTTGCATATTGTAGCGTTTCTTTATCAGTCTAACTGTATTTATTCATACTCTACTACTGACCCCAACAATACTAGGTTTCCTTGTGTGGTTATCAGTTCCTACACCAGTATCATAATCATATACGGCCCAATAGATACTCAATCCTCTGTAACGGAGAGAAAAAAATTCTACCAATTTTAGTAAGGCAAAACAAGACATATTGGGGACTGCCCGACCCAAAACTAGATTTACACATTATGCAAACATCTCGTGTCGCCGGAATCGAACCCGCTCTTGTAGGATTCGTTACAGGCGTAAGCAATTAATCCTTGGCCTTGTGTATTGTTTTTATTTATCTCATGGCCTACTGCAGATAGTTCGTAAGGTCAGCTGGCGAGGTTCATAGGCCGCCGCGCTATAAGGTCTCTGTGACGTATTTGATAGCCGGAATCGATCACAATCGTGTTCATTATTGCGTTCTATTAAAGATTCAACTTTTTTTCCCTATGCCATAGGGAAAAGAAAGTTTATTAAGAAGAAAAAAAGTTAAATCATTCTTCATTCATGAATTTCTTTAGAGAATGAGGTTCAATATCATTTTTTAATTGTGTATAATACAATAGTTGCAAAATGAGCTACTAGGCGTACGGATAAGTCACCCCTTCATGGTTGAGGTCGCTCAACATCGCACGAAGCACTTCGCTTACCCTTTTTAGTGCAAACTGCCGGTGGAACGCTTTACCGTCCTCAATATTTCCGGAGCATTGCTACCTTTTAGTTTTCAAGTCAAGAGTGAACAATTGGATGATAGCTAAACATGCTCCACCTAAGGCTGCATTTTCACAGGTGTGATGGCAGTCGAAACGTTTTGCTATCGACAATAAGAAAAAAAGATCTCCACTGTGCAGGAGTACCAGATTTTCAAAAGAACTGTGCAGTATTAGTCTTGAAAAACACCACGTTTTTTAGTCACGTTCTAACATTTAATAGTTGTCTGAGTAATCTTGACAGTAATGTTTGTTTTGCCAACAGGGAATTGAGCGCCCTGCGCGCTCCCATAGCCGATTTCGACCGTTACTTGGATGAGGGGAAGGACGTGGAAGCTTTGGATCTACACTCGGTAGAAAACGCCACTGACGTCTTTAATGAGGTATGTCCAATAATACATGACCTATTACTTATTACTTTATCTTATCTTATCCTACTGAGTAAAGGCCTGCGCATTTCTAGGCGATGGCGATCAGTGAAACGCTTTCAAATATCGCTGTCATATTTGACAGCGCAAGGCTTAATACTATTCGTCATGTAAACATAATTCCCGTCTCTACTTTTGACTTGTTGGAAACAAAGACGAAAATATTTTATTCTAACAGAAAGCCATGGTGAAACCATCAAAATGGGAAAGTTTCGATGTTTGTGGCTGAATTACGCCCTGACCCCGACTGATTAGCTTGATACTTAAAAAAGTTCTGGATAAGCATGATAGACTAGGTACTTTTTAAGTGAACTGTACCCGAAGTCCCAGTGCATTTACAACAATTCGTTACCAAATGTTGTTTTCGTTTCGCCTATTTGTCTCTCTCTATTGTATGGAGAAAATATGAGACGGCAAAATTACGTTACGTAGTTAGAGTTGTAAATGTGGTAGTAAAACTTCGACTCCGGGTACTGTTTCTTGTTCCTAGGAGAATAAAGTCTGTAAACCGGACTACTTAGTACAGTCACCTCGAGAGAGAAAACCTGGATAAGCTTATTAGACTACTTATCACCGTCTTCTGGAGAGCGGAGCTAAAGCTACAACAAACCTGCTGTCCGCTAAGCAGTGATACAGACAGCGACCTGTGTCGGGGCTGCCTACAGGATAAAGAAACTGTAGAGCATGTAGTACTGCACTGCTCCGCAACAGAAGAAGCGAAGTCCAAGAAAGGGCGCAGGGAACTGATTGAGTCCTGTCCCTCCACAACCACATCCGTGTCACTATCCGGTTCACTAGATTTCTGCCACCAACCCAAAATCCTTACCGTTATTTTAAGGAGTTGGGCTGGCTGGGGTGAGGTTTGGCAGGGACAATGCACAATTAATACACCCCATCGCAGGACGTCAGTGCAGATCTTATTCCCCCAAATCAATTAGAACTAGGCTGTGATAAAGAAAGTACCAATGGCACGTTTAATGCGCATTTAATGTTTCCACTCCATATGCTTGAACAATGTCTAAACCGGCTTCATAAAACAAACATTTAAAGAACATACAGTTTCATGAAGCACAATCAGGTTCAATTGGTTTCATTTTGATTCACAATGCTGGACAAAGAGATAACAGGACCCGACATGACAAATTCAATGGAAATGAAATCTGTAACGCAGTGAATCATTTTGTAGCGATGAATAATTATAATTGTCTGCATTTTGGTTTTATTTAACTGTATTTAAATAAAACTTTTAATTTAATAAGCTATGCTAATAATGTATGTGCATGTTGGCGATAAATAAATCTAAATCTAAACTGAACTTTGAGGTAATTATCGATGTAGAAGCAAAAAGATAGTAGACATGTCATTCAGACCTAAAACACAATAGAAATCTATTCTATATCGTCATAACAAGGGGCGAATACTAGAGTGGAGACCGCGTTTAGGTAAGCGTAGCCCTGGGAAGGTGGGGAGACATCTGCGAAAAGTAGCAAGCACTGGAGGAGAAGAGCCGAAGACCGGGCTCAGTGGCACGTCTTGGGAGAGACCTACGTCCAGCAGTGGACTGATATAGGTTGATGATGATGATGATAACAATGGGAACATACAGGTTTTTTAGAGAACTTTTCACCCATGCCTCTAATTCAGGAACGCAAGCGTCTTCCATAGTTTAGGGTTATTTAATCAATAAAACATCAAATAAGAACTTTCTAAAATAGATAACTAAACAAAAGATACAAAGCACACGCGTGATTTAAGTACAAAATAAAACATTTATTAAAATTTGGATGAATGACTATAAATTAAAGTTACTCCCGCCAATAACCCATTATTATTTGATGATGTAGGTATTGTATGTTAGCTACTACCAAACAGAGTGAAGAAGTTTTTCATAAGTAGCTATTTCATTAGTTTTTCATAGGTATAGTATTTTTGACTGCACAAACGTAATAACGTAGGTATTGCTAAAATTCTAGGAACACAAGTGGTTAAAAAACGCTTTTCGTTTTAGGAAATGTGCCAAGAATTGAAACAGCTGCGTTTAATAAATTATCAAATCGTTGTACGAAATAACCTTAAAATAATGTTATCGCGAAATCTAGGACAAACCGACAAAATGTCAAGATAAATTGTATTTATCTAGCCTAGAGTGTAGCTATTGTAATAGTTTGACATACTTACTCTTCATTTGCTATTTATCTAATTACCGCTGATAAAATACTTTGGCATGCCTTCAATGCTTCTTCTTCCTGCTCTTATCCCACTTTATGTGGGGTCGGCACAACATGTCTTCCTCCTCCATTTTCCTCTGTCAGCCGTCATCTCTGCATTCACTCCTCGCTTATCCATGTCATCTTCCACACAGTTCATCCATTTTTCTTTGGTCTACCTCTGCTCACATATCCAACCACAACCATACTCATCACTCTCCTAGTCACATGACACGTAGTAACTTTATTAATCTGTGACATGACTTTCATCCCTCCTCATGACATGCCAATACCAAGCCAGCCTATTGCCCCTCAATTTTTCTGTCACTGGCGCTACTTTCAAATTTCCCCTGATATAAGTACTCGTTCATGCCTTCAATGCTTTATAACTAAAACGGAGGACGTGTAAAAACTGCTGTATATCCAAAGTAAATATAAATTTATCAAAGAATTACTCGTTTCATTAGCTTATATATATCAGCTTATTGACTGGCCTCTAACTCAGTTGGTAGTAGCTCTGTCTTCTGCGCCGTAGGTCGTGGGCTCGATCCCCACCGAGAACAAATATTTGTGTGTGAACACAGATGTTTGTTCTCTGTCTGGGTGTTATATTGTATTCTAAGTACACCACACAAATATTTGTTCTCGTTGGGAATCGGACCCACGACCTACTACGGGCAGAATGCTGCTACCAACTGAGCTGAGAAGCCAGTCGAGCGACTTATTACTACGGAAAACAAATATCCATTTTAAACAGGCTCTCAGACATATCAATATGACCTGACAACATGACACGGAGTCTATACGAGGTAATAACAACGGACAAAGGCCACACACGTGGCAGTTGTGTAGTGTTTCACACCCATAATGAGCTAAACTACGCTATTCACAAGGTATCTTGTCGCTATGGCTCGGCTCTTTATCAGCAGTCAGATCTTCGCGTTGATAAAAGGCTAAGACGGCTGAACTTTATCAGAAAAACTTGTTACGTATCCTTATTTTAAATGCGAAAGTAACTCTGTCTGTCGCATTTTCATGCCAAAACTACTGAACTGATTGAAATGAAATTTGGTACACAGCCTAGAGCCTGAGAAAGGACATAGGCTACTTTTAATGCGAAAAAAGGATTGTAAGGGGTTGAAAGGAGGGATGAAAAGTTGCATGGAAGTATCGCCATTTTTAGGGTTCCGTAGCCAAATGGCAAAAACGGAACCCTTATAGATTCGTCATGTCTGTCTGTCTGTCTGTCTGTCTGTCCGACCGTGTCACAGCCATTTTTCTCCGAAACCATAAGAGCTACACTGATGAAACTTGGCGAGTAGATGTATTCTGTAAACCGCATTAAGATTTTTACACAAAAATAGAAAAAAAAGCTATAAATTTTGGGGGTCCCCATACTTCAAACTGCAACACAAAAAAATTTTTTTCGTTGAACCCATACGTGTGGGGTATCTATGAATAGGTCTTCAAAAATGATGTTGAGGTTTCTAATATCGTTTTTTTCTAAGCTGAATAGTTTGCGCGAGAGACACTTCCAAAGTTGAAAAAGTTGGTCCCCCCCCCTCTAACTTCTAAAATAAGGGAATGATTAAATCACAGCGAAAAGAGATTAATATAATTATGCATAGGTATTTTTTTTTATTAAACCTATCTTTTATTAAACTTAGTCGATCGAAGAAGAAATAGGAAGATATACCTATGTAGGCGCGCGCCAAACATTTTTTAAGTTAGCATTGAAACCGAAGTCCCGTATAAACTGGTTGAAAGCTATCCACCAAAATTCCATCGCAAAAAAAATAAAAGAACAGTTTTCTCGCCCTAAAGTTTCGACTCAAAAATACCATGCTTTAAATTTTTACATTTAACTCGGGCCCCAAATAGAAACAGTCGTGCCCATCCTTACAAAGCTTTCGGAATACTTTAAAAGGTATCTACCTGCTTTTTAACAAAGGATTTGACATTCCTATGCGGAGTTTTGAGCCACTTTTCGTCCTTATTGTTATTCAGTTGGTCGTGTTTAATAGAGAAGTCATCTTTTGTTAGTATTCAACGGCTTTGATTGGCTTGCAACTTGTTCACACTTTGCTCAAAGTAAGCCTGCTATATTTGGACGTGGTTTTAGCTACTTTCCGGAGCAATGAAGATTTAAATAACAAGAGATCTGAAGTGATGTCTACGTTCGTAGGGGATTTACAGTCGTGAGCATAATATCTCATTTATTTTTCTCTTATACTCTGTCTACAACAGATAAGTCTAATTTAAAATGACACCGGCTTGATAGAGATATTAGTCACTATTAAAGCACTTTGTGATTTTGCCTTAGATCTCCATAGAAAAGTTATTCGCCTCGCCGCCGCTAATAAGGGTTGGCATGGCAGTAATTTTTTTCTTCTTTATAAACCTGAAACCGAGTCCGTTGCTTGATGAGAAACTTTAGTGTTCTTGTAACTTTTAAAAAGACGAGTTTTTGTGATTTTCACATTGTGTGAAATAGTCACATGTTTCACGGGTGATCGTTTTTGTAGACTTAAACCCCCCGACATGCTAGTTTGACCCCTCTGATAACCGCTAATTATAATTACTTAGATAAAATTTTATAAATCTACATTGTGGTCGTTCACATTCGCTTATCGGTCGTAAGCGTGTAGAGATGGCGACAAAATAAGTACCTACATTCTACAGTTTTAGATAGTTGGTCATGTGAAAAAATATAAAATAATCTATACTAATGTTAGAAAGCTGAAGAGTTTGATTAATTGTTTGTTTGGTTGAACGCGCTAATCTCGGGAACTGCGGGTCCGAATTGATAAAATATTTTTGTGTTGGATAGTCCATTTATCGAGGAAGGCTTATAGGCTATATAACATCACGCTTTTTTCTACTAGCGACCCGTGCGAAGCTGGGGTGGATGGATAGCTAGTATATTCATAAATTAAAAGGAAGACACATTTTGTACTATACTAATATTTTGCATGGTGGCAGTATAAAACAGTTCGATCAAACCCGTTCGAAAGTAAAACCTCCAATGACTTATTGTGAATGCAATACAATTCTTCGGAAGTTACGATATCTCTTTCACAATTGTGTATGAGTCATGCAAATTAGAAATGAAATCCGAAGGTCGTGGAAATCAATATTAGTCATTATAACAAGAAAGGCGATCACGTTTCCGAATGCTGAATGAATCACAAATGTACTGTGGATCGTCGCGTGTGGCTTCGATATTGATAAGCTATGTAGGGCACGTAGTAACTGCTTGCTAAACTGTCAGGGTATCTGCACAAGACAGTGATATCATTATACAGACGGATAGCGACTCGTTCTTACTCCAATTTATTTGATGCGGCCTCAGTGGTGAGCTTTTTTGCTTGGTACTGAAGGTTCTTTCATCGGAAACCTTGAGATAATTCTGTTTGTATTGTTGTTATCGTTGTTATTTAAAGGATTTGTGTCTACTTTTTCAAATTTTTATTTAAGTAAATAGGAATTTAGTCACACAGTAACTATATCTCCCCCGAAGAAAGCTGTTTGCAAGTATAGTTTGAGAATTGTTTATTTTAACAGACTTCAAATAACACAAGGGTCCATTCGGTTGTATTTTTTTAAATGTTTGCTATAGCGTAACTTCATCAATTATGAACCGATTTTAAAAATATTTTTTATCTCAATGGTATATTTTGATGAAATTTCTATGGGACCAATCTGCCAGATTGGTTCCAGATTGGATTGGCCAGAAATTTCATCAAAATAGCTTCAGCACTTTGGCCATGAAATCTTTTTCTAATACAATTCTTCATAACAATTTGTTGTTTGATGAAAATTTGAGGCAGTACTTTCCAGGAAAATATTGTGAGGAAACCAAGTACCTACTTTTTTGAATGGTGATATACTTGCAATCTATCGTAGAATACGGCCCAAAATCTGGGCACGTGCCAAATGCTGTGTTTCAAGTACTTTATGTCTAATTTATGTGCGCAAATGCTAGCAAACGATGTCGGAAAACATCGTAAAGAAACCCGCTAAACAAATGTCAATGACACGTCAATGTCAGTGACCGCTTCATAGAAGCTCAATGATAATTTTTGGGGGACTGTTCACTCCCTGACTGAATGAAATTGTAATTCATTGCTTGCGATATAGCGCGTTAAAAGTGACAGTGACGTTTTAAATCATCGTCATCATAAACCAAGTCCACTGCTGGATACGTCTCCTTTATATTCGCGTATGGCATAGTCACCACTTTTGGTCACACACCCGAGGCCCTTACCTGCAACTCCCATGAAGAGCGAGTTGTAGAAGACCGGATGATGATGACTTTCGGCAGGCGGACTGGTGACCATAGTTTCACTGTACTGGTGCCCTCTCATTTAGTCACCTTAGCATGTCGATGCGTGATGATGGAGAGGCTCTATTCCGTGCCACAACCACGGACAATTTAGATGTGCCAAAAATGCTTGAGTCGAGCTTCAAGTGTTGATTCCGAGGCCCTTAGAATGCAAATAATTTAAAGTGATTTATTAAATAACTACACACATACATAAAATCACGCCTCGATCGAGGCGTGATTGGGCGCATCGGGGAGGCAGAAATCACGGATTTCCACTTGCCACGATCCTGACACACCTCTTTCGCTTCATTCACTCGCATAACATTCTTCATTATATGCTCGTCGGTTAAGGTTACTCCTAACCTGGCCTTTCTCTAAAACGTCTGCGATCTCAAACTCAATAAAATTTTATTCATTTCAATTCCAAGAATCACTTTGAATCGTCTTAAAGCTAGGTGAGTCTAGGTGCCAGTTCCAAGCGACCAAGCCTAGAAGAACAGGCAACAAACTACGGCTCGGTTCCTACCGTTTTTTTCTGATCGAGATACATGCGCCTAGGTCTTCCCCTTCTAGCAGTTCCATTCACACTCGCCTGTTATACTGCTTTATCTAATGCCGCCACTTGTTTATTCCAGGTGTTAGCAGTCCGCTGCGTCCAAGGTCCGTATCCATCCCGTCTGCTCGACCTGTGGGAACTGTTCGACGAATGCAAGGGTTCTGAGAACGACAGCCCGGCGGCCTTGCCCTCGGACCAGCAGTTCATGGTGCTGGAGCTCGCTAATGCTGGCCAGGATCTCGAGAGCTACCAGTTCACGGGCGCGCAGCAGGCGTATGCTCTCTTCAAACAGGTAATAGAACTATTTAAACAAGAGACCAGGGTCTTACCGGCAATTATGTCACCTCAATCATGAGCATGTAAATACTTGTGTTGTAACGTCATTACGTTCGTTGTCTATCTCTTGGTTCAGTTAGTATAATTTGATATTTATTAGATTCTGTATAAAATCCTAGTTATTTGTAGAACGAGTGCTTTAATACATCGCAATATTAGATTTTATTATTTTACTGCGTTTGTTTGAGAGCTTGTAAAGGAGTTTTCAAATTGCGTGCACCAATGAAATGTATTGCACCATCTGAATGCTCTCTATTTTTTTTTATTTGTTAAATTCTAGTTGACATGATAAAAGTATTCTTGGAAGTAGATTTGATGACTGATTGTTGGCTATTTGATTGTGGCAACACTGATGAAAGTGGATTTGAACAGTGTCTTATTTTTTAAATGTACTTGATGTCAATCATTGACTAAAATAAAATGGTCTAAAAGTATAAAGATCGCCGCAAGCCGTTCTTTTGAAGCCTGTGTCTCAAGCTGCTGAAATTGAAACCAAAGCAAAAAAGTTTTTGCCCGCCATTTTGTTTTAGTCAATAGACGTACTCGTACATAATACAAGTAACAGCATTTTGGTTTTTATTTGCGTGTTGTGTGTATTTCCAGCCATTACCAGCATGAAACCTTCGCGGACGGTGAGTGAATCTCTAGTTTCAAGTTGTCTATAATCTTGACTAGATTTTTACTTATCCTCTGCGGGGGCTTAGTCTACGCTTTCGATGTTTGCCGTGTGAAGTTTTGGTTTATGACTTTTTATAATGATTGTTTATTTTTGCATGATTTGTTTTGTGATTGATGCTAGTATTTGTTAATTGTTTGCACGACGTCCACCGCAAACAAACTGACTTGATACCTGGCTCTTTTGAGTTCTAACAAAACCGCAGCACTTGAAGCAATAAGACAAAAAAAAATAGTGCCCCGTTTTATTACGGCTTTTGTTAAAAATAAAACGTGCGTATGATTTTGCTTTGTTTGTGACGTTGTGCTGTAATACAAAATGTAGAGTTATTTTGTAGACAATTTTAGTTATTCGTCTTATAATTTTATCGACATAAGTTTCATTGTTTTTGCAATTTGGTATCTTATGTTATGGTATTTACAAACTTATTTTAAAATTACTTTCAGATTGCCTTCGGGCTCGCTGTGGGCGAAGAGTCCTTTCAATTCGAGCATCGCGATTTGCACTGGGGAAATGTACTGATAGCAGCCACTGAACAGAAGGTATGAATTACATTTACACTTTTTTTGTTCAATTGCGTGATAGGCAAGAATGACAGCAAAGATTTCCAAAACAAGGTCCAAAGAGTTAGTCGTATTAGGACTCGAACTACTAAACGTTATACAAATATCCTTTTACCTTGATGCAGGGGCATGTGTTATGTTTGCTCGATACGTAGGTTAGGTACTCTAAGCTACTTATATTCATTAGGCCGGAAAAAAAAATTGTAAGAGGTCAGTACTTTGCAGTATGTTACATTAGCCTTCGACGCCTCTGCGTAGCCTTAAATAGACTTATAAATAGGTCTAGTCATGGTTTTAATATGCAGAACTAACTTTTAATAGAAAAGGGAGATTGTTTGTTGTGCGTGTATCCCTTCTTTTGTCTCGGCGCTATTCAACCGTGACGCTTTGTATACTGTGATGGTTTTTTATAAATAAGTTTTATTTTCAGTTAGCGACGTTCGTCCTTCGTGGACGCACGTACCGCGTCCCGCGCGGCGGTGTGGCAGCCACCATCATCGACTACTCGCTGTCTCGCATCTCCTTACCGCTGGCGGCCGAGCGAGCCGCTCTCTACAACGACCTCAGCACTGACGAACAACTGTTCGAAGCCGTCGGGGACTACCAGTTCCAGATCTACCGCCTCATGCGAGACAAGTTGGGGTAGGTGTTACAATTGTGAAGCCGTGACCAGGATTTTTACAGATTTACGATTTTGGTTCGCACACAGTGAATAGCGTACTATACGATAATAACGTATGAAGTTCCAACTCAAGATTATTCCTTTTATCACATACCCATAAGCAGTAGTAGTAGTTGTCAGAATCTTAACGCAAAGACAACCATCGATGTACTAGTTGCTCGCATATTTTTACCCTTTCTGAAATTTCGTGCATAGTAAGAAGACGTGTTGGGATCATCAATTATTTTTTTGCTACACTGTGGGCAATCGGATTGCACACAAAATAATTGCTCTTGATCTTTCAAAAGGTCAGTGTGGGCGAGCGACAAGTTGTTTCACGGAGTTCAGCGTCTTATGGCGGTTAAATAATTTGTTAATTGCGTTGACAACTGCAAACTGCAAATTTATACGAAAATGCCTAGGAATAGATCTGAAAAATTGAACTTTATAATAATTTACATGTTTTGTTGTTGCAGAAATGATTGGAAGAATTTCGAGCCATACACGAACATTCTCTGGCTTCACTACACTGTCGATAAAATGATAACGGCCCTTCGCTACAAGAGGACCACCACTAAGATTCACAAGCACTACATTGAGAAACTGAAGGAGATCAAAGAGAGAATCCTCGACTATAAGAGCGCAACTGAATACGTACTCACCGACATCGATATCTAAAACAACGAACAAATTATGATAATATATTTTTTTATAACTACCCTCATATTAACGAATTAGCATAATATTTTTGTAGTACAATTCAATATGGATGCAATTATATGCTGTTGTTGCAAGTCTGACATGACAAATTACGATGTAAATAGAAATTCATGCTTTGAACTGAAAATTATAGACGCTAAAAGAATTATTTACAATATTGTCGCATTAGTAAAATATCTGTTTGAAGGTGCCTTTATAGATAGAGTTGTGCCTTGGTTCACATTAAATAAATTCATATTACACATGCTAAAATGTCGTTTCAATAACACACCCTAAACGAAATAAATTAGAGGTCAGCCAGAAACTTCATAAACGTGGCGAAATAGGACTGGATCAGAATCATGTGTCAATTAGTAAGATACCGTAGGCAGAAAGCTGGCTTAAAAAGGAAAGTGGTCAGAAGCAATATATAAGCCAATAACTCGGGAACGATCGTCACAAATTCTGAAACCTATACCAATCTTCGTCACTAAATATTGGCATAACAGCCAGGCTCAATTTCTCTTCTGGTTCTGGTGGTTGGTGGGTTAAGGGGACAAAATGGTAGTGTTTAGCTAAAGCCTGGCGAACATCCAAGCGATCTGCGATAGCGCTCGCCTAGATGTGCGCAGGCATTAAATCAGTATAGAGCAACACTGCAACGAGTGATGCTAGACTAGTCAATAATATTACGTAGGTAGGTACTAAGCTTCGACCATTTATGTGTTCGGTACTTCAACCAACAGTCGGTATCGTGCTTCGAAGTTTTATCCCTACTTGAATTTTTTGGCTTGCAGTCTGACTAAAAACGGGCGTTAATAAGTAAATTCCTTGCTGCAAAGAGCTCATGTCGTTGATTGAATTTACCTATTTAAGTTATTCTTGTGAGGGACAATCGGCGTTATGTGAAAAGTTTACAAAGCACAAGTCCGGTCTGGTTATGGAGTACTGCTGTCACCTGTGGGACGGCTCTGCCAAACTCCAGGTTGCTGCATTAGACTCGATTGAGCGAAGAGCTTTTAAGCTCTTATGTGAGCAATACATGGCGCAGGCTAAGATCCCGAGTCTAGCACATCGTCGCAAAGTTGTTTGCCTATATGATTTTCTTTATGTTACATTTTGGGGAATGTAGTCAGGAACTGCATGATTTCATACCACCATCTCCCTTCCACTAATAGGACTAGCATACGCACGGCTCAGTACCATCCAAACCTGTACCCCAAGTCCCACTGCAATTACAACATTTCGTTAACAAATGTTGTTTTCGTTTCGCCTATTTGTCTCTGTCTATTGTATGGAGAAAAGATGAGACAACAACTCTAACTACGTAATGTATTTTTGCCGTCTCATATTTTCTCCATACAATAGATAGAGACAAATAGGCGAAACGAAAACAACATTTGGTAACGAAATGTGGTTGCCAAACTCCGACTTCGGGTACTGGTTACCTGATACCACCCATACCACCCATTTACTAAAGCGTTTTGGCTCCTCCAACTTCATTATGCGACCCTCCGGGAACGGAACGCATTGCCGACGGCTGTTTTTCCTGACCACTAAAATCTGGGCCTCTTCAAGAGTTAATAGGTGTCTTCTAGACATCCTGATTCATCGTCGGCTACATCGTCGCTTACCATCAGGTGAGAATATAGCCAAAGGATGGTATAAATCATATTGAAAAAATCTAGCTCTAGAAAGTAGAACAGAAAGTACGCTAACATTTTCTCAATCGTCTTGTATTTTTGAACTTTTGAACGAAATAATTCAACAAGCTGACTTTGACATTGACAAGTTCTGTCAAGTCCTTCCAATTGACAAAGGTGTAATTTCGTTCATCATTGTAATCCGTAGACAGAAAATGTAATTGTAATCAATTTCAATTTATTCATTCGTTCATTCATTAGTTCGGTTTGATTTATTAATCAGGGTGGTGTTACGTTTGTATATTTTCTAAGATTTATATATTTTAGACACATAAATCACTATGTTGGAGTTCGGGAATAGCTTAGTGAGATAGTCATCAATCGTATCTTATGTCTTTGTAATAAAAAACGAACCATTGCAACTTATCAGATCATTCCATCCATTCTACTGTGCCATTTCTTCGATCAAATATTCATCGCAAATATAATTTCAGCAAGTCTATCTTGATGTTTCAATCAGTGTAACTTTAGTACAATCATGGAAAGCAGTAGCGAATCCCTAGCAGGTACGGAAAGTGATCACAGACTTGATTTTGTTCGTTAGAATGTAAAAAATGGTTTAGTAAAACGAAGTGTTTGGGTTCGTAGTAATTCCTCCTCCGATGGGAGCCTCTCCAGCAGTCCTACTGACTCCTGGCCGCACTAGGAACATTGCTCAGGACATGGAGGCGTTGCGGCTGTCGAGACAAGATAATCCTTATTTACAGGTCAGCACTAACTTATGTAAACAGTTTGAATGCAGGAAGTGTGTACCTACTTTCTTTATTATGCTTATATAATCTTTTGCGTTTACTTCCTATCATAAAAATTATCGAGGATCAGGTATTAACCTGATAGGTAAAACAGTATTACACTGGCCTGGGTAACTCCAGGTCACTCCACCAAACCTGCATAGCCTCCAGGAAGCTTCTGCGCTTTTGGGAGAAGTTAGGCTGGCTACAGATATAACCAGCTCATCTTTTACACATGGTGGACCACCTCAGAATTTAAATGCAGACACAGGAGGCCTAGCACAAGATAGCCGAGTCCATCATCATCATTTTCCGACCCATAGTAGGGCTCGGCCCAACAGGTTTTCTTCCTCCTCTCACTTCACTCCTTCACAAGATCTCCGAGTCCATAGGTGTTAAATATCTACCTAGAAAAATCAAAATCAATTCCAAACAGACTTAAATCAGTAGAATCTATAGAATTACTTTGAAACGTCTTCTATACCCGATGAAATGAGAATGTGTGTAGGTAAAACAAGTAGCTTAATAAACCTCATTGAAGTCCCAAGGTTCCTCAGCTCAGTTGGTAGTAGTTCTGCCTGACCCTGGAGGGTGTGGTTTCAATCCCCACGGAGAAAATATTTGTGTGGATATAGAAGTTTTACCGTTTGTTCTTTTTGATTCCAGCAAGTGATGGCGAGCAGAGAAAGCCTTATCGACAGCCATGTGGATGAATGTGAATCCGATGACACCATACTCATGTCACAGGTAAAATTCATTTTCATTAACATCAGCCTGAAGAAGTCCACTGCTAAACAGAGGCCTCCTACACATGCGGTCTTAACAACATTCACTTTATCATTTTATTTTGTTTCTAAAACTTCTACATTACTAACTGATATTCAACATTTTTAATTTACTTTTTGATGAAGATAGCTTAATCTATATATTTCCAACAGGAGCTCAGAAGTTCAGTACTGGTAAGACGGTATTTCCTTACCCAATTATCAACTTCCTTTGCATAATCTTTTGTCATTTTATATACTAACCAGTCTTTTGTCTTGGTAAGTCGGGGATCTTAGGGATAAATATTGTGATCAATCCAAAGAACATTATCTAGGCCCAAGCTAAGCAGAGCTTGTACAATAGAAACCTAGATAGCAGAATTAGTTTGTTTTGTTGTTTTATTGTGTTTCTTTTCCCTCCTATTACCTACTCAGTCTCAAAGCTCCACTCCTGCTGGCTTAATTCATTTTTATCATAATTCCTCATATCAAAACTACTTTAGTTCTTAACTTAAACTAGAACTGTCTCATATGTAGCCAACTGCACATATACCTCAAGTGTTGCAATTGAAATAATTATAATTACTAAAAGTCCCTTCAATTTAAATCCATTTCCTTGAGTGTAAAATAGCTGTCTATTCTGTGGTAGGCTATAAAATAATTGTAAAACTCTTTGCACAACATGCTAAAGCCTGATAATTTAAAGGCTTAATTATACTTTGTCATGGAATAATAATTATGATGCTCATTATTCAACTATGGCGTAAATAAGTTCACAAAAAAATAGACAAGCTACAGTTGTAGGCAATACATATTGCACATCGGCTTTTCTGCTTTCGTAGAGCGCTATCTCTTTCTGACACACACAATGAAGCCGACATTAGCCGATGTGCAATATTTGTTGCCTACTAGTATATATTACTTGCTTAAAATGTATAAAAATACAGCTACAGCTAAAGTCCCAACTGAAGCATCCCCTTGCTAGAGCTTGTATTATTATTTTCTGTAATTGCAATGTGAAATGCAAATAATTTCAGGAGTTTGGCAGCACAGCCCTGGATTTCGTGGAGGATGACCCTCTGACCCTGAAGGAGGTCCACGAGCATATGATCCGGTCGCCACCACCGATCAGCTGCTGGCCACATGGTATGTGTCAATGTCGACAATCTTCTATATTTAAAAATCAGAAGTTCATTCACTCACTGATTCACTCATCACAAAATTTTCGAAATTCAAAATCTGAAATTTGGCTAAGGCACTCTACTAGGCATAGGAAACTTCTTGAAAACTTTTTTTAATTCAACTAGCTTAAATTATTTCATTTGTGTAATTAAATTATGTGTTGACATAATTAAATTAAACATTTAATTATGTCAACTATATGCTACTATTATGCTTGCGATCACCATAACCGAATCTCCTAACTAATGATTTTACTAGCAAACTAACTTGATTAAGTTTTTTATTTTCTAACTAAACCATAAAGTAAATGAATGAAAACAATTTAATGTAGCGTCAAAGGCTAAGTTTTTTATTTTCTAACTAAACCATAAAGTAAATGAATGAAAACAATTTAATGTAGCGTCAAAGGCTAAGTTTTTTATTTTCTAACTAAACCATAAAGTAAATAAATGAAAACAATTTAATGTAGCGTCAAAGGCAACTCCCATGCTTCTATTCACGGCATATTCTGTAAAATACGTAGCTATCTTTATTTTATTTTTATTCCATTTCAATGTCATCACAGGATCTGATATTCAAATACGATTTTTATATATAAATAAACTAAAACTGAAACTGTACATTGATCTACGGTACATTACCGCAGGAGTGCGGTAAGATTTGTTTTATTCTTAAATTGTGTTCTGTTTTTATCCATTTATTGATGTCTTTAATCATGATAATATTTTTTTTCATTTTCTTATTTTTAATAATAATCATTTGTATATCTTTTAATCCGAAAACAGAAAATGTTTGTAATTGCCTCATAGCGTATAAAATACCAAAGCCCATTGCGCATAAATCTAAATGTAGGTCACGCATGCCATGCCAACGACCGATTAGTGTAATCTCAATGTCACGCGTTAATGCCCAATTAGTTGGTATTTTCATATTTTGACCCATTCTGGTTTGGTTAGATTTTATTGTTTATTTATTTGCATTCAAAAATTATTACCTACTCGTTTGAATCGCAGGGATCACTTTGAAACGCCTTAAGGCGAAGACCACCGTTGGTGTACTTCTCCATCGCACATTTTGACGCTTTGAAAGATATTAAATTACTGAACTAACCCCCGAATACTGAAACGCAACTCAGATTTAATTTTAGTTCAGTAATTTAATATCTTTCAAAGCGTCAAAATGTGCGATTTAAGCACGTCTCAAGCGACGAATATTTGACAGTTTTCAATGAAAATCTGTCAAATATTCGTCGCTTGAGACGTGCTTAAATCTGAGTTGCGTTTCAGTATTCGGGGGTTATTTATCTAAAATCGTGAGCAACTCAAACCTCGTGTTTATTATCCCGCTACTCAAGAAAGGTACACCCAGCAGCCGAACTCAAAGATATCCTGAAACCATACCAATCATTCACTATTTAAAAAAAATATTTTGAAAAATGTTTTCTTTAAAAGTTTGCCCAACTGCCCTATTTTCCGAGAGCGTTTTGTATGTACTTACGATAAAGCGCCTCTAGCGGGCGGTTTGAGTACTTACAAAAGCCACTCACAAAACGGGCAAGCGAAAATTCTCGTTTTTACATTGAAGTAGGTACATTTCTATGCATTTTTATTACTTTGTGCCTCAACTCCAGATTCGATGTAGAATGTTAATAAACCTGTAGTATTCAATGTAATACTCACTTGTCGTGTGTCAGTTTTTGGATTACTAGTCGATATGAGATCGTCCCTACTATTTTTGTTGCTTAAAAAACCAACTATCAATAAAAATAAAATTCTCTTTTTAAACACCAACAAGATAATTTTCGATTTTTTGCTGCGGTTTTTTTACATTGTACGTCGAATTCGTCTGAAATAGTAACTCTAACCCACTAATAACTAACATGTTTTGCTTGCCTGGGACGCAGACACATTATCGCATCGGACATCGAGTGCGTTCGACTTCGGCGCCGAATCCCGACTCGCTATTAGCGCCTATTCGGTCGATTCGCATGACAAGGTTACTAACTCATAATAATATCATTTCTGTGTTGTTTGTACTCCTCTGTAATCATAATTGTGATGGGTTTAGGCTATAGAATGCATGAAAGGGTAAGCCGTGTATGTTGAATGCATGTATATTGTAGAAAATCGTATAAAGGGTTATTGGTAATTATAAAAGAAACCAGTTAAGAGCTCGTACTGTACATCTTAACAAACATCTTTTGTTCTACGACTTTCAATAATTCATGATTATTTTTTTCTATACAAAACTAAAAATAACAAACTTGTCACTCTAAATATTTATAACTCTATGCTTGGCTGGGCGCGCGAGAAGCGGGTAGCGCACGCGCGCCTCCGGTCACCGATCATTACGCTATACAGAGCTAAAAAGTGTTAGAGAGCACCACAAAAACATAAAATATTTCTTTTGGGAAGTGTATTGATTTTTGGCAAAAATCGTAGAACAAATATTGTGTGTTAAGATGTAAACAAGGAGCCCTTTACTGGTTTCTTATATAATTACCAATAACCCCATATAAAGATTTTTATAATGTCCCAAAAGTTAAGAGCCGAGCGGGATTTGAACGCGCGACCTTCCCCTTGGTACGGGGCTGCGCTGACCGGTGCGCCATCATCCGATGGCGCACCTAATTTCACTGGACGAATAACTCCTAAGGACTGTTCGGCACTAATGCGACCGCGACTAACTTTTGGGACATGATAAAATTTTTTGTGATTTCCTTAAGTGTAGTAAACACTATAAAATTAATAAAATCGTGTATAGGTTTTGTATAGAAAACCTTAACAGCTCAGTTGGTAGTAGCTCTGCCTTCTGTTACACCCTGAACTCGTCCAAATCCCATACAAAAGGGACTGGCTGGGACCCAGTTTCCATGAGTTTCTATTGGTATTGGCATATGTACGAGTATATATAGGTAAACAGCTATTGTTGTACCTACATTTTCTACCTGTCTTCAGTTCTGTGTTTTAATGTTTTTGCCTCTATGTCAAATAAATGTATTTTCTTTCTTTCTTTATACAAAAGCCACGTTCTTATTAAGTATTACAGCCATACACAACTGTCGTTCTGTACACAAAACACGCGTCTGTGTGCAGTTCTTTCACATACACTACACAAATGTTGTTTTGACATGCGCGTGTGTGTGCAGTTCTTACACAGATACTACACAAATGTGTACAAAAAAATACCTTAAGAATAAATAAAGCCTTGTCCACACAGGACGGCACGACGCGGTCGCCGCGGCGCGCGCGGTGCGAAGAGTCGCGTAACAATAACACGCCGAGTCGGCCGCGCTCGTCTCGCTCCGCTTCCCCACGGTCGCAAGACCTTTCTATCTGCGGAAGGCCTCTGTCGCTACCAGGTAAATCATACTAACATTATAAAGGGAATAGATTTTTTACATATTTGTATCTAGTATAGCCGCCCGCGTCCGCTTTCCCCGTATACATTCACTTAAACCTTGCATATTTCCATTCAAACTTTCATCTCCTATTGTTATTTTACACCCTTGAGGGTAGAACTTTTACAAACTTAGGATTTCATATTTATTTACATCGAATCAACCGCCTAAAAAATAAGTTTCAAGCGTCTAGCTCTGAAACTACTATCCTTTGTTCGCATTAAAAGCTTTTGTCTCAGGCTTTACTTTTTCTGTAGTTTTGGCGACAGACAGGCAGAAAGATTAACTTTTGCATTATATTAGTAACGATTCACCCAAATGCTTATTTCCAGGCGAAAGTCACATCCGCACAGCAATAAACAAGAAATCCTGTCAGTCCAGCGAACGTTTCTCCCTCCTCCCGCACGCCCGTCCCCTGCGGCGGCCGAGCTCGCGGCGCGACGACGACAGCGTCCGGCTCGTGCGGCACTGCGATTAACCGTAGCGTGTGGACACGCCTTTAGCGTGTGGCATTGGGGTAATCGGGAATGAATTGGATGCGAAGCCTGTATTTGGTCTGAAGAGATGATGTTTGATAATGGATAGACTTGAAGAAGGTAATGGTGATTGAAGTGATGTTTTTTTTCTATTATGGTGGTTTGATGTTACCATTTATGGGCTGTGAGATTACCACAGTCATCCCAACTAACAATTTAACGTCGTAGAAAAGTTTAGTAAACGTTATCATGATTGCATTGATCGTAATACCTAAGTCGCACTAACGTTATAATAACGTTTACTAAACGCGAAAATGGCCCCAGTTATACAACCAACATTGTCGTATAGTGGACATACAAAAGTCACAAGCTGACTTCGTTAACGTCATTCAAAAGTCGTATGAACGTTATGGATATACTACTTTCGTCGCGCAGAAGTCGCATCATATCTTTACAACGACTCGTTTGTTGTATTGTCGTCATGCAGGTGTTTTTGAATGACTAAAACGTTTTATTTGAGTCAAGGAACAACACCTGTAAGACTTATTCATTTTTCTTGTTGACAGTGTTTGTGCTGGTTTTGTTTCGAGATTTGAGTGCAAAATAAATAATTACAAGGAACTAAAAGGTGAGTGTTATTTAACTTATATTTATAATCTTGCTAATAACTGTATTTGTCTCTCATGCCGTTTAGTTCGACTGGGTATTAAAGTTTTATGATAATATACCTATGTGTATTTATTTCAGATTTTCATGCCCCCTCGCAATTTTGTGTTTAAATGATTATATTTTTATTAATAAAAATATGTTGATTTCTAAAAATGTAGGACATGTTGCTTTTGTCACACACTTATCTCTTTACGACGTTGTAAAGACATAAAGTCGTATTAAGGTTATTTCAAGACCAAGCAATACGCCATGACATCAGCTAGCTATTAGGGTTCCTCATAAATTTAAAACCCTTTTCATATTGCAGGTCACAGTAAAAGTGCAGTGCAGATTTCAAAACATTTTAACATTCCAGTAAATTTTATCTGAAAATATGAAGAAATAAGAATGAAATAAGAAATCACACACAATATTTTTATAGAAATAAAATAAATATTGATACTGAACCTTTTTGTTGTTCGTGTGTTGTACACTTTTCTTTTTCAACATTTGTTATTAATGGTACGGTTGTTGGCGTTCTGCTTTTTAATAAAAGGAAATCTCGATTTACTTTCCTTTTGAAAGTTCCACTACGTTTAAGTCTTCTCCACACATTTTTTGCTTCCATTCTTCGTAGTAAATTTAATCAAACGTTCCGTAAATATGGCGGCCTAGACGTATTAAAGTCAAAACCTGACTTAAATGCGCCTAAAAGTTTGATTAAAGTCAGGGCATGACATTAAACGGACTCATGTAATATATAGGTTATATTTGAGTATTAAATAAACAACCAAGTCATTTAAGAGTCTCCAATTGACCGCTGTAAAACAGGATAGTGATCGTTATATAAACGTCACTGTGAAAACGTCTATACAACTGCTACGTTATATAAATGTCATATAAAGGTTTTTCAAAGACCTAATTTGGTCAGTTCAAAACGTTTAATGGACTCTAACGTTAGTATGACTATTGCGTTGTCGTACAAACGTTTTATCTAAGACTGTAATATAACGTCGTTAAGTTTAGTCTTGCCAACGTTGCTAAGACCAGCTTATTATGACATATTCGTCGCACGACTAAAAAGTTAAATAAAAGACGTCTAAAGGACCTAGTAGTCATTTCACTATGATTATAAGACTTCTATCCAACTTTATGTCGTATAAGTCAAGACTTATATGACGTTTTTGTTTGTTGGGATTTCAGTGTAAAACTATACTCTCGTCGTCCATAAATGGTAAAATCAATTTATGGAAATCAAACAACCTTAATGGAAATTGTGGAAGTATAGGATTAAATTCGGAACTAAATTAAAACATTACGAGTTTTGTACTATATTTATAGTATGACTGTCTCTTGATGCTTAATTTTAGTTCTAGAATAATGGTGTTTAAGTTTGAAGAAGGCAAGAAAATCGCAAACATTTCAGATAAAAAAACAAAACTAAATAAAAATGTTACCAAAGTTCTTATAGATTTAGTTAGGCATCTAGAAATTGTTTTAAAATAAAGAAAAAAATGTGAAGGAATTGCTTAAAACATTTAACATTCATTCAACTCTGACTCAATCAAACTAATTCAGTACCCGAAGTCAATTTTGCTACCACATTTCGTCTACCAAATGTTGTTTCCGTGTGAGCAAGTGTCTCTCTCTTTTGTATGGAAAATTAATTAGACAACAACTCGTTTCGATCGTTTCTACGTAACATATTTTTGCTGTCTCATCTTTTCTCCATACAAAAGAGAGAGACACAAATAAGCGAAACGAAAACAACATTTCTTTTTAAATTAGTTTAGTATTAAAGTCTACGTCCAATGCTAAACCACGGTTCAAAAGTAGACTATTAATAAGAAGCATTATAAAATAGGCTCACGGCTACCACAGGCACGGTAGACATCCCCAGCAGATGACTCCCCAGAGAGACTCGGGAGAGAAAAGTCTTACAAATACATGCATTCATGATTCGCCTAAAAAAATGTTGATAGTTAAATAATAAAAATGCTACAAATAGTATTTGAAATAGTATTATCGTTACTAAGCTTTATTTAGGTGTTAGTCAATTTTGCTAAACTTAATACGGAACTCTGAAACTAAACGAAGAATATTGTTGCTATACTACAGCCAAATTAGATATAGAATATTTTTAATCAAACTTGAGTAGATACGCATTACATTTGACATCTCTTATTCTTATCGTGTCACTGGCTCTTTCGAACCAAGTGTGGTGAAAGGAGTGTTCAAGTGTTCTTTTAGAGTATTATGTGTCAATATGGAGCGTCTTTACGTATATTGACACATAATACTCTACGTCGAGTTTGGCTGTCAATACAAGGTGCAGTTTTGAACCTGCAAAACATTTCAGGAGGTTGTTAGGAGACTCGTAAATAATCATATAACAATACGATACCAAGTCAATAATCAATAATACTTTTTCTTTTCGATTTTTCAATTTTATTGATTTTCAGAATAACCCTCTTCAAAAAAACAGAATCACCCATTGCGATGTATCGCGTGTCATGTCACTGTGTGCGTGAATGCGATGACCAGTGACGTCAGCCTGTACGAGTCTCCGTCCACATTTCTAAGAAACGAACGCGGCACATACGTTAAACTAAAATGAAGGTCGTTGCTATGGTTACGGGGAACCCCGCGATTCTCGTCATACCGCATTTCGATTTAGACTCGAAAATCTGTTACTGCGCATCGAAGGTTCAACCAACGTGCCGCGACCTGTACAAGTTGTTGTAGCTAAAGCAACTTATAGCAAATAATTTTACCTTAGATGTAGTTCGAATTTTTAACTGTATGCAGCTCACTGCATGGAGTGCCAGTGAATCACGCAGGGCGACTGCGTATCAGACCTCAACAAACCAGTTACTTGATAACACGATACCCATTTGTTATTTGCTAATTGTCTGACTTTCTGGCTTTTGACTACCCGGAACCAACGACCGTACGGCAAAGCTGTAAGGTCGTTGACCCGTACCGACCCGTGTGGTACCTAACGACTGTCCGAGAGCTACAAATCAGTTCGAACCAAAGGCTTTAATTAAGTGCTTACCGAAACACGGGATTTCAATGATGACGTTGCCGATTGGGGAATAACTCCGCGAACATTTCGATGGCTCGAGATACATTGTCTCCACTGATGGCATACCTACAAGCGGACCATCTCCACCAACTCTACATTGGAGTCATCTTTACAATTAGGTAGTAGGTACCTATCCCGACCGTTAATCGAAGGCGCACTTGAGGGGCGGAATTTGCAAGCGTATGCACATACCGGCGTCATCAAATACACTAATAAATTGAGCCGATCGATGCGTTTGCGATGGCCGCGGGGGCGTGGCGGGGTGGCGGGGGGGAGGGAGCGGCCGGTGGTTGGTGCTTTGGTTTGGATTTATGAAAGAAATGTCGGTTGCGTTTGTTTGTGTGTGTGAAAGCGCAGTTTAAGGACACGTACAGATTGGTCGCGTTTTAAAAAGGGGAGTTCACACTTACCGATTTACGTTAATAAGAATAAAATGAAAAAAAAATACCTGCCCATTTTATTGTTGATTCGGGTCGAGAATCACTAACATAATTACCTCCTAAAATGTTTTGCAGATCCAAAACTGCACCTTGTATACATTGGTGTGATTAGTTTTCAGATTTTTTTCCTGTCAATTCATAGTTTACACCCCTATTTTGTAACGATACCAGAAAAATATTATTTAATTTGTGTTTATTAATTAATTTCTTGTTTGTCTCTTTCAATTGTATGTACTTATTTCAAACATGATTGTATGATCGTTCATGAATAAATGATATGATATGATTAAAAAATAACGGACTGTTTTCGTCTGTTAGCATAGTAGTCATACCGGTCATACAGATATTTACATGTTTTTGTGTTTGCCTTTTTCATATAAAATAATGGAAGTATTAAAATTATGACAAAGAATGGGAGAAAAGACAAAGCTGCTATACGAGTACTGAGTATGAACTAATTTAGAAGTATTTATTGTTTTTCGTGCTACCTTCATTGTTAATAATTTAGAAATATATTTGTAAAGAGTTAATTTTTACTTATCGATTGTTACCAAGAATATTTTAAATATTATTTAATGTGTAAGTATTTTTTATTTATATTCTTTATATTCTTTATTTTCTATTTACGGTTTCTTCTACCATGGCATAAGCAAGCATACTAATAAAATATTTTTGTATCAATATACATACAAAAATAATATTACATTATTATACGCTATTAATGTGGCCATTGTGTTAGAAACCTCAGCTTAGATGTATTGTTTTCGAATATTTGATACTTTTGTTATAATTCCTGAAGCAGGCTTAAGATACTAAACCTCGTCGTTTGGTGCTCATAACTCATACTCGAGCTTAGGTTATGATTATTGTAAACATTTTATTTACTAAGTTTGATTTATATTATAAACTTTAAGAAGCTTTGTTTCTTCCTAAATCGATCAAGTTCAACGTTCAGCGCGGTCACTATTTTGATCGGATGGGTGACCAGACATATTTTTGAGGTGACAACGTCTTATAATTCGATGGAGCCGGCTGCACGCACGTAAAAACATGACTCATGCGGCGTTACCTCGCTCTGAAGCGTTCCATTTAAGGCTTGAAGTGCAAGCGAGAGCGCAGAACGAGCGATAAAGAGGCACAATCGGCCTCCGCGTTCAGCAGCATTCGACATCTGTCTCTCTCCTGCTTGAGTGAGCGATGCGTCGCGTGGACAGCTGTATGACGTTGTCACGTTCAACTATCGTCAGTGAAACGACTTTACAGACAACCGATTTATTTTTCACGACCTATTTATGTAAATCTGTTTAACTATGAAAACTAAGCAGTAAACATTTTTATTAATATTAATTAAATTAATTAAATTAAAACCAACTTAAAGCGAAATATGAATTTTACCATCAATTTTGTTAATTTATTGTTAAATGTACATCAATACTCATAGTTTAAGTCAATTGAGAATAGGTATATTATTAGATAATTCTTTAAACTAAGTAGTGCCACAAAGTGTATGTTTTTTCGAAGCTTGAGACAGTCAGCGAAAAGTGAATCTGTAATAGCTGTATTCAATATGGTATTCTTTTTACAGTTATATAATGGGCGGCCTTATCGCTAACCGCGATCTCTACCAGGCATTGTTTTACTTTAGTTAGGTAATTTTTTTTCGATACGTCTAAATACAGTCCTCTTTCGCTGACTTTACTCAAGTTTTATGAAACACAGCTATTCTATCCTATTATCCTGTAATCAAATCCTATCCTATAAAAAATACGCTTATTGTAACCGACACGTCATAATTGCTACAAAAATACACAATAATATTTCAATATCAAAGTCAAGAGTTCTAATTACCTAATAATTTTTGGCTTCTGACTATACAGGGGCTTACACTAGGATGGTAAAATTTTATGAAATTCAATATTATTAATAATCTTTTGATAATTTTGAAGAGTAACCATCTTTGTGTAGGCGACTGTACCTGATGTCATTTGAGTAGATAGTATGTGCAAGTATTGTTTATCTGGTCATTCGCTGGTCGATGTCACCAGATTAGAAAATATTAGAATAATAAAAAATATGCGATTGAAATGACTATTTTATTCAAACCTTGTTACCTCTATTTCACTAGCCTTCTTGAAAGCCCTTATCAGAGCACTTTAGGCCGATTGTCACTGGCCGACCTAGTCAGATTTTTTTTGGTATTGTCGCAGTGGAAGCGACTGGGCCCATAACCTATTGAAACACGTTGACTTTCCAACATCGACAGCTCTAGCATGGGTACCGATCGGAAATTACTGGCTAACTCATGTATGCCTCATGATGGACGCAGGGCTAGCGTTTCGTGACTGCGAGGCAATGCTTTCCACAGGTGATGGTTTTCTTATAACATCAAGGTCATATCTACTTGTCCAATCGAACAACAAAAGGAATCTTTATTGCTTTGCATACAACGCCATCTAGGTATCGATTGGGTAACTAATTTTACGAATTTTCCTCAGGACCTATACAGGGTTATTGGTAATTATATAAGAAACCAGTTAAGGGCTCCTTCTTTACATCTTAACAAACAATATTTGTTCTACGACTTTTGTCAAAAATCAATACATTTCCCAAAATTTTTTTTTGTTTTTGTAACACGTTTTAGCTCTGTCTATTGTAGACGCTTCATGGTAATGACCGGTGACCGGAGTCGCATCGCGACCTCGCACCGCGCGCCCCTTTCATTGAGATTGCCGCGCGCCGCGCCACGGGGCATAAAGTTATAATTATTTAGAATGACAAGTTTGTTAAAAATAACTTATTATGTTTTGTATGGAAAAAAAAATAACGAATTATTGAAAGTCGTAGAACAAAAGTTGTTTGTTAAGATGTACAGAAGGAGCTCTTAACTGGTTTCTTATATAATAACCAATAACCCTGTATTTAGTAACCATTTTTTTACATTATCGTAGAGCAGGGAGGTTTTAAATGATACAACGGGATTTATTTATAATTTTATTAAATTAATTCTATAACCTTTTTACATTTATCATAGGTATGTGCGACGTACTATAATGCTGCCATGTTGCATCGGCAGTGTCACGATTGAGAGTACCTAATGTTTGCCTCTACTAACCACAACGATAACTGCTACTCGATTTGGACGCATAACACAGAAAAGCGCTTGAAATCTACAAAGTATAACAAGAAGTCGAGCGCTTTTTGGCTGTGTTTTACGGTTGAAACGAGATTATGGTGCACTCCAGAGGTTAAATAAAAACTGTTTTAAATAAAATATGTCAACTGCAAGCAAGAGTCTCGTCAAAGTTAAAAATTCATTAAAATTGGTAAACGCTTTTCATTCGTTTATAAATAGACAAATATGAGTTTAGTAATTTCAGTTCATATCTTTGTTAAAAACGATATATTGAATGCTGAGAAAATAATGAGGGTAGTCATACAGGAGTGCACCAAGGGCAGTCAACGCTAACAGCCCGTATCGACTCCGCGCGCAACTTGGTCCAAGAATATATTTATGAATAATTTTGTATAAAAATTTTGGCTCCAATATTTACAACGATACTGATATTTTTACAACGCCGGACTAATTTTTTATAGCGACTAAGAAGAGTGAACTTGCGGAGTCGACGCGGGAGTTAGCGCTTTGGACGTTGAATTTTCAAATTCATTTCTAATAACATTTCTTATCTAACGACGTGCGAGCACACCTATCGTGTGCGGACACTCTCATACCCTATCGTTACAGTGATACACCTGTCTTAACATACTGCGCAGCTTTACTACACAACTTACTTATAACTAGCCATCACTAGAACAGAAAACGACATAGCTGAACATAGAGTGAAGTTAGTAAATGTCCAAAAGTTCTTCGATTTCATGTAAGATCAAACACAAGTTAATGTCGTTTTCTATAAAAGTTAGCAATAACAAGTAACAAGTGTAGTCAGCTAAACGCTGACACATAGATACACGACTACATAACGAAGTTGGAAGATACTGCAAAATAACTCACTGTAGCAATAGGATACAGAACAAATATGAAAGAGACAACATCAATAGCAGAGATGAAACCGCGTGGGCAACGCCACTTACGGCCTTACTTATAAAAATCTGTCAAAAAATAAACAATGCTTAAACTATACCCATCTCTTACCGTTCGGTAATGACAGACAGAGGTGGGGCAAGTTTTAAGCAAAGTTTAAATTAATTCAACGTTTATAAGTATAAGGGTTAATTCCGATCTTGCCGGTACAGCTCACCGATCTTTCGTGTTTAAAATTTAGTAACATGAAATATGTAGGGGCTTATACAGAATTTGTACTCTTGCTCCCGCCGCTTGCACCAATAATTCCAATCACAGAAATGAGCGTTATTAGGTACATAAGGTATAATACACGGATCATTATAACAGATGGGATTTTACCGAAGCAAAACAGGTGCATTCAACGAAGCACAAAATTATAATAACATGTAAAAAAATAAATAATTTTTGTGATACATAAATAATTTTCAAATAAACTATATATTTTTGCTGACATACGAGGTACCTGAGCGTTGAGAATAGCTGACCGCTGACAGCTCGGGCAACACTTTACCGTGCATTCGTTTAAATGTGGTGATCAAAAAGGCACAAGTTATGTCTTTCAATAAAAGTTAGTAATAAAGAAAAGTGATGCTTAAGTATAAAATAACACTTTAAACGTATGCGCATAACTTTTAGAATCGCGTGGCTTGTGTGACGTATTGCCTTCTCTGTCAACACGCATCCATAACATACCATAAGAGATCATTTCTAAAACAAACATTATAATTACAAAATGATAATACATTACAACTATTTTCATAACATCCTAAAACAATTTACAAATCATGTAATATATTAGAAAAAAAAACATTACTTTATGACATTCGTAGAGACCGGAGTTGCAAACTCGGGAGCCCGAGAAGGTCATTGAAATATAAACAATTATACATATAATACAATAAATTCAGTCAAACATGTCAAAAATTACAAAATTGTTATAAGTATTTAGATAAAATTTAAAACCGAATTACCGTGTACTACGCATTCCTTGTTAACTTTAAAACGACAAATTTCACAAATTTTTGGTTAGTAAATATTTGCCCACATATAAAAAACTGTGTAACTGTGTCATTCCGAATGCCCTTTGCTTGAAATACCCTCGTAACCTATGTTGTAAAATCTCTCATTTCTGTATATAAAAAAAGATTGACACATTTACGTAGCCTGTGTGACAAAGAAGTGAGATCAATGCGACATTAATACTAAAAGTATTATGTAGACCCCGCGCAAGATAGCTCTGCGCGTGACAGATGACGGAAAATGTAATTAAACTGACTTATAGAATAATCTCCCAATCACAAAATGTGAACTTGCATTAAACACCATTTTCCCCATTCATGTTATGATCAGAAGATGCATTTCCAATCCATTTTATTCATATTTTCCGCCATCTGTCACTCGCAGACTTATCTTGCGCGGACTCTAGTGATGTATTGTAGACAGTTGGGTACGCATGTTATATGCCGACCTTATACATTGCATCATAGTATTGTTTTAACAATATATTCTAAGACAAAATGTATAAAATTGACATAATGACCAGTTGCTTGGTCAAAAACGTTGTCAAAAAGAATATTGTATAGGATTTTATTACTGTAATTATACAGACTGAATTCTAAGAGGTACCAGAAAATGGCCAGAGTTTTATAAAAAAAATAATTGAAATAATACTTTACTACGTAAGTGCTTCCCCGAACAACTGATCACATTTACGTTAAGAAAACAGTAGCATGCCTTTATAAAAAAAAAGTGAACGAATGACACGATCTACAAGAATGAATATTTTTAAGTTTTGTATTTCGCTGTAACTGATTTTAAGTAATAAAGATCCGATTATTTTATTAGGATTTCGACTTCAGTTGAAATAAAAGCGTTTAAATCGTAGAATGCTTTCGTATTTTTGCTTTTCGTATTTTAGGCAAATAAAGATGAAAGATATTAGGACATGAAACTCTACTGAAACGGTTTTTTTTTTGGCAAATTGACAGCAAATGAAAAGTAGAAATACCGCTTTTTGTTGAATTTTGGGCTACGTTAGTGATCTCAATGCAGTGAGCATACAAATTCTCTTAGCCACAATGATAATATCAACATACTGAGTTCATCGGAAGATATTATGAAGATTGATAATCATTAAAAACAATTTTTTGGTGGGCATCTTTGTTTCCTGACCCCAATTATCATACCGAACCGGAATATGACCGGGAATAGATCTAATTCTATTTGATTAATTTACATAGGGAAAAATAAAATAAAATATGTACAAAATATAAAATTGATATTTTTTACAACGTTCGCCAGTACCTAGCAACTTTGTGGAAATCAATAACAATAAGTACCTAGAGAGTTAATAATTTTGTGTTCGCATAATTAATATTTCAAATAAAAAATAAGAATAAAGTGAAATTCCAAAAATTTGATAATTTATAATAGCGGGGCACATTCTACATTGTCATATCTACTAATTGTTTATATCAAAAGCCAAAACGAATGCCCCAAATCATATTTAAAAAATATAAAATTTTAAAATAAAAAGTAATTTATAGTGAAGATAAAAGATATTTGCACACATTTCAGTGTTTAGAACACAGTGGAATGAGCGTCGTCCTAATCGACAGTGGAATACACACGACCCACAATTGCCACGAGCCTAGCTCGCAGAGAAAGAGACAGAGATAGAATAATAAACAAATCTGAAAGAAAGATAAAATAATCATTTGAATTATAAATTTTTGGCAATTTTGTACTTAGTGATGGATCGTAGATGTGTTACAACACGGGTGTGCATATGTGTGAGTGTACGCAGTGACGTCACTCCGCGGGGGCTCCCAACCGATGGACCGTGTGCACCATTGATAGGTTAATCGTCCGTCACGGGTCACACTAACGCTTGGTTTAGTATCAACAGATGGTATTGGTTGTTGTCGATAACGTTACGTTGGGAGCTGCCGGCAGACTGACTTGACCAGTGCGCCACACCGCACCTGGAAACGACAAACATCTTCAAGTTAGATACAAATATAAAGCTGTTTAAATTAAAAGCATTTCGGGTGTGTGTTGAAAGGTATGTGGTATCAGTTAAAATCAATTGTATCAGCTATCTGGTTCCCATAGCACAAGTTCTGATTAATTTGGGGTGATAGTGTTGTGTGATACGTGATGATGGCCACGTGCTACGAATGAGGGAGGATCGGGCGGTACAGCGGGCTTTCCTGGGAGTGCCAATCGGACGGCGACCAGTCGGCCGACCCAGATACCGGTGGAAGGTCAAAGTAAAGAAGAATCTCCGCTCTCTTCGAGTTTCCAACTGGCAAGAGGTGGCGCAGGAGAAAGACCGGTGGCGTTCTATTGTGTCGGAGGCCAAGACCCACTTCGGGGTTGATGCGTCGGGATAGTAAGTAAGTAAGTAAGTATAGTTACCTAGACTCGCAACGGCCGCGAGGTGCGTCGCAGGCGCGGTTGCGGCGGCGCGCGAGTCGCTTGCGTAGCCCCGCGCCGTCCACGCTCGCCCCCTTGCCCCCCCTCCAATTGCCCCCGCTCCTGTCCTTGCCCCCGCCCCTGTCCCCGTCCCTGTCCCTGTCCCTCCAGCCGCGCCTCCAGCCCCGCATAGTGTCCCGAGCTGAAACACAACACTATTATCAGCCTTAAGAAATCCACTGCTGGAAGGTATCTCTAAAGCTGGTTTCACACCCGTGTGTTGCAACGCGGCAGATGCCTATCGATTCCATACATTTTTTATAAAAGGGATCACACTTGGTAGGCGACTTCGTACTAAATTTGAGGGACAGTCAACGTGACAACACACGGAACTACAGTACCTAGGTACATAATAGAAATCCAACCGACCGTAGCCTGCTCCAAATTTCGGTACCTCGGTTCAGTAATACAGAATGAGTGTGAGATTGACAGGGATGTAAAGAGCAGGATAAACGCAGGATGGATGAAATGGCGACAGGTCACAGGAACAACGTGCGATCCGCGAATGCCCCTAAACTAAAGGGGAAGATTTACAAGACGGTTATAAGACCTGTCGTTTTGTATGGGTCTGAGTGTTGGGCCACCAAAGGGACTGATGAAAGAATGCATGCAGCGGAAATGCGAATGTTGAGATGGATGTGTGGAGTGACGAGAATGGATAAAATAAGGAATGAGTATATAAGGAGCAGTTAGAAAGTGGCGCCAGTGACTGAAAAGATGAGGAGCAAAGTACGGAGGGTTAGCATAGTACGGGCATGACATGCGAAGGGAAGAATGTCATGTAACGAGACGAGTGCTAAATATGAATGTCGGCCAAAGAAAAGATGGATGGATTGTGTGAAGGATGACATGGGTAAGAAAGGAGTGACTGTTGAAATGACGGCTAATAGAGGAGAGTGGAGAACGTAAACCTGTTGTGCCGACCCCACATAAAGTGGGACAAGGACAAGAGAATGATGACGTACATGTATATGTGCTATTTACCTGCTGAACACGTGCGCGGGCGTACGCCTTCTGGCTTCGACAACGCCGCTGTCGGCGCTGTGGCCCGACACCAGCGACTCGCTGTCGCTCTGGTTCGACGTGTAGCCGATCACGTCCACCTCATCTGGAATACAAAGAAACGAGGCTCATAAGAACAAGAACACAAAAAAAAACAAAAAGTAGTCAGCTCAAGAATACAACACACAAAGTAGTAGAGCTCAAGAATACTGCACAAAAGGTGAATGGCTCGTCCGGAAAAATTCTACAACCATGTGATGTGATGGTAAAATCACCCTTAAATGTCAAAAATAAATGGCGAAGGTTAAAACAAGATTAAATCCTGCGTTCATTATACCTATCAGCAAATTTATGTTTTACACCCCACAGATCGGTCATCGATTTCGGTGTGGACATAAGTTATTTAACTACTGAGTTATCAATTTAATTATACATTGACCGAAACAACGAAAAAAGGTCTCGTTAAAGGCACAGATAGTTTCCCAATCTATATTACCTTATGTCAAAACCGAGTGCGCGAGGCCGTGCTAAACTTTTAGATCGAAAAGAAAATCAAATCAGTCTAGTTACAAACCGCATTGCCCGTAGCTTTGTATCATTAAAAAAAGAAAAACAGATCCCAAACCAAAAGGTAAAAGTAAGGTTCGGAACAAAGGGAATCAAACTCTCAATACCCGAGCTAAGCAAAATATATCGCCAGTGCACAAATTATCCCCGGTAATTGCGCTTTGTGTATCAAAATAAAAACAGCATTGCTGTCGCTTTAAGCTTCGGCCTTATATGCAAGCAAGCTTTGCTTTGTAGCTGCTATCGTTTTCTTTTTCTTTTCAACAAAGTCCTTGGAGAAGTCTTAGGAGGTAGCCAAATGTACGTTGAACACAGTATGCAGCATTAGGTGGATTATGGCTAAAGCGTACCTACTCCATCTTAGGCTGCATCCTCACTTTCCATCAGGTGTGATGACAGCCAAATGCATAGCTAACGATAATAAAAAAACAGGCTGTAAGCCTGCTTTCACATGGGGCGTTGTGCTGACAATAATCCCCTTGCATTTCACGTTGATATTTATTTTCACCATGCCTGGTGCTCTCAGCGCAAGGATTAAGTAGATTGTCGCTGTACATACCCCCCGTTTCCATTCGCAGATAAGCCGCCATGGAAATTTGATTCACGAGATTTCGGCGGTTTATTGAAAAAGAAAATGATATTCCTTTGATATCTCCTTAACTAAAAGTAAACTCAAACAGCCAACTATTCGAGCGCGCAAGAAACGATATCGAAAGGGAAAATTCGGAGAAAAACTCATCGAGTATAAAAATGTTAATAGGTAACTCATTCCTTTCTTTAGCTCAAAAGCGTTTAAGCCTTGGAAAAGGGATATAATTTGTGCTTCAAAGGCGAGCGCTATTTTTATTTAACCGGGCGAGGCGAACGTTGAAACTTAATTTCTACATAAAATGCTTTGACGTTAAATTCTATATTCTCCATTAATTTAATGTTTCTTGTTGTCAAGAGCTTTAATTATCGTGAGTCGAGTTGAATTCCTGGCGCATTAGCGAGCGTCTGAGCGCTTCATTCCGCTCACAAACTAAGCACATTGAAGCGGTCTTAGCCGAAATTAACTGGCAACACGTGCTGACAAATGCGGTCGGTAACAGCTCCCGTTCAAAGTTTCGCGAACACGTGTCGGTAATACGCCATTCATGTACCGGTATGTGTTCCATTCAACTATCGGAGTTTGTCGTGACTAATTACAGCACAAGTAAATGCAACGATGGGATTGCTATGGCGGTGCGCGGCGTGCTAGCGAGCGCCAATTTCCTGCAATACACGTTAAATGGCGGGCAATCGACCGCCCCCACCTCCCCCCACTAGCGGGGGCGCTCACGCCAGCGACGCCCCTTCCGGCGCTCGTCCTCAAGGGCTGCCTGTGATAAATGGGATGCAAAAAAAGTTTCTCTTATTCCGACCGCGAGTGACTTTTTTCGTCAATGTTAGACGGAGCGCTCATCGATGCTTCCAAATTCTTTTGTGATAACTTGATAAGACACGAAAACACATTAAAAAGTTTATATCGTGATGTCTCTCTGAGGCGGAGAACTTTTGCGGGTCGTTACTTTGTCATCTTTCCCTTGAGATTTCTAGATAAAACATTCTTCATATAGATAGGTACTTAATTGCTTTATTTTGTGCTGAAATTGGGAAACTCTGACGATTTCCGGTAAACAACTGATAATGGGAGGTATCTGTAAACAGGTAAACATGGTGGTGCAAACAATGTGCGACACTAATGGCGCACAACGTGGGGCATTTAAATACGGGCTATCAATAGCTTGTATTGATAACCTTTTGTTCATATAATTCAATTGATCAAATTGTAAGTACCTTACGTAAGCTTTTATTGCAATTATAAAGAGAACGGCCATCTTTGTTATCTGCAAAGCTGAGTAAATGAGCACAAACTCGCAATTCATTTCAGTTATATTTGTTAATAGTCCTGTGATAAGCGGCTTTTGCTCCAAATGCTCACAAGCACCGTCAGTTTACAGTTTGCGGTGCAATATTTCGGCAGGAGAATTTATTTCCGACAGAATTGAATAGGAGAGCTGGCGGCGACCAAACTGTTAAAATATTACTCTCGTATATTCTACATGTGGAGTTTGTGTATCAGATGGTTACATTGTTAACGAAAAAATACTGTTTTAGGGGAAAACTGAACGAAAATGTAACATTGTCTGGTGTTTTTTGCTTTTGATTGAACAATGGAGTTATTCTGTTAAATATGAAAAGAAAAACGCTCGGGGCTTGGGTTCTTTTGTCATTCTTAACTGATTTGTTAAGTTAAGCCACAATTGAATGAGTGACCGCTAGTGGTGATTGTGCTTGGCATAATTGTTTAGCACATTTATACTGAAATTTACATCAGGAAGATGTAAATTTCAGTATAAATGTGTGTGCATTTCAGTTAAAATAAATTACCTCAAAATGCCTTATCATTGCAAACCCACATGAGCCTAAAATCACGTCTGTAAACTAACGACCCGAAACCGATTCGAGACCGATTCGGCACCGGTCGCCGATTGCTCGTTTACGTAATCACCGCGTTTCCAATCATTATAAATTGCCGCACACTTTGCTTCGACCAAACATTTCGAGTTTCTTGATTTATTTTAATGGTTTCATTAATAAAATTCTAATATAAAATGTGAGAGAATTTTGTAAACGTTTTGCAAACGAGCCTATACAGCTATGATCATTTGCAGTATAGTACTACTGGAACTCATTTTGTCAAATTAAATTACGACAAACAACGAACAACACTAATTTACTGAGGCGCACTTAAAATCCTTTCACAACACTCTGGTTTGAAAGAACCAGTGACGCAATAAGAAGAATCTCGCGTTCATTTGTTATTTTTTTCAAAATACAGTTCGAAATTTAAATAAAACCTTTGATTAGTTACCTCCTTGGTTATCTTGCCATGTTTCGGAGTAAAAGGTCGTAACAGTTTAAATTATACGGCAGAAATATGAGTTTGCTATGTAATTTTTCTCTTTTTTTCTAATGGATTTTCATACAACTTTTGCCGGCCGTTGCTTGCATGTATTTGGCCAGTACAACAAATTAGATTTTTCTCGAAAAAGGTTGTCTAAATAATGCTCAATTTTTGAGCCGAGCATGTTTGAGAAAAAGGGTGTTTAGCCTCATGTGCCTAATAATTGCACCGGATTCTCATACTCCTCAAATATAATAAATAATAATATACATAATAGATCCTGAAATACCTCTCTCACTTCATTCCGGGCGAACTCTTTCACAAAAAGCTTCTAAGTTTCAATTAAGGTGACGGTGGCCTTGAAGGGTTCAGTGAAGCGTTTCAGTTCCTATATTATTCTTGTCTTGATATATTATTATGTGAATTATTCTTGACTTTAATACTAGTTGCTACAGAGTTGAGTGTTACAGGGACTTTCCTGTTCGAATATCGTTGATTAATTAATGCGTCCATTTAAGTTAGTCTTGTGAGTAGCGAGGAGTAGTTATACCAAGCTGAGCATCTGCTGATAGGAGTGGGTTGGAACAGGTAAAATAAGAAACCTGTTCCGCCTGTTCCAGTTCCAGTAAAACAACAGTTCCAAAATAACAGCTGGTTGTGTTGCATGCAACATAGTATTTTCCGAACGCAACACCTGTTCTCTGCTTGTAACAGGCTATCTCGTTCTAACAAAGGTAAGATGCGTAAGCTAGAATAGAGAAGAGCATGTTACGTGCGTGGCGTCTCCTTCTAACAAAAGTAATCTCCATAAGCTAGAATAAAGAGACGCATGTTTCGGCAGATTCGGGCTGTTGTGGAATGGAACTGGAACTGGAACAGGCAGGGAACAGGCTCTCATTGGTTGGTTTAGACAACAGCTCCAAGCTGTTATTTTAAAACACCTGTTATTTTGTTATCTGTTCCGATATATATGCCTCACATGTTCCGTGCGTGGCGTCTCTTTCTAACAAAAGTAATCTCCATAGGCTAGAATAAAGAGACGCATGTTTCGGCAGATTCGGGCTGTTGTGGAATGGAACTGGAACAGGTTCTCAGTGGTTTAGACAACAGTTCCAAGCTGTTGTTTTAAAATACCTGTTATTTTTACCTGTTCCGATATATATGCCTCACTCCTATCTGCTGATATACAAACTTTATGCTTATGGACGGTTTATGTTGCACTCAAATAAGATTTATTTAATTGTGAAAGAAACATAAAACAAAATAATATAAGTTTAAAAAACGCGAGAAACCGACTTCATGGCGATTTTGATGAAATTTCTATGGGACTAATCCGGAAATATTTCTTTTCAATATTTTTGATTTTTTATTTTAGATTAATCGGCTTATTAATTACGAAATTATGGACCTCGTTTTTTATTTGAAGTCGGTCAAAAAATATGCTGATACGTGGGGTCTAATCAAAGTAAAATAAGCATTTATTTAATAGTATCACTTTAAAACGTCTTATAGCTAGGTGAGTTTAGGTGCCAGTTCCACTCGCCACACACACTACCAGTGCTCTGTAGTATTTCACTGTAGTTAAAGTTCACTAAAATCTGCTTATGCCTGCCATCAAACAGTCTATCGTTTGGTGCCATTACTCTACGCTGCCAAAACCCTCAAACTATTAGATGGCTGATGCCTTCATGCATTTTGTATGTTTGTATGAACGGATCGTAATGAGTTGGGGTTGGGTTGACTTTGGGCTGAGATGTCATTAATTTAAATGACGAGGCTTTCACGTTGGGAATGACAAAGTTACATCCGGCTCGGTGTGTCGAACAAATAAAGGCTAACGAAAACGTACGACGGTGAATTATTGTGAAAAAACCGACCATTCTCACTGGCTCGACTGGCCTCTCAGCTCAGTTGGTAGTAGCTCTGCCTTCTGCGCCGTAGGTCGTGGGTTCGATCCCCACCGAGAACAAATATTAGTGTGGTGAACTTAGATATTTGTTCTCTGTCTGGGTGTTATATTGTATTTAGTATGTATTTACAAAAAAAAATATCTGCTATCTGGTTCCCATAGTACAAGCACTGCTTAGTTTGGGGCTAGATAGTGTTGTGTGGATTGTCCACAATATTTATTTATTATATCTAAAAACGGTAAAAAAAATCACGTTTCTTTTATCAGAGCCTCCGTAAATATTGTTTTATTTTATTTATTATTTATTTTGTAAGTGAATACAAAACTAAATATTCAGTGAATACTTTCGCTTGTAAGCAAGACCATTGGTATCCTAGTTTTTAACCCGCCCCAAAGCCTCTGCCATAGCTTAACGACCACATTACATACGGTGTATTTATGGTAATCATTTTCCGTACCAAAGTATGTAAAAACCTTTAGATACAAAGTCGATTCAGCGAAGCAAAAGTTTTGTTATTTATTTGTTTTGCTTCGCCAAATTTTGTATCGGCTTCCGGACTGAACTCTTTTTGTGACAAAACAAATTACTAAACCAACCACACTGCCAAGGTACCATGATAAAGAACTGAAAGAAAAAAGAGAGTGAGAGAGAGAGTCTAAGAAGGGCTTAGACATTTTTGACGTGACAACGTCTTATAATTCGATGGAGCCGGCTGCAAGCACGAGAAAACATGATGTAATTTTTTTTTTATACAACCAAGTTAGCAAACAAGCATACGGCCCACCTGATGGAAAGCGGTTACCGCAGCCTATGCTGACCCTTTTAATGTTTTAAAACGCCCTTCTTGAAGAGCCCCATGCTGTAATCTATAGGGAAAACCTCGGCAGGAAGAGTATTCCACAACCTTAGAGTGCGCGGGAGGAAGTTCCTCTGGAACCGAACGGCGAACTGTCATGCGGCGTTACCTCGCTCTGAGGCGTTACATTTAAGGCTTGAAGTGCAGCGAGAGCGCGGAAGGAGCGACAAAGAGGCACAATCGGCCTCCGCGTTCGGCAGCGTTCGACATCTGTCTCTCTCCAACTTGAGTGAGCGGTGCGTCCGCGTGGACAGCTGTATGACGTTGTCACGTTCAACTATCGTCAGTAAACCGACTTTACAGACAACCGTTTTTTTTTATATAACTAGTCGTTGGAACAGGCCTCTGATGATAAGTGGTAACCACAAAGCATTGTCTCGTAGGACGCGCACGTCTGGAACGTGCCCTACGATGGACCGCCCTGCGTCCATCAACTGGAGGCATACAAATGTTCAGCCTCACGTGCCAGTAATTTCACAGGCACCCCTTCAAACCGAAACATAGCAATGCTGCTTCACGGCAGAAATAGGCATGGTGGTAGTACTTCCCCAGACGAGCTCTTCACAAAGAGCTCTACTACTACTAAAGTATTGTATATTTTTACGTGTGTATCTGAGGTACCCATATTGAAGGCATTGCAACTGTTATATAAAAGGATCATATAAAAAAACGGTAGGAGCCGAGCCGTAGTTTGTTGCCTGTTCTTCTACTCTTGGTCGCGTGGAACTGGCACCTAGACTCACCTAGCTTTAAGACGTTTCAAAGTGATTCTTGCATCGTATTGAATAAAAAATTATTGAGTTTAAGTTTACCTATTGTCCTATATTTCAGGCTATATTTATAAAATCAAGACAGATACATAGATCTACAGATCTTGTTAATTAAAAAAAATAGTTTCTAGAAATCGAACCCACCACATGTAGTGTGTGTCTAACCAAGTTAGTAGCTGAGCTAAACCAAACCTAAGTTGTTTAAATTCGGACACGATGCAATACGACGCAGTCATTGCATGCATGTATATAGGGTCGAAGCCTTACCAAGTAGATGTTGGGTGTTGTTGGTCGTCAGCTTTTTAGTTTCACAAAGTTTGTTTGTTTTTTCGTTCCTTATCTAAGTTCGGGAAATTCGGGATTTACTTAACCAAGGCGAACGGACCACCCTTAGGCCTTTCTTCTGACCCTTTGGAAATTTTCCAGGAATATTTGTGCCTGACTGATGAAAGAGGATTATTCGTTGAATCGTATTTATTTTTACCAAGAAAAAACGGAACGCGCAGATTCGGAACAATATGAACCTGGGGTTTATTACCTTGGACGTGCCCTACGTGACCTTGCACGTGTCGTGTCTTCCTTCAACGTAAGGGTGTTAAAGTTAAATATGTCTGTTATAGGTTCATCTATCAAATCGCTAGAACGTTCTAAAGCTAGTCATACCTAGGCGCTAGCTCCAGGCAACCAAGTTTAGAAGAACAGACAGTTAAGTTAATCAAGTTATTAAAGTACCATGTTGTTAATTTTAATATCTAAGCTTTCCTTTTTATGTAAGCACGCCAACGCCATTCCTATACCTCTAAGGTTGGCAGGTAGAAAATGATTTAAGCATTAAGCCCACTTTTTGTACATAAATTTAAGTTTTTTGTGCAATAAAGACTTAAATAAAATAAAAATATGCATGAATGTCAAATAAATGTATTTTCTTTATATCTTTTCTTTATTTCTTCACAAAATTACGTAATAAACCGGTAAACAGTGACTACTACTCCAATGAAGAAAAAGAAGCGGAATATAGAAAGCTATTTGGGTAAAATTAGAATCTCCATAGGACGTTTGACGGCGAGGAAATTCAATTCCGATGGAATTGAAGGGCGAATTAGATTGTCCATGGGAGAATGCGATTGTGAGTTACTATGTAACGTGAGGATTATGTGCGGCAATTTACATAATAATTCCGTATTATGTGCCGCAACTATGAATTTACGCATTGTTTTTTCAATCTTCAAGAATATCTGCAAAAATAATGACACAACAAAAATAAATTTCACTCTTGAAATTTCCTCATGTCGTGTCACTATGTCTTTCTGACCATTGCGGTGAAAGGATTTTAAGGAAACCGGGGCGGGCTGATAGTAAAAAATCTACGTAAATCTACGTAAAAAAACCTACGTAACTCAAGTAACGCAGGTTATATTTTTCTCATAATGTAGCTTCATAAAAAACAAAATTATTAAATAGTTTTCGAAATCGGTCCACTAGTTTTCAGTTTATCCGTTGCATACATCCAAATCTTTCGTCTTCATAATAATATTAGCATGATAAATGCACAGTCAAGCTGGCGCGACGACCTTAACTCTTTTCTCAAGGAACGGATGCAGCTGACCGAGGATCGTGGAGAGTGGAAAAAAATGGGATAAACCCTTGCCCAAGAGTGGGACTAAAAAATTGCACAGCTTCGAAGCGATTCAGTTCGTCAGCTCAAGCTTCTAAAACATGTTTTACAAGCGCTGCAGAATTTTATATTTCATTTTAATGCCCATCAACGTAGAAGCTGAGCATGTTATTAAAATAACCATAAAAATGTCGAGAAATAAATCAGCTTGAAAATCTCGACTATCAATTTATAACATAATTTATTTTCTGATAAATTCAGCGCATCTTTCATTTCATGTATTACGATAAATTCACAGAGTATTCGTAAGTAGATTAGTACCAGAAGAGCTTGGTGATGGGCTCGTCCGGGGAAGTACAACCATCATGCCTATTTCTGCCAAGTATTGCTGTGTTTCGGTTTGAAATGTGTGTTGGTGCCGATGAAATTACTAGCACGCTGAACATATGTATGTCTCAAGTTGATGGACGCAGGACATCGTAGGACACGTTCCTGACATGCGTGACTCACGAGGCAATGCTTTGTAGACCATATTATGCTTGTTCCATTAGGTATTTGTAAAAAAAGAATATAAATTGCATCAGTAATGTTACCACGTGTACAACATTTTTCGTCATTTTTCTAATATCTTAAGGCTTTTTATTCCACTTGTTGATGGCACCAGCACATGAGCCACCTGACGCTTCTTGGTTATAGAATTATTGAATCGAAACTTCAGTATAATATTTTCTGGAACATTAGCCCCATGCGCATATCACCACACTGGGTCGTCCCTCTTTAATATACAGGAAACAGGAAAGATGTAGATTATTACTTCCACCAGTTTATAATTACAACGCCCCTTTGCAATTTTCTTTTTTTTTCCTAGTAAACGCCAAACAATACAAAATATGTCTTAGGTTGTACACATTATGGTTTATGAACGCCTAGCTATATGACGTTTCAAAGTGATTCTTGCAATCCAACTGAATAAACTCACTTTTTATTTTATTTGACTGTCGATAACCCATCACCACACTGGTTCATGGCTCTTTAATACACAAAAAGTGCACCAAATGGTGAGTTGTTTAGATGACTCCCCCAGTTTGCAATTCCGCCGCTCCATTACGTCGGGCGTAGCGCGTCGATTGCCGTCTAATCTCTTTACGTACTGAAACTTTATTATCAACGACGTTGATAACTTTTTATCGGGTTAAGTATTTTTATGTTGGAGACAGATAGCAATACGGGCCCCTAAGTTAACTTTACTTTACTAGTACTGATTTGGATATAGTAATAATAATGTATATTTGTAAAATTGTATATTTTACTAAAGATACTTGCAAAAGGGTAGGTACGTGCGTGATCTGTGGCAAAATATTTTTTTAGGCGATGGCTACCACTTAAAATCAGGTGGGCCATAATATGATTGTTCCACCAGCCAGTTAAAACTTCATGAAAAAAAACGAGATTTTAGATTTTTAGGCACGTACCACATAGGTGTAGTAGGATAACAAGCCCATCAAAATTCCTATTTTTTTAAATATTATCTGAATCTGTTCACTGCTTCTGAACAATTAAAAAAAATAAGAAAACTCGACGTCCTTCAAATAAGTTTCCAACATGGAAGGGGAAAGTGGGGTATAGGAGACCAGGGGGACACGCTAATTGTTTAAGAAGGTAACTAATATTAACGAGCAGGTGGCTAATTTAGCGAAATTTTTAATTAACTTCTGCTCGGCGCTGTGAATCTAGCGAACGCCGGTGACTTTGTCCGCATCATCCTTTTTATAACCCTCATTGTGATGTTTTTCATAATACGGATACTTTGCTACAGACGAAGAGCTCGTTGAAATGTTATTTCTACCGTTGTAGTTTGAGAGAGGATAAAACTAGTTTTTGAGTTCTATGTAACACTCAACAAGCGTTGTTACGAAAGGTGTGTGAAGTCAAAGCAATGCTTAGTTCTAAGTGATGCTTACCTCTTAACATTTAGCTTAATAATTATTATTATTTATTTATTATTATTATTTATTTAGCTTTATTTTATTAGCTTTCTCTTAGCACCAAAGGTTTGCTGGAAGAAAACTCTTTTAGGGTTAAGCTCGCTTATGTACATGTCCTTTGTTATTACTTTTTTTGTAAATATTTCTGTGTGCATTAAAGAATTAAAGAATTAGCTGATGAGGGACATAGCAACGTGCCGTACGATGCACTGCCCTGCGTCCATCATATAACTTGAGACGTACAGATGTTCAGCCTCACGTGCCAGTAATTGACATCTTGTTCTATTAATAAATTTAAATGAAGAAAAACTCAGAAAAAGGGAAGACCCAGGCACAGAATAGGATAAATAAAAAAAGAATAGCTCTGAAAACACAGACGCTGTCAAACAACAAACAAACTGACAAAACATTTGTAATTTATTAAGCTCGTCTCGTAAACAGGACAGAACTTGGAAAACTTCGAATAGTGGTTTGCGGCTTGTTTTGATTTTGATTTAAACTTAATTGACGGGAATTTCTCGAATTTCATTTGTAATTTATACCTGAAAGCAGTAGTTTGTTGTTCGTAACTTTGTTAATGAATACTCACTCAACTCAACACAATCACTAGGCATAAATTATATTTAGTTATACAGTAAAGTTTGATTATGTAGCTATATTATGAAATTATTATGTTTATTATGAAATTACATAATAAATATTTAGTAATACATTAAAGTTTGACTAGGTAGCTAAATTATGTAATTAATATGTTAATTATGAAATTAAATAAAAAAAAAAATAAGATTGTGAGTATTAGTATATTTTTATTTATTATCGCGGGGAGCCGGTCATGGAAAATGGTCATGTTAAAAACGAATATTCTTTGGCAGCTGTGTACTATTTCTGGGTGATGTAGCTATAATATCATTTTGTTTGGAATTGTATGGAAGAGGCCTATGACCAGCAGAAGACGTCTTCTGGCTTAGGCTTGTCCAAAACAAGGACCGGCATTTTTTCAAATACGAATAACGTACATGGAGTAAATAGCGCAAATATTCCCAATAACAGTTCACATTCCATAAAGTTTTCCCATAACACACCGCATTTCCCGCGCGGCACTAGTGGACTTCCGGGGGAAGTGCGGGAGGGGCTAGCCCACTAATTACGGCAACTATCGAACTTTAATTAGGCCGAATCCGGTTTGGGTCCAAATCTGTTGGCATTCACATTTACCACTAGTAAAAGTTCTACGAAATTTAATTTTATAAATCTCACTAGGTGTACTGGAAACTGATGGTGAAAGAAAGAAAGAAAAAAAAATATTTAAAGAAAGAAAGAAAATACACAAAGGCACAAATACTCCTTCTCAGCTCAGGTCTCGACTCAGCTTTTTGCTGCCTGACATGTATGAAGAAGCTACCATGCCAAGCAGCGCTGATTTTCTGACAGAGCCTTGAATTAAACTTGAATGAAGGCAGTCAACTAAATAATTAACCATGAAGTTTGTGGAGTATCATCATCAACATGAAAAATCTACTGCTGGGCATCCCTCCCAGGCCTCCCCTAGACATTTTCAAGAAGAATGATTTTGGGCCCTTGCCATCTACGAAATCCCTGAATCCAGCTCAGTTGCATCTTCTTATCATAGATACCGCAAAGTAGTAACTAAATATTGTTGCAATCAGTTTCTGTTTTACATCGGTAAACCATCTTTACCCCATGTTTGCCTATGTACGATGCAATTTTAACTTTAGTGCAATAAAGATCTTTCTATCTATCATTGACAAACACCAATGGTGAAGCTACAGTGACCAGTTACCAACAAGAGGGTTGTATGCATGCACAAAAAAGCAGCCAAGTGCGAGTCGGACTCGCCCATGAAGGGTTCCGTAGCAGTAATATAATATAGAAGTTCTAGTAGCTCGTCGAAAGGTACATTGCGGTTTACGATTAATGACGTATTAAAAAAAACGTTTTTTGAATTTCAGTTTTAGAACTAACAAAATTTTTAAGGGTGTTATTAATAATCCTGGCGTAGCGTTGGACTAGTTAATCCGTGTTTTGTCACATTTTAAGTGTTTTATAAGTATGGGGACCCCCAAAATTTATTGTTTTTTTTCTATGTTTGTGAAAAAATCTTAATGCCGTTCACAGAATACATCTACTTACCAAGTTTCATCAGTGTAGCTTCTATAGTTTCGGAGAAAAGTGTCTGTGACATACGGACGGACAGACAGACAGACAGACAGACAGACATGACGAATCTATAAGGGTTCCGTTTTTGCCATTTGGCTACGGAACCCTAAAACCACTATCCGAACGCCCATCAACTGCCACCGAGCCACTACTTTTCAGCTATCTGACGAGCCCGATATCTTTCCTGCACTATCTTGACCGAACCGAACTTCCCCCACTTTCCCCCTCTCCGGGGGATAGAAGGGGGAATCCCGCTGATAACAACGTTACACGAAAGCTTATCAGAAGGCAGCTAACAGACGGAGCACGCGAGCTGCCAACTATTGAAAACAATTTGCCGGGTGCTAGTTTTAAATACACGAGGGGTAAAATCTATATACTAATCTAAATTATTAAAAATAATTGACTACACAGCCACAAAAAAACCATTGGTGTAAAAATGGGTGTCATGAAACAAAAGATTGGATTTGTGTTGGTATGAAACCGTCCCAGAACTGCAGCGCTTCTGTTTACCCAATTATTACGTCAAAGTCAAAGTCAAAAATGAATTTATTCAGTAGTATCACGATCACTTTGAAACGTGTTAAAGCTAGGTGAGCCTAGGTCTAGGTGCCAGTTCCACGCGACCAAGCCTTGAAGAACAGGCAACAAACTACGGCTTGGTTCCTAACGTACGTATTTCGTGTAAAAAGACTTATATTGAATAGCTTCACTTCAATTAAATTCTACGTATTCACTAAATCAATGCGTAATAATTCGAGATTTGCGAACCATAAATCCCGCTTTCCACTACAGTCTACAACACAAGCATACACGCTTGACATCGCAATGCATAGCGAACCGCGTGGTCTTCAGATTCCATTAAACCCGTGAGTTTATCCCCACAATACCTCGCATGTACGTGTATGTATGTATGTATTGCGTATCCATTCTGTAGGTGTAATTAATAAAGCGGAGGTGGCGAGAGAAGGCGATAAGCCGGGTAGTACTCGTAAATCACGCGCGCTAATGACTTCGAGTCGAACTTGGAAGCAACAATAATGGAATGAACCAGTAGTACGGCTAGGCTCACACTCCTCCATAGTCGTTCCCTCATTGTTGAGGATCGTGACCCTTTCCCATTCTGTGTACAATATCTCTCCATTTGGAGCGGTCGGTGGCCTGATGGAGCGCCTGATGCATCGGCATTTCCAGCTGCTCACAGATACCTGGTCCGACCAACGCTAAGGGCTTCGGCCTCTAGGTCTTTTGCCTTCTACTTTGCCTGATGTCTCTCGATACAATCGGTATTTCTACGAGCAATATGGCCAAAGTATTTCAGGATTCTGTGCAGGCAAATAGAAGACAAACGCTTTCGATGTTCAAGTTTTAGTTGTTTGAGTATTGATATATTCGTTCTATGGGCCCACCCTAAGCGTAAACTTAGGTATGCTTCTGACGCCACGCTTTTGACGTCATCTTCATGGTGTCAATGTATTTGACAAGCGTTGCAGCTCAGTTGGCAGTAACCCTGCCTTCTACGCCTTAAGCTGTCGTTCCGATCCCCACCGAGAGCAAATCTTTGTGTGGTGAACACAGATATTTGTTCTGTCTGGATGTTGTACAGTATTCTAAGTATAATGTCAGCTATTCGGTTCCCATCGTACAAGCTCTGCTTAGTTTGGGATTAGATAGCGTTGTGTGGATACACACACAACAATACACAATATTTATTTAGGATTTTTTTGAAAATGCAAACACTTCTTGATTAAATCTTCAACTTCATGATTCTTTAGAGCCTGTCCAGATGGGGCGTTTTACGCGCGATTCCTCAATCGCGCGTAAAACGCAAGCAACTATTTGGTAGGAGCGCGCGTAAAACGCGGCATCTGGACGCAATATAAATTGAAACGCGCGAGGGCACTCGCGCGTAAAACGCTCCATCTGGACAGGCTCTTATAATAATTCGATTAAATCATACTTAAAGTATTGAGTTGATAAATTTCACGAATAACAAATCAATTTCGATTCCTTCCTCCGTAACGTAAGAACTAAGTGAATCTAAGCTCCACTTCCACGCTATCTTTAGGACAGTCATGGTTCCAATCAGTTTGTTTTTTTGTTTGTATAATCTTTCAAAATCAGCTGGGCGATTGTGTTCTTCTGTTGCAATCAAAAGTTTAACTAAAACTGCTAACTAACAAAAGAGCAGCGATCACAAAATATCTTGTTACCATAGTTTTTCGACCATTATTATCTGTTGTCATACTAGTTTTCGACGTCAAAGATAATTTTGAATCCGTTTTTATTGCAATCGAAGCTCAAAATAATGTCAAAACTGACAGTTGCGACTAGGTTTTGATTGCAATTACCCCACAGACAGCAGGGTCGATTCGTTTTCTGTAATTTCGGGAAGGAACATAGCTTTTTGATTTCAATTGTTTTTCTGTTGTTATTTTGAGTTCTGTTGTGTAATTTCGGTGGTATTTTAACCAACATTACTTGAGGTCTTAGCTCAAGGTGTTAGCAATTAGAATTAAAGTGTATTATGTGATATTCTGATTTGATTGAAAATGTTTCAGATGGTTTTGGGAAGAAACGGCCATCTTTCTTCTTATGCCAAGTAGGGCCGACTTTGACAGAAGACTGACGAATTGACGGAAAAGTATTTTATCTATGTAATATATTATCATCATCCATCATTCTCATTAAACTACTTGACACTGGCAAAATTGATTCGAAAAGGACAGATGCCATTCATTAAGAAGAAGAAGAAGATAGCGGGGTCGCTTCCAGCAATATGCTACAGTGGATGCGAGTACTCGTAGTTAATGCGAAACGTCTAGATGCTCTATGCGTTAACTTTAGCAGTTTCAACTGTTTAAAGTGCAGCTTTTAAAAACGATCCGTTTAATGCGAGTTATTTGCGCGAATCAGCCGTTTATATTGAAGTTTGCCGCTTAAAAGTTTAATTGCTGGAAATACTCCAAGTGGATTTACGGTTATAGCAAGACATCAACGCGTAGCCAAATATCTTGATCTAATTCATAACAGCCTAATAAATATCTAATGGTTATATTCGTAACTACCTAACCTATATTTTATTTATATATTTTTCGGTTATTTAGGATTTAATCTATATTTTTCACCCTGCAATCTGTTTTTTGCAAATACATAATTGTATTGTATTGAAAATGTGAAATTAGGCAATACTTGTAAGAGCACGTGGCTGCGCTGACCGCTGCGCCATCGGATCCTAATCACACTCGACGGATAAGTCATAGGGATTGTTAATAGGGCAATAACGCCGTGGCTCCATCTACAGGTTCGACGTTACAGGCAACTACTTACCTGTTCGATAACCGAAGTTGCATTCAGTTGAATTGACGAAATGTCACCTTGCTTTTTTATACTTTTCAAGTTGTATGTTTTATATTTTCACTAGCAGTTGGTGACCGAGCTTTGCTCGGTATTTTTTATTGTTAATTTGTATTTTTAAGAAATCCTAAGAGTTATCTGCTCACAATCGTCGCTGAATAGATGGCAGCAGCATTCACATATTAGTTTATGTTTAATTATTGAACTCGGAAAGAAATAAACATTTTCTTTAAATGAATCCTAGCTAGATCAATTTATCGCCCCCGAAAACCCCTGTATACTAAATTTTGTGAAAATCGTTGGTGCAGTTTCCGAGTTCCTAAATATATATATATACAAGATTTTCTCGATTAAAGGTATAAGATAATAATAATAATAATAAGATAAGATAAGATAAACACTATAAAATCATAATTAAACTATCAAAATATATGTAAATAGAACGTAATCCTCAAAGCTTTTGCTTCGTACACGCGCAATGGACCATTAAGCTTTATGCAATCATTATATTAATGCTTCCAATGGACAGGAATAAATGAAAATTGCGTTTTGCTTCACCGGGTTTCAATGATTTTACGAAATATAGATATTTTAGTATTTATTGTGTACCTTGATGTTGACATAACATTTGATTAAATAGCGTTTCAAATTTAATTCAATGAAATAATTTGTTTGCTTGAAGCATGGTACATTTTAGAACTAAAATATTGGTAAATATACATTACTATAGGTTTACTTTGAAAGTTTATTTTAATGTGGGAGTTTCAAGGTGACCTTATTTCTTTATTACGAACTATAGTGACAGGTCCCTTTATTGCCAGAGTCTGGTCCATCAAACACCCAAATTGATAACATGTATAGCATGTTTGTATGTATACTTGTATAGCACAGGACTCGCGTCACTTCACACACACGATTAACGTAATGCGATTGCGACATCGCTTCGCTTGCGGCAGTGGGCGCTCGCCCTATAATTAATATTACACCACAACTCTATCACCATACAAATAAGGGTTATTTTCCCTCGTGAAATGGTCTGTTATGAACCGAGTTTCATACTGATTATGAACGAAACCAGTTGAAGCGTGTAATATTCTTGATTGGTATTTGATTATGTTTGCACAAGGTAAGGGATTGTACAGGATAATTTGTTATAACAATTATATTACATATATAGGTACACCAAACTATATGGTAAAAACTCCATTTATCAGATTCATCATCATCATCAGCCTGAAGAAGTCCACTGCTGGACATAGGCCTCCCCTACACATTTCCAGGAACAACAATTCTGAGCCCTTTCCATCCACCGACTTCCTGCGATCTTAACAATGTCGTCGGTCCATCTGGTGGGTAGGCGCCCTACGTTTCACCTTCCGGTTCGTGGTCGCCATTCGAGAATCTTTATTCCCCAACGGTTGTCGGTTCTTCGAGCTATATGACCTGCCCATTGCCACTTCAACTAAATCAGACCAAGGCGAATTAAAAAAGACGAATATGTTACATATTTAATATCTAAGTTTCTTTCAAAAAAACTGTAATTATTTCGTAATAAATAAAGCTAGCGAACTAAGGCGCGCTATCCCCTGCTTACCCTAAATATTCATGGCCTTCATATAAAACTTTTTAAACCAGTGTGGTGAAAGGACTTTAAGGGCGTCTCACCAAATTATAAACTGAAACTGAAACTCACGTATTGCATACTGCACATCTCATTTTTCATTAAAACTAATACTGGGCAGGCCAATTCTAAGCCATAGGTCTAACCGGCCCCACGAGTATGTTAATCAGTTCCATCAGAAACCAGATAACAATGAGGAAAGCCTCCATTTAGCCTCAAATAAACACGATCTAATGAGTCGTTTAATCGCCAGACCACCGCCTTGCTTACCATATCAATTCTCCTCGAATAAAAAGGCAATAAAGCGAAGAATAGGAAACTTTTCTTTCGGATAACGACTGAAGATTAGAAATTTATGGCAAAGAGAAACCTCCTAGAGCGGTTTCAGACTAGCGTTTTATACGCGCGTATGAGCTCGTTTTTGGAAGCGCATGTAGGCTCGTATAGGCGCGCCTATTGTCACACGCTCACACGCTCGACTCGTACGAGCGTTGACGCGCTTCTAAGCTCGTATAAGTGTCAGAATCCATGTTGATACTGACACGACACCACCGGTTCGAGCGAACACGCCGTAATATGCCCGTTTACGCGAGTATGGTTTTTAGAAGCGCGTAATGTAGCGCGCGTATAAGCGCGCTATGCTGAAACGACAGTATACGCGCAAAAAAATACGCTAGTCTGAAATCGCTCCTAGGGTCTATTGCAAAAGTTAATGTATAAATAAACGGTAACAATAGGTGAGGGGTGGAAGTCTACGGCTTTTCAATTGATTGGGTTTCGAGAAAATATTGTTGAAAGAATTAGGTTGAGGCGTATCGATGGGGAAATGTAGTTGCAAGGGATAACTGGGAAATATTAGAACTTTTTACTTAGTTATACTTAAGATAGATACATAAATAGATAGGTAGATAAGTGTGTTTCGGTTTGAAGGGTCCTAAACATCTGTATGTCTCAAGTTGATGGTTGATGTATGGATGGAAGTGCATCGTAGCTCACGTTCCTAACGTACGTGACCTACGAAACAGTGCTTTGTTAAAGGCGATGGTTACCACCGAACATCAGGTGGGCCATATGCTTGTTCCATCAGCTAGTTGTATAAAATAAAAGACTTTTTATAACTTTTGAAACTATCATGGGTTTTAATACTATTTTTATGAACAACGGGATATTTACCATGATTACATTTTGTGAGTTTTGACTTCCGACCCGATATTTCGACACATTCACAAAATCCCAAAATTTAATCATCAAATATTCAGTTGTTCATAAAAATAGTAATCATTTATTATATCTGGTGGGCCATATGCTCGTTCAACCAGCTGTATAAAATAAGTCTTTTTCTCTGAATTTCACTAAAAATGAAGCGCAATATCTTTAATATTTTGAAAGAAAAAGAAAGAAAGAAAGAAAATACATTTATTTGACATAATAGGTACATAGGTGTAGACGTTCACAACATATAACAATAAAGAACTATGCCAAATAGGCCCCGACTCAGCTTTTTGCTGCCTGACAAGGTATCATCTACCATGCCAAGCAGCGCTGGTTTTCAGGCGGAGCCAGTATATAAGTAGTAGTAGGAGGTATTTGAGTGTTTAGAACAGAGCTTTGGAATATCAGTTTGCAGTGACCGACCCGCTGCATTAAACATGACAGAGCATGAGCGTAGACTATTGATTTATGAAGCTCCTGAATATTTCAGGTAACCTTTCGTCCGTAATGTCTATCACCAAAAGGTCGAGCCATTACCGAGTTCTTTTCTGTCACGAAAATGTATAAATAGATTCTTATTTTAATTGTGATACGTACTTCAAAGTTATTTTTATATAAGTTTTTGATTTTTATACAATTTTGACTGAAACCGCATACAACCCACGCCAGTGGAACCAAAATGTATTTTTCTCAAACATACTCGGTTTGAGCATTACTTTGACTATTTTAAGCATAAAATGAATGTTACCTTTAAGAAAATTAAATATACAACAAAATAAATTATTGTCACTTAAAAAAAAATTGCTCGAAACTCCTATTTCATGGGTTTTTATGCTAGAGTGCCAATCATTGGGGGGGTGCCAAGAATAGTATGGTTTACCCTACATGTTAAACTCATGTGTCGTGTAATTTAAAAATGGAACGATCTTTTACTGCGAAAAATCGCAATCGCAACCAAGGAGGTAATTTACCAAAGGTTTTATTTTTAAATTATGAGTTCTGCTTAGGTACTAAGGTTCTGCTAAGTAGTAACTAACTTTTAATTCCGCGCATTATTTGTGAAAAGTACTATTCGATTCTTGACCACAACTAGGCATTGATAAAGAGAAGAGAAGTCTTCACGCATGGGCTTAGATTTCTTCGCTCTTTCCTCACGGGTCTTCATTAGCATCTCACTTTGAAACAAGAGCAAGACAAACAAGACAAGAGACAAGAAACAAGACAACAAACAAGAGATCAAGAGGTAGACTGGGATCACGCTAGACGTCAACTTGAGGAAAAAAAAACGAGTGCATATGGGGTTTCTCCATCTCTCTCTTTTTCTATCTCGAGAAGAGCGACCGGTCCGCAGTAGACACCGACTCCAGCGAAGAGAACAAGTAGAGTGAGAGGAATGCGTGTACTGTATCTCGCTCGCTCTCGACGCCTGGACCATTGGTTTAAAAGAGAGGTTGGACATGACTTACCGCTTTCAGAGATGGAGGAGGGCGACCGGTCCGCAGTAGACACGCCGGAAGACGACGACTCGAGCGAAGAGAACGAGTCCGAGCGAGAGGAGTGCGTATGCGGTATCTCGCTCTCGCTAAGCGTCCGCATGTCTCCAGGACTAGCACGCAGTTGCAGCAGTCTCCGCCGCAGGAAGCGCTGTTCCCGCTGGAGTTGTTCCTTGTGGCCGGAGTTCTTTTTGTCTCGCTCTTCCAAATTCTGGAAAGGAGGGGGTAGTTTAGTGTGTGTTTGCATTTTTTTACAGTTTGATGATTTTAAGGGTTCGATAGGTTCGATTCTACACGAATTATTTTGACTTCTTACACTGGATACCTACACACTTTTTTTTGATACGGTATATTTGTCCGTTTTCTGTTTTCCCTACCAATCGATGGTGAAAAGATAACTAATCAGTGAATTCTGCACCATCAATAGGCAAACAAATGGCGCAAACGTAACCGCGGGGTACTTTTCAATAAAAAAAAACCTTTCACCACGCTTGGTTCGAAAGAATCAGTGACACGATAAGAAAAAGAAGAATCTAAATATATAAAACTCTTACGTTACTGACTGACTGACTGACAATCAACGCACAGCCTAAACCGTATGTCCTAGAAGCATGAAACTTGGAGGGTATGTTCGTTTTATAGCATAGGGGTGCACTAAGAAAGGAAATTGGAAAATTATTTTCCTGAGCGGAGAAAAAGAGGAAAAACTATAAAAGAAAAATCAACGGGACGTAACGGCTGCGGGGCCAGCGAAGCCGTGGGCGGCCGCTAGTACTCAATAATTTCTAACCGTGAATTCAAAAATTGGTTGAATTATAAAACTCTAGCAGCTGTAGGTAACATAGCCAGCATAATTCACACTGCGGGCACGGTACGGCACAGGGTGGCGTAGGGCACTGCGCTGAGTCTCGACAGATTTATGTGCGGGTATTCCATCTGCGGCCAGCGGTGATACCGACACCTAACCCTCCATCATTCCCTCCACGTGGGCCAGGGGGGTTGGAGAGCTGGATTTTTAGGGTTCCGTAGCCAAATGGCAAAAACGGAACCCTTATAGATTCGTCATGTCTGTCTGTCTGTCTGTCTGTCTGTCTGTCTGTCTGTCTGTCTGTCTGTCCGTCCGTATGTCACAGCCATTTTTCTCCGAAACCGTAAGAGCTAGACTGATGGAACTTGGCGAGTAGATGTATTCTGTGAACCGCATTAAGATTTTTACATAAAAATAAAAAAAAAACTATACATTTCGGGGGTCCCCATACTTGAAACTGAAACTCAAAAATTTTTTTTTCATCGAACCCATACGTGTGGGGTATCTATGAATAGGTCTTCAAAAATGATGTTGAGGTTTCTAATATAGTTTTTTTCTAAACTGAATAGTTTGCGCGAGAGACACTTCCAAAGTGGAAAAAAGTTGGTCCCCCCCCCTCTAACTTCTAAAGTAAGAGAATGATCATACTAAAAAAAATATATGTTGTACATTACTATGTAAACTTCCAACGATTTTTGGTTTGAACGAGATCTAGTCAGTAGTTTTTTTTTTATACGTCATAAACCGTAAACCGCAATTTACCTTTCGACGAACTACAAGAACCTTATTATGTTACATCAAGTAACATAATATAAAGGTTCTTGTACGGAACCCTTCATGGGCGAGTCCGACTCGCACTTGGCTGCTTTTTATTTTTTTACACGTCATAAACCGTAAACCGCAATTTACCTTTCGACGAACTACAAGAACCTTATTATGATACAGCAAGTAACATAATATAAAGGTTCTTGTAGTTCGTCGTGCTACGGAACCCTTCATGGGCGAGTCCGACTCGCACTTGGCTGCTTTTTTTTAATTAGGTTGATTTGGATGTTATTGCTGCATCTTCTTAAATTGTGGGAACACAAAAAATATCTTATATTTATAAAATAAAGTCGTGTTAGTTACACTATTTATAACTCAAGAACGGCGAAACCGATTTGGCAGAAAATTAGTGGGGAGGTAGCTTAGAACCGGGAAAAGGACATAGGATACTTTTTATCCTGAAAAAGCAACGGGAACGGGGTGTTACGGGAACGGGCGAGCGAAGCCGCGGGCGGCCACTAGTTATAAATAAATACTGCGTACAATCCATACAGAACATTATCTAGCCCCAAATTAAGCAGAGCTTGGACTATGGGAACCAGATAGCTGCCCCTAGGACCCGCCCTAGCCCTAGACCTGGCCCTAGGGACCACCTTTTCGAATTTCAATAAAATCCTGTCCATCCAAAGCTTGTCTGGAAGAGATCGCTCATAGCGACAAGACTGCCCATTGTACTTCGCTTTAGTTTAAGTATTTTCGTTAAATGTGTAATGTCCTATTCTTGTGGTGTACAATAAAGTGTTATTTATCTATCTATAGCTGATATAATACTTTTATAAATATTATTAAAAGTATTGCTCATTATCCCGTGTTATTTCCAGATGATATTATAGGCGTTATCCAACTGCAGTTCATATAAAAGACGTTGACGTGTTCTAAGGCTACAGTTTAGCTTATAAATCTTTCAAAACGTGGTTCACGACAAAGCTGTTTATTCCCAGCTTCGATAGACCAATTTTTAAACAAGACTAGACAGGGCGTAAAACCTTTTTGAGCGTGTCGCATATCCTAGAACTTAGTGTCAAAACACCTCTCACAAAAACCTATGAGATTTGACAGAAAATGCTGGAAATTCGTCTCAAAAACCAATGAACCACCGAATAAATTCGGTACACGCACATCCTAATAGTCAAACCAATGACATTTCCTCTCCATTGTAATGAGTTTCCAACCTCCTTGCAAGATATGACATTTCGCCACATCTTCAAACTTCTGGTACGAAAGATCCTCAAGACAAAAACAAAGGAAACCAAACATAAAAGAAAATGGAAATGATAAAATTCCTATCAACGTTTACTCCCTAGTCTTTCAGGGCTTATAGAAGAAAAGTGATTTGCCAATGGAATTTCCGTAATCGATGTGAATTACTGTATTAGCATAATGCTGAGCTGACGGCCAACTCGCCGAGTCAGCGCACTTGGCCGAGTAACTAGATGAGGTCGAATATTACTAGCTTAGCTATCGGTTTTGAGATGGAAAAAGAAACTGAAGCATAGAATTAGAATAAGTACTACATACAGAACATACTCGTACCATGATATTACGATGTTGTTATTATTATTCATTATTTGCTAGCTCGCCGAGTTCCCGTTACTTTTTCGGGATAAAAAGCTGGTTTTAAGCTACCTTCCCACTAATTTTCAGCCAAATCGGCCGTTCACGCGTGATGACGTGATCAAAGGAAATAGTGATTAATTTTTATAAATATAGATAACTAGCAGCCCGTCCCGGCTTCGCACGGGGTAGACAATATTGTTGTACATTATTTTGTTCTATCGCTAATAGTTTCGGTAGCGCGTTCGACGAAAGACATTTTAAGAATCATTATACCAAGGATCCCTATTTTTTTTCAAAATGAAATGTAGCCTATGTCAAATTGGAAAAATGTAGCATTCTATTGGTGAAGTATTTTTTTAAAAGGGCCCAGTACTTTCTGAACCGCAAACAAACATACAAAAATAGGTACAAATCTTTCCTCTTTATAATATTAGTACTATAGATATAGATTTCAGCCTATCTTACCTTAATCAGACGTTCAAAATGTTTAAAAAAAACTTGCTATATTCATTTAAATCAAATATTGTAAACTTATTTTTTATACTCTTTAGTACTCAACCGAGTTGCTATCCCCGCAACTTGCTCAGTGTGACTGAGCTTTAAATGGTTACTAAGAAGTATACAATCGGGGTTTTGTGGGCATTTTAGAGAAAGCTTGAGCTTGACCGAGCGAAAATTTGATGATTATTGATTACACAAGGCTTTGAGTGCTCACGAAACTCGATTATCCTTTTTATTTGTATTGAGAATTTATTCTAATTGTTCAAAGATTCTGGAAACTGATCATTATGTAGAAACTCCTTGCCTGAGAGGGATTATACTGCAGTAGGGCGTTTAGCCCGCGTCTTCGCGTTAAAATAAAAAAACAAAAAACAGGTTTTTCTCGAGTTTGACAGCTATACGTCATTTGTTTTAAAAGAACTTCACTAAAGGTAAGTTTGTTCAATCAATTAATTAAAACGCATAGATTCCGCCTGCAGTTTCTCTTTTTGGATGCTCGGACAAAAAGTTTCCTAAATGATAATATATTAGATCACAAACTACTAGTTTCATTAAAATCCGAGTCTTTATTTATCATTTTAGATCTTTATCATCAGCACTTAAACAACGGAAGAAGTTTCTAGTTCGGCGTAACTGATTCTAACATCAAAACGTTTATTCTTAGGATCATTATTATAGGGCAGGAAGTAAGATATCAAAAGAAAGATCACCTTAGCTTAGTTATCTCTGTTTCAAATCGTATCAAGATAAATTCAGCCGTTAAATATTACAAACAGACAAACTTCTCACAAATCTAAATTAATATGATGAAATTTTAACTCGTGTTCGAAACACTCAGTATCGGTTACAGTACAATTGGTTATTTGAAAAGTTTTCCAATCTGCATGAAAATGGGGAGGTCGAGTTTTGGCTGTTATAAAAGCCACATTTTCTAGTTAGCCTTTAACCATGGTTTACTTTAAAAGACTCGAAAACCTAGATATTTTGGTTGTACGCGGCTTTTACCTAATACATATCCAAAAGATACATATTGGTGAGAGATTACACCACAAGAGTATTATAAAAATCTTGTTCTCATAAGATAATAACGACCCATTTGAAGCGCATCCTTTTATATTACTTATTCGAAGAAAGAGCGCTGGTGGTCTAGTGGTAGCGGCCCGCCTTCCCATTGTAAGGTCGTGGGTTCAAATCCAGCCGTGTAAAAATGAGTTTTTCTGCCCAAAAATTTATGTTCACTATGCCAGTGCTCTCAAACGGTGAAGGAAAACATCGCGAGGAAACCGGCATATCGTAGAACCTAAAAAGTTCAAAAATATGTGTCAAGTGCACGGAGCCTCTTTGAAGCGCACTTAAAATCCTTCCACCACACTTGGTTCGAAAGAATCAGTGACACGATAAGAAGAAGACTTATTAAAAAAAAAAACTAGTGACTCGAGAAGAAAAATAGCGGAGTTTCGGTGAGAAATTATCAATACCACGTGACAAGGAAGGCTGGTATTGATTACCTGTCGCGCAGCCGTTTGAGCGTCATTCACCGGCTTCGGCAGCGCTGTGCAGGGTAGCCATGGTATACGACTTTCAGGAAACAAAAGTTCATTAAAGTAAACAGGCTTTTGCATCTATTGTAGATGATTTATAATGCGTCAGGAGCAAGGTCAATGCTATAGTGCCTGGGACAGGATTTTAGATGAAATAGGCTTGCCCAGCACCTATACCATCCTGACAGCTTCGTCGACCTAACAGAAAAGACATGATCAATACGTGCGGAGCTGACTAAGCCGCGGGTTTCATCACGATGTTTACCTTCACCGTTTGAGAGCACTAGCATTGTGTACCTAAAATAAACTGCTTCACACCTATCTAGAATAATTTTGCTACCTACACTACCTATTTAGTTACAAATTTACAATATAATAAGTATGTTTATTACTATTATTTATAACTGTTATATATTAAGTATTTTATTTAAGCAATTTTATTAGTTTCTCACCTATAGGTATATATTTCATACCTCTATATTATTAAGTATATATTATGAACTTTTTACCCATAGTTTTCATAAAAATCACGCCACACCATCTTTCTGCACGCCCAGGAAGACTGGCAGAAGTGGCAGACAATGCTATTAGCATTAAGTCCTCCTAGCACTAAATTGTGAGAAAGTTTTTAAATAAATAAAAAAAATAAGTTCGCAGACTGCCTTTCTAACCTTGTCTCTTGGAACTGGTAACTTGCTTAGGTCGAAGTACCTTGATCCACCTAGCTGATTCAATATGATCTTTATGATTAAATTAAATAACTAGACTTAGACTTCCCTTACTGACGGATCACGATGAAACACCTCATAGTTTAAAGTGTTTAGTCAGTGGTTCAGGATCATATAAAAAAACGGTACGAACCGAGACGTAGTTTGTTGCCTGTTCTTCTACGCTTGGTCGCGTGGAACTGGCACCTAGACTCACCTAGCTTTAAGACGTTTCAAATCAAAGTGATTCTTGCATCGTACTGAATAAAAAATTATTGACTTTGACTTTGGTTAAAAGTCAATCCTGTTCAGAAGGTAAAGTGTGGACTCCCTACACTGCAATACATAATGTATTAACTGAATGCCTACGAGTAGTTTCACAGCTCGATGGTTATTCATAGGTCAAGGAATATGTTCTTGGCGTGTTAAAATGTGAACGCTTCCGTTGTTTAGTGGTAGCAATGCCTCTAGATCTTAGATGGGTTTGATTTGCTGTGTTTCGGTTTGAATAGTGTAAGTGCCGGTGAAATTACTGGCACGCGAGGCAGAACATCAGTATGCCTCAAGTTGATGGACGCAGGGTGTTGCATCGTAGGGCACGTTCCTGACGTGCGTGACCTACGAGGCAATGCTTTGTTATAGGCGATGGTTACCATTTAACATTAGGAGGGCCATATGCTTGTAAAAAAAAACAACTTTCGCCGACTTTAACACTATACCCGCAAACGTTCACTTTTTTAATGTCCGCCGATACGTTTGTGTGTGTTGCTTAGGTGGGTGTTTGTGTTTTATTTGCAAATGGAGAAAGCATGCCGACAAATGTGGTGTACGCTTTACAGCGAATGCATGACTTTCAGGAAACTTTCCAAGTTTATCCCGCGATGATAGATGGCAATATATCTTCACGGCTGCTTTTACGAGAAACTTCGAAAGTGCTACACATAATATAGTAGGTGTGTGCTTCCTTCCTGCCTACTATAAATCATTTTATTTTATGACAAAATCCACAGCTTACTCACAGATCATTTAGTTCTTAAATACCCGTGAAATATTTCTGATATCGTAGTATAAGTGAAAATACAGTATTTACGTAGGTATTCTACTTTTGCTTAGTTTGAGGCTAGTTAGTGCTGTATTTATAAAGTTCTTTGAAGTTTTATAATATTTTAATTAGGTTACAGGGTAAAGAAGCAGAAGAAAGCTCATGACTGGCCTCTCGGCTGTGTGTAAATAAATAAATAATATGGACAATCCACACAACACTATCTAACCCCAAACTAAGCAGAGCTTGTACTATGGAAACCAGATAACTGATATAATACTTAAATACTTTTTTTTTGTAAACACATACTATAGAATACAACATAACACCCAGACAGAGATCAAACAGCTATGTTCACCACACAAATTTTTGTTCTCTGTGGGGATCGAACCCACGACCTACGGCACAGAAGGCAGAACTACTGCTAACTGAACTGAGAGGCCAGTCAAGGCCCAGGTCGTGGGTTGGATCCCTACCGAGAAAAAATATTTGTGTGGTGAACGCAGACGTTTGTTCTCTGTCTGATGGGTGTTATATTGCATTATAAGTAAGTATTTTCAAAAAAATTAAATAAGTATTATGTCAGCTATCAGGTTCCCATAGTACAAGCTCTTCTTAATTTGGGGCTAGATAGTGTTGTGTGGATTGTCCACAATATTTATTTATTTATCATCGTCATCATCAGTTTGTCGGAATCCACTGCTGGACAAAAAGTCTCTCCTATACATTTGCAGGAAGAATGATTCTAAGCCCTTTCCATATATCGACTTCCCGCGATCTTAACAATGCCGTCGGACCTAAGGGTGAGTTCCTTCTTCCGGTCGAAACCTACAAATAGAAGCATTTAAAGTTAGAAATTAATGAGCTAAACATTCCTTATCAATCACCGTTTAGCGAATAGATTATAGAACCGAAGAAAATTGCTTTCCCCGAACCTACGTGCTGGGGTCGAAAAGGACCCTCATAATTGAGATAAGTTCGATCGTGTGCGGGCAAGTGTCTACCTAAAGTAATAACCCCTTCAACATGATAATTTAATGATACGAGTGTTAGAGAGTTTAGATTACAAATGTCGCGCGTGGTATATCTTGACCGGCCTCTCAGCTCGGTTGGTAGTTGCTCTGCCTTCTGCGCTAGAGGGCGTGGGTTCGATCTCCAGCGAAAAACAATATTTATGTGGTGAACGTTGTTTGTTCTCTGTCTGGGTGTTATATTGTATTTCAAGTATGTATTTACAAATTAAATGTATAATATTATATCAGCTATCTGGTTCCCATAGTAATTGGTTCAAATTTGGGGCTAGTTAGTGTTGCGTGGCTCGTCTACAATATTTAATTTATTTATTTATTTCGATGACATAAAATTGAAATGAAATACTTTATTTGAAGCATGGTTATATTTTAGAACTCAAGTTTGAAACACTGGTAAAAAAATTGGTCTCAAAGAAAAGTATCAGATTAATATTATTTTGTTCATCTAAGCGAAGACTTGAGGCTCAAAACCTCTATCACCAGCATTAAAGGAACCTATACAGGGTGTAATCGTTAAGTGTGCACAGGCGATTATTCCGTAACTATTGCAGATATCAAAAAACTTTAAACTGATATCGAAAGTACTTTACCTAATGAGTAAAATGACATTAATAACTTTTTAAAAATAAAACGAGAAATATCCAAAAAAATTACATTAATCACTCCCATACATTTAGTATGAGATAGTAGAAAGGTTTTAGTTTCCTTATTTTAAGTGGAATAGTACCTACTCATTTTACCCTTGTCATTTTATAATTATGTACGATATGAAGGTATTAATGAATTTCAAGTAAATTCATTAATACCTTCATATCGTAAAAGTAAAAAATTTATAATAAACCTTGTTTCAATATTGTATTGATTTGAACTAGCTGAAAAGCAACATACTAAATAAAAACAAAAAGAAAGATACTCTTTGGTGTTCGTTCTAAATTCAAATTCTTTATCGCGGGTTCTCGTTCCCGCCAATTTATTGTATTTTTCAATTTGCGTTAATAATCGTGATTGTTGCATTTATTGATTGAAAAATGGCATATTCCAATGGCATATCCATATAATAAAATGTATGGGAGTGATTAATGTAATTTTTTTGGATATTTCTCGTTTTATTTTTAAAAAGTTATTAATGTCATTTTACTCATTAGGTAAAGTACTTTCGATATCAGTTTAAAGTTTTTTGATATCTGCAATAGTTACGGAATAATCGCCTGTGCACACTTAACGATTACACCCTGTATACATAAATAGTAGTCACCTAAATAGCAAACAGGCCACTTTAGATGTAAGAGCAAAGTGTGGTTGTCTCTCCCGGCAGTTCCCGGCTTCATAATTAAGAAGATGTAGTTCGATCGCTGGGAAGTGGGGATGTAAGCGACGTCGGAGGCGCACACTCGTAAATCCGCGATTATGTGCTTCGTGCGAACGTTTTAATGAGTGCTGCCTCGCGTTACATGCTAGGGTTGTCGCTTGCTACACCATTACAACAAAAAATCGCTCACTCAAGTAGGAGAGAGACAGATGTCGAACGCTGCCGAACGCGGAGGCCGATTGTGCCTCTTTGTCGCTGGTTCCACGCTCTCGCTTGCACTTCAAGCCTTAAATGGAACGCCTCAGAGCGAGGTAACGCCGCATGAGTCATGTTTTTTCGTGCGTGCGACCGGCTCCATCGAACTATAAGACGTTGTCACGTCAAAAAATCGAAATTTTAGACTTCACTTTTTACTTACGGCCATACATACGTTCTCCGATATTCTTTCTACAGTACGTTTGCGACTTAAGACGTGAACGTGAAATCGTCACACCACTACTCGTCTTCCTCGATAGTCACACCAGTATTGTAGTGTAGGAACATTTTAGAAAAAACAAAACTACAGAAATATAACTTCAACGGCACAAACGAATTTGTTGATGTAGTGGTATGTACAATAGGATACAGCTCAAGTTACCTAAAAACAAAGAAAAATTACGCTTTCTGCAACGACATAAGAGCTAGCAGTGTATAGTCTGATGCGTACCCTTATGTACTTACTAAAAAACTAATCCCAACCTGACATTAAATAAATAGTAAATTCAAAGACGTGCTCGGAAGCACTCAGATGTAAGTACAACTTCACAGCAAGGATCAAATATTTATCAAGATACAGCATCTGGAAACCTGAGCTATACAGCACGGCTAGAAACCTGAGTTGTACAGCACGGCTGAGCTCTAAAGCGCGGCAGCGTCAGCTGGCAGCCCTAATCCTGGCTCCCAAGAGCCGATAAGCCCGCAGAATTGCCGGCAACTTGAGAGACACGGATGACGCGAGTACCTACATCGACACTTGCATCAGTATCTAGAATCGACTTGCATTTTAGAGGATTCGTCTGAGTTTCGGATTCGACTTGAATTTACGACCTTTGGGGGTAGCTCTTATATCTATACTCTTTTAGTAGTATGGTTCTGTGGATAAAATGTTTGCACGATTGTCCAACATTGTTGCAAATTGTGTGAAAAGTGACATGGACAAGAAAGAAGTAAATGGAAGAGAAGAACATGTTGTGCCGACCCCAAATAAAGTGGGAAAAGCAGATGGCAGAAAGAAGGAGAAGAAGAAGATTGTTATAAAGAAGACTGAGACTGATAGTTAAGAATTTATGAATTTCATTCAGAATGAATCGAAAGGAAATGTTATTTCGAAAATTGTATTTCCAAAAATATCTCCGGAAGATAAACAAGGGACTTCCGTACCCTTGAAGATTTGAGTTTGCTTGAACGACTTCTTATTAGAGAGATGCAATAAACGCGTATATTTCGAAATATAATAATTGAAATTCCGACTTAAAAACTTTCAAAGAACGAAACTTAATCTATCTCTGAAGTTGTTTAAAATACTGGTGTATTAAAGAAGTAACTTTCTGCTTCTAATACCTTTTGTTTTTCGTCTATTGATGTATGAATCATAATATGAAATGTTGAAATTGAGCATTTTTTCGTACTTATTTTAATTTTCTAGCTCTGATGTTTTAAGTTTAAAACTTATAAAATTAAAATTAATGAGCTTTTGAAGTGGGTGAAACAGTCTTTTTTGTTGTTGTTATGAGGCCAGACTTGAAAAACTATATTTTCTATCGCTCATAGAGGTACAATTTATTTTATTTTATTAAGAGCACAACACAATAAATAGCAGAAGATAGTCAAATTTATTTATTTTTTACTAGCTGATGCAACAAGCGTATGGGCCACCTGATGTAAAGTGGTAACCATCACCTATATCAAAACATTGCGTCGTAGGTCATGCACGTCAGAAACGAGCCTACGATGCACTGCCCAGCGTCCATCAGATTGATTAAATTGGTGTGTTCAACAAGGAACAATTAAAACCTAAGTTAGAGCTAAGCACACAGTTCGAAACACGTGTATTTCCACTCAACAAACTGAGCAATTCCTAACGACATTACATTCAGACAAAAGTTTAACAAATACCATCAATTATACTAACCCCCGTCACAGAAGAGGAAGTAAATACTAGTGCTTAGAAGTTTCACTTAAATCAAATCAAAAGTGTCTCAAGGATCACTTTGAAACGTATTAAATATAGGTGAGTATAAGTGCCAATTCCACGCGACCAAGCCTAGAAGAACAGGCAACGAACTACGTCTTGGTTCCTACTGTTCAGGATCTGAGATTAGATTACTCTTGACAAAGCGCGTTAGAACACATTTTACTACTGGAAACTCGGACCCGTCCGGGGAAGTATTACCACCGTGCTTGTTTCTGCCGTGAAGCAGCATTGCTGTGTTTCGGTTTGAAGGGTTTGGATGCCGGTGAAATTACTAATAAATAAAAATAAATAAAGCACGGAAGCACGGGACGGCAACTTCTCATTTTTTGTAATATTAACATTCGAGAAGAACTTACATCCAACTTTAAAATATCCGGCAGAAAACCTCAAGAAAATGCTCAAATTGCTAACAGCTGAGCAAGTTTGAACTCAACTTCATTGGAATAGAGCTCATTAAAAGAAGTACTGGAGTGCCTCAGGGAGCACGGAGAGTTAGAACAATTACCGTGGCCCTGTTGTTTTCAGTTCGAAACCGAATGAAAAGTGCCGGAGCGATGCCTTTTAATTAGTCCCGCATATTAATCAGCTGAAGAGCCACGGATACAAGATAGGAAAGTTGTGTGAGACGCGACTTATGAACGCGATTATTAATCGCAACTTCGCAATCCACTTTGAAAGGGCAACGTCCGCTCTAAGCTGTAGGGATCTTGGTTAGTCATTGACCCGCTCGACACTAGTCCCCCGTGATTCGATTCTGGGAAACATGAACTACTTTAGCTAGTTAGCATACTTTAGAGATCTAATAGCTAAAAAAATTAACAAAATGGGAATGCGAATGAGATCCCCAGGCTAGGTACGAGTAGATTATCTTTTAGATGTTTCTCAAAATGCAAAGAAATAAAATCTCGTCAAATAATAGATTATAGAAGATAAGATCTTACGTAAAAAAATTAGAATAGAATTGAAGAACTATTTATTTACGAAACAAGCACTTCAAGCACTTAAACTAGTTTTTAATAATAACCTAATAAAAGTTCCTGATACTACATTTATTCTGTGTGAAGCTTGTTTGCGTCTACGTACGTAATGAAATACCCATGCAATGTCTTGGCCAAGCTCAAAAGTCGCGTCCTCAGTTCTTATAATCTAGCTATCTACTTGCTAAACTAAACCACGCCATTAACATATTAGATTCGCTCGCGCGGAAGGACAGTAGTTCGGAATCCCTTTGCGACGCTGATTGTCCGTAATTTCGCCTTTAGTTAAATTGCCAGTTAACAGCCGGTCTTGCGGTTCAAATACGAAAAGAATATTTATTTTTTCCAACGTTATTGCTTTTTTGCCCTTTATTATGTCTCGGTCGATACTTTGGTTTGAAATCGTATTCACACTCGTTCTTAATTTAACTAACGATGTTTGGAATGTAAGGCCTAAAACCCACACAAGCGACGTAAGGCAGCAGGCGTGGAACAGGCGTGGCGCAGGCGTGCGCCGCTTCAAAACGATTTCATACAAAATGTGTGCAGGCGACGTTTTTGAATTATACTGAAGCGACGCGGCGCAGGCAACGAAACGGCGTGTCTGCGGTCACCTGCTGTTGAAAACGTTCTATAATAAACCTGCGCCACGCCTGTTCCACGCCACGTCGCTTGTGTGTGTTTTAGGCCTTATACAATTTGGTGTTTTAATTAATTACCGGATTAAAGTTCCACAAAATAATACAAATAGATCCATTATAACACCAATGTAAAGTAAATATTAACTTGGAAACGTGCCCTAATGAAATATTACACAGCAAACGGTCTAAAATACAGTTTGATTGGAAAACTTACTTTGTTTAATTTAAATCCGCTCCCAGCGCTCGAGTGTTTGGTTAGTAGCTTTAGTTAGCTTAGCTCCGCGAATCTATCCTTAATCGAAACCAAATTACAAGACCGCCATTTACATTTGCTCGAACAAAAGTCAGAAATAATGAAATAATGAATAATGGAAACCAAAACGTAACTTCATTACGCTAATGAACGCGGAACGTAATACAAAAATAATGCATCCGACATCAAAGCACGAGGATGAAGCCGTATTAATTGCGCACAACAATGAAATACCGAAGCTCGACTCGTGTTCCGATATCCGGCTCAATAACGCGAAGGAGCAAGTTGGGTTCAATAACAGCACCGCTCCAATGACAGCGGTTTACTTTACACTCAATTAGTGAAGCGTCATATATGTGAACCCCTCGCCTCCCACCCCACAAGACCTCCCTAACTGATCCAGTCGTCAGTTGTTCGGAGTTTCCCTGAATTAATGCTCTTGGGAACAAATCGCTTGCACTGAATTCGCTTAAATTATGATGAAATGTGTTACGCGTATGAAATATTAAATAGCGGTACAAGATTCACACCTTGAGGAACGCCCGTGCGTCATGCTGCGTAGATAAACTTTGTATGGGGATTAGAAGTTGATAATTATTGTAATCCGATGGGAGTGTTTCTGTCTGAAGTTGTAATTATTTGAATTTGTCAAGCATTCTTAGCAAAAGCATTTTAGGTACTTTGTCGAATGCGTTCGTGAGGTTAAATTAAAGATGGGAACCGGTTGGCGTTTTCCGCAAACGTGACTAAGTGTCAGATGCGCTATCGATGGACAAATCTCTCCAATTACAATGGCCGTTCTAATCTCGACGTGGTATTTATTTAAAGCACCAATAAGTAGATGGTCACGTTTTTATTGAGGAAATTCGTATACTTTTGGTGGATTAATTACTCGTACGCTTCGCGTAACCGCAGGACTTACAAATTAATTTGATAATGTTGGGATAAAAGGCAGGAATTAATGTTCAAACATTCGTTAGTATTTGCTTTGTTTTCCATTGTATAAAATTAAATACACCTTTAATTACGAAACCTTCTACCTTTGGGTAATAAAACTTTTACGTTCCCAACCTTGACTTCCTTAACTTTTACGTGTCAAAGTAGCTTTTAGTGGTAAATTCCTAAATGCGATGTCAACTAACTTCCCCAACGATTACTATTATAAGTAGGCAGTATATTTTTAAAATAAACACTACCCCTACGAGCTGTGGTGCGGCACGAGTCATTATGGCTTTTATGGGCCATAACGCGGTTTCAACCTTATAATTCCGAGTTTTTCTACAACGTGAAAACAAAAATAAATCACGACATCGATGCCGAGGGAGCCACACCGTGCGCCGGTAGGGCACGCCGGGGGAATGATCGCGGGAAGTGTAACGTGAACGCGAACAGGCCACGGCGGAGTACGCTGTGGGTTTTTCAAGTGTGAGAGGTGAAAGGTTTTCAGAACGTACACAATGGGAGTGAGCGCCGAATTCGACGTTTACAAATTGCAGTAGCACGATGCACATGAATCTAGACTATGTGTATAGCGATATGAAATTGGAGAACTCAAAGGATTCTTGTAGATCAATACGAGGTTAAAAATAAACATCAGTGATGAGTGCCAGGTGGAAAACAAAATGGTTGTATTAATGACGGATTTCATCACAATTTGGTTCAAATTATAAACGGACGTGTCAGAACTGAAGCTCGACACGCGGCGCCTCAGGCTAGGATGCGTTTGAAAACTCACGTTATGACGGGGGTTATTAGAGCTGGCAAAATTGTATATTACAATTAGATCAAACGCTATATTAATCAACTATAATAGACTGAGAGTTGCCGCAGAGTTTTTAATTCGTTAGTATCGAAGTACATAGTCCAGCCACATAATATTAAAATCAAAGAAAGCAAAAGCGAAATTTGCCAAAACTGTGCTTTTCAGTTTGCTGCAAGTCTCCATAAAAAGAGATTCTAAAGGAGCTGCTATTGTCAACCATTGTACACTTTAAGACCATTACAGCAAGAACATTTTAGCACCTTATTTTCGAACAAGTCTACAATTAATAGCAATTTATAGCTTTTTGAAACAAAGGGTGCTATCTCCAGTCCCATTGTGAACGGAGTGTAATAACTTCTCGCCTGACGTTTTAACATAATCATCAAATTAAGTTCGAGAATGACAGTGCGCGTTATAAATGAAAGCGCGAACATTTCGGAAGAGAACTTTGCGAAAATTTGAATAGTTGTAATGGTAGTCATGAAATACGAGCATGTGAGAGTTTTGGGTGAACTGCTCTGAGAAAACGAATAATATGCCAAAATGTTTTGAAGCATAAATAGCTAAGCTTAGGAATAGCTTAGTTTGATACTGTTTTCTAAAAATTGCGTCATAGGCTCATGAGTAATTTGAACTTGGAAGAAAACATGTTTTTTTGTGACTTTGGAGTGTCTTACGATAAGAAAATTATGATTAAACTACAAAACTTTAAATGTAATTAGGAATAGGAAGGAATTTTCAACCACAGTATCAATTTGATGCAACAAATAAATAAGCAAAAAATTACGTTTTGGACGGTAAATGCAAACATCGTTCTTTGTAATGTGTGTATAATGCCGCCTTCCTACGGTGCGTGATATCACGCACCAGCCCGCACCTCGCACGACGACGCACGGCAACGCACACAGAAAATGCTCCTGTGCTACCGCGCACCTCGGCGCACGAGACCGTTCCCATGGTGTGTCGTGCGTGCTGGTGCGGGCTGGTGCGCGATATCACGCACCAGTGGGAAGGCGGCATAACAGACAAACGTAAATGAAAAAAAAACTGTACATTTGAACAACAATTACCTATAAGTCAATATTCATATATCCACATGAAAATGCATTTGCAAACCTACATTCCTCGATTTCAGACAAACTGTGTTTGGTAAAATCAGTGATGCAACAAATACTCAAAACGCTTTTATTTGCGAAACGCTAAATGGATTGAACTCTGTGAATTCTTCTTGTTTCAAATTCACTCTGACTGAAACCAAATATCAACGGGATGACGGGATGCAAAGGAATGAAACGCGGAACATAAATACTCTGATCAAACTCTTTTGTCGAATGTCAAATGAATACTTTGAAAAACGCTTTTGAATTTCATGTGTATTGAGTCTGCCTTTCCTCATATTTTAACTGACATATTGTATAGAAGTGTATTACCATTTGATAATGTTGAAAAGCTCCGAAACCTGCAATTTTCTGACTTTTGTACTGGCATCTCAGCTCAGTTGGTAGTAGCTCTGCCTTCTGCGCCATAGGTCGTGGGTTCGATCCCAAAACAAATATTTGTGTGGTGAACAAATATTTGTGTGGTTATTCTAAGTATGTATACAAAAAAAAATATCAGCTATCTGGTTCCCATATTACAAGCTCTGCTTGATTTGGAAATTAGCCAACTTTTGTTGGTTAAGAGCCTAGACATATAATAGCCTAGCTATTCGATGTTCTTTCAAGTTTACAGTTTACAATACAAATTTGTCTCATAATTGCATCAAAAATTTCATCTATGTTTCCCCTCATCCTTTGTTTTATCATTTACATGTCAAAAGGCATGTAATTTATCATACAACATTATGTTAATGCTTGCGGCATCCTTGGCTTGGAATTAAAGCCGTGGGCCCAGGGCGGGTCGGCTTCGAATTGACGCGCTTATTAAATTTTCCGTGAAAAAGTGTCGCGGCTATGTCGGAAAAATCTAAATGGCCGCGGTATATGAGTACTGCGGGGATGTCATTATTATTCAATGCGGTTTGAACTTGTATACAACATGACAGAAATAGATTTATATCTAGAAGTTATTATAAGACTGACGAAGCTCTAGCTGATAAAGGGTTTCCGCCAAAATTGCCCCAGTCCCGGCGCAAAAGAATTGTATCTCAGATTTTAGATACTTATTAGTAGAAACAATATCAGGTGTCGCTATTTCCTGATTTCGTGGCTAACATGTTTTTTTTACCCAGAGAAGTTTCATAGGCGCTACATGCAAAAATGACACTTTTTAGGAAAAACTTCATGTTACTGTGTGTAATTGACATTGAATTGGCAAAAAACTAATAAAACACATCATATAAACACATTATCACATATGTAATTATAATGTACCTGACCTATGGCATTTTTTTAAAAACTTCATTTTACTGTATTAATTCACTCATTAACAACACAAACGTGCGGGTAGTTGCAAAAAATGAATATAATACGTACACACTGATACGACTCGTGGTTGGTTCCTCCTGATTTATTTTGTTTTTACGGCGACTTGGCATTAATCCCTGGACTTTTGATTTTACTTGTGATATGGCAGACAATTGTGTTTTGTGTACACGGTCACTTCGGCGACTTCGAAGACATGTTCTATTTGAACATTTTCTTCAATCACGTCGAGAATTCATGGTACATATTGTACGTGCTATTGAACCGCCCCAAGAGGTATGTTTAAAAAACTATTCCATTTAAACAAAGTATTTATTTTAACGCAATGAATATATGCATAGATATACGCTAATAATTACTGTTTAAGTAAAAGAACGCATTGAGCGCGCTTTAAATGACTGAGTATTGAGTTCTTAATGCACACTTGAAACATGTATGAATAAACTTATGTCGTCCTTGTTCCTCAATAACAACATTATGTACTAGGGTATATGTGTGTGTTTTATTCATTTTTTGCCAATTCAATGTCAATTAGTACAGTAACAAGTAGTTTTTCCTACAAAGTGTCATGTTTACATGTGGCGCCTATGAAACTTCTCTGGGCAAAATAACCATGTTAGCCACGAAATCAGGAAATAGTGACACCTGATATTGTTTCTACTTATAATTATCTAAAATCTGAGATACAATTCTTTTGCGCCGGGACTGGGGTTTTTTTCTATGGCCCGTGGCGGAAACCCTTTATATTATTTATATTTATCTATGTAAGTGACTCGTTAATTTTCTATTCCTATTCTAAAATAAATAACCTTATTTAATTTACTTATAACTGTTTTTATTTTATTGTATTATTACCATATTTTTATTTCATAATTTAAAAAATGTGTTCATTTGAATAGGTTAGGTACAACTTCTTAAACTTTTTGCTTAAATTTGCACTATTTTTCATTCATTTTTTCACACTGTGTTGCTAACAACTGCTTCCATATGAAAAAAAATATTCATTTTTAAATCTACGGTCTCACTATAACATTTCTACCGCTTCTACTCGATTGGTGACAACATCATCCTGAAGAAGTCTACTGCTCGCCATAAAAGCCACCACTATTGTTTTTTTTCTCAATTAATTGATTTCCCGCGATCTCTACGTCTTCTAAGGTCGCCTGCAACTGGCATCTAGACTCATCTTACAGAGTGATTCTTGCGATTGTAATAAACATTATTTTTGACTTTGTCTTTTTACTTTTTACGGTACAATATAGAAGGCCATCTATGTTACTCCTGTACATTCCCGTTGCGTTAGGCAGGAGCATTAACATAACTCACGAAAGCGAGGACGCGGGGGCAAGGTAGCGAGTTTATGTGTGAATGGTATACGCAGGTAGCAACAGTGGACGGAGTTAGGGGGGCTATTCACACACTGGGGGCTTCATTATTGTAACTTGGTTCGATCACACAACTATGGGCGAATAAAGTATTAATGTACACTGAAATAGCTGTAATAGGCTTTTACAGTGGTCCTTATTACCGGCCAGTTATATAAAATTGGAGTGTCAGCCGTTGGTCGTGGCAGTCGAGGCTTCAGAAAAAGAATGACGAAAAAATTACTTTTTTGGTTTTTTATTAATATTTCTGTTATCCTACAATTTTCTCCAACTTTATATAACTGGCCGGCAATAAAGACTACTGTTAAATTCTAATACAGCTATTTCAGTGTACATTTATACTTTGTTTGCCCATAGTTGTGTAAATTCAGTTTGTACCGGAATCGAACAACCTTAGTTCCCATATTATAAGCTCTGCTTAATTTGGGGCTAGATAGTGTTGTGTGGAAAGCCCAAAATGTAATATTATTAACAGCTTCATGTCCAATCTTCTTCTTATCGTGTCGTGGTGAAAGGATATCAAGTGCGCCTCATAGAGAGGCTCCTTTCGTGCACTCGACACATGTTTTCGAACTTTTTAGATTCTACGACATGCCGGTTAATCTTACAGTAGAACGTTAGGAACCAAGCTATATTTTTTTCCAGTATTTCGTATATTTATTGCCTTATTGTAAATTTAACAGAGTCAGATCTTAGAACTAGTTTTGAATCAATACAATAATTTACCCTATTTTTGCCTGTTCTTCTAGGCTTGGTCGTCGAACGGGCACCAAGATTCACCTAGTTTTCAGCCATTTCAAAGTGGTCCTTGTATTATTGCAAAATAATGTTATTCTTCCTTCAATCCTTTCCAAATTCCTTAGCTCCATTTCCTGAGCCCCCAAAGCCAAGTCCTGGCTCCGCTCTCGCCGGCCCACATATTAATTCCGCCACAATACCAACGTCCTGGTTAATGGCGCCCCCCTAATGCCCCTATCTTCCCGTTTATTGCCCAAATTTTCTTTATCGCCTAACTTATGAATGGCAGCTTTGCTAAGGCACTGCGTTTTGTTGTACCATAAAAAAGGGAATAATTAAATCTTTTAAGACTCCAAGGCTCTTCCTGTTGCGTACCGGATTATTTAATTATACATTTTCCGGGGGTGATCTCTTAAAAACTGTCGTTTAAGAAGTTTCTCGGGGGATTTTTCAAAGTGCTCGGCTATTTTGGGGCATTGTGCGTCGGATGGCACTCGACAGGGAGAATCACTGAATGGGGCCGCTGTAAAGGACGCATTGAAGAAACTTATTAAATGAATAATTAATCTCTTTCTCTGCAAAAATTACAAAAAAGAACCTCGGTTGGGTCATCAATTCATCATGTTCATCAGAAGCCTGAAGAAGTCCATAATAATATTGATTTCTCCTCCCCTATACACTTTCAGGAAGCACGGTCCTTAGGCACGGTAGACGGCACGGTCTCAATTTTAACTTCTTTTCTAAATGTTGTCTATGTGTGTGCAATAAAGAATAAAGATAAAGAAAGAAAGAGTCAGCGATAAAATATTATGGTACATGGCCATTATTTTGCAGTTGCAGGGCATTATTCATACCGAAATCACAAAAAAACATCCTACGTTTGTATCCTACTGTTAATAGATTTTATGGTACGTAACTCAATAAATAAACATCAAAAAACATTACTTTTTTATGGATAAAGAGTCCATTAACCGAGCAATCAATCTAAACTTCACAAGTCAATTCAATTCACGATCAGCTAATACCCTCGCCAGCCCTATTCTATAACCGGGGCCTATTCCAATCTACTATCAAACCATTCAGACCCGGTAGACAAGTGGCACACGGTGCGTATTCGATATTACATCGATAACAAGACAACGCTTGCGAATACGGAAAGTACTCTTATGCTAATTGCGTTTTCGGGTAGGTAATCTTAGTTTCATCCAATCCCTCTTCTTATCGTGGTCACTGGTTCTTTCAAGTGTGGTGAAAAGAATTCAACATGACACTCGTTTTCGAACTTGTTGGGTTTATTTTATTACTTCTAAAATATTTGGTAGCATAGAAGATTAAAAACTTTCCATATTTGCAACCATTGTCATTGTTGTTGCGTCGTATTTGCGTTTAGTAGGTAAAGCTGCAATCACATAAAAGTAATTGAACTTGACAGCGTTCGGGATGTGCTCCATTCCTAAAACACGATTCGTTTAGGCAAGCGCTGAATTGTGAGTTTTAAATTTTTGTTTGAAAATAGAACGCGGATTCAGCGATCATCAAACGAGGCGTGTTGCACGAATAGCTAAATAGTACTGGAGTTACACGCATATTTCACTTTCGCACGCTTTCGTTCATTGCCATATCTCCGATTGGCACTTGTCTCATCCAAAGATCCTTATTCCACATCGCATCCTATTCAACTCGTCAATAAAACGTTTCGGCTACTACACTTTACGAAATGTTTTGAGTGAAATGTTTTTTTGAATTACATTGCGTTGTATGCAAGGCAGCGACAACTCGACTGAGGAACAGTTACAGCGTACCGCGCAGTGTATTACAAAATTTCAATAGGAACCTTCCTTTCTTCGTTTTTCATGGTTCGTGCGAGAAACCACCGTTTATTACTGTAGCTGTCATAAATAGTTGTCATGAATAAGATCGTTCGCACATAGTAAACATGTCATTTATTTTATTTATGTCCCAGTCACCAGGGTAAGGAACCATAAAACCTTTGAGTCGGTCAAAACCTTTTAAGGCTCAAGTTAAAAAATATAGGCACGGGGCTGAATATCTGAATGCGTCAAGTTGATGGACGCAAGCAGTGCATCGTAGGCTACGTTCCTGACGTGCGTGACCTACGAGAAAATGCGATGGTTACCACCATCAGATCGGCCATATTCCATCTGCTAGTTGTATTAAAAAAAGTTAATACTATTTTCTGAAAGTACTGTTTAATTTATAGGGAGTCGTTTTGTCACACCTTGTACAATACACGTGTTTAGTACATAAGTGCGCAATGCTGTAACATTACTTACAAGCCCAACCTTGAGGCACCGAGCGAAGGTACACTCAAGATATATTATGCCCATTCCAAAGAAACTTCTTGAATTCTGGAGCCCTCAACACCGACGCGATTGTATTATTTTTCACTACAAATAAAGAATTCTCTTCCCTCGAGCTAACAACTCGCGGAAATTGATCGAGCACTTAAAAACTGACTGGCCACCATTTGTATTCGCGGAAAGCCTTAAGCGAGCTCCAATCTTGTTCCTGAGACTGTAGACTCCAAATTGGATTGCCGGCGGTCTCGTAATTAAAAGTTTTAGCTCACATTGTTCTGTACAGATATTTTTTTAGAGGAACTGTCTTCTTGTCAACAGATAAAGTTTTCTGCTTCAAGTTCTCAGAGTTGAAGAGCTTGTCGTGGTTGTCTTTGAAGATGGGACTTTGAGAATTTATAATTGGGAGGGTAGGTTTTACAAACTAGCGGTTTGGGACACGAGTCTATCCGATTCAATAATTGGAGGTTTCAGTCAACAGAAAATTGTATTCAATAAAACCCCAAGGAGTAATTCTTTGAAACGAAGACTCACGTGCCAGTAATTTTACCGGCACCTTTCAAACCAAAACACAGCACTAGCCGACTTCAAATAAAAAAGGAGGAAGTTCTCAATTCAGTGGTATTTTTTTTATGTTTTTCATCGCATAACTTTGTTATTTATGAGCCGCTTTGAAAAATATTTTTTTTATTTGGAAGACTACTTTGAGATTAGTTCCATTGAAATTTCGTCCACTCCACATCCACATTTTAGCCAAACGGCTACGTAGTCGATTTCTTAAGATTTTACGTAACCTTACCGTACCGTACGCAGACTCGAGAGTCCGGTTACCGGAACCCAGAATCTGCCAACACCCCTTTTTGCATTTGTATCGCCGAAATTCGTACACGCAAAAGGTTTCTGCCGGTAATAGATCACCGTTGACTTCAGTCTAAAGAATAACTTATTTATTTCTTGTCGATTCGGTCGGACAGTGAGCGATCGTGAAAGGAGCGTACTCAAGCGACATAGAGCTGAATGGACTACGGATGTAGGTGACTTTCCTGTTTTGATATGAATGGGACAAGATGACTTCTTTATCGAAGTACTTTTCGGTTCGGCCAAAGAGCGCGTTTTAGATGGTTCCGGTTTCTTTCACGTAGTGAGCTCTCGGTATGGATCTTGGGATCATTTTAACTGATGAGTGATGCTATGGTAATGAATAAAAAAGTTACAAGCCTAAAAAATACATTATTATAATTTAATTTCAACAGAAGATTATGAGAACAAAGGGTGCAAATTCAATAGCACAGCCTTCACGGCTTGGAAATGGGCATGGTGGTAGTACTTCCCCGGACGATCCCTTTACAAGAGCTCTACTACTACTTTCTCTACCATCAAGTAAATTATCATCTTTATTCTTCAAATAAGAACGTCTTAAAAGAAGGCTAAACAGGCCAGGGTAACGCTTTGGTGAACTGTAGCCTGGAATTATGTCACGCAATTTACTAAAGTGCTTTTGGGATTTTTCACAGAAATGAAGCTTGAATTCTATATGTTAGGTAAAGTAGAAACCTAACAGGGCACTTACTGAATACGTTCATCTAATTTATATACATTACTTACTGATATACAAGGCAAGGTTTCCTTTCAAGCCTAGAAGTACTTTAACATAATTTGAACGTCACGCAACTCTATTGAGGCTGACAACCGTCGAACAGTTGGTTATAAGCTTAAATAAAAGCCGAATTGAGAACCTCCTTTATTTTTACAAGTAGTCGGTTAAATACTTCTTGAAAAAATAAAGGTTCTAAATCCGGTTGTTTTTTTTTGTTCAATGTTTTTTATCTCAATACTAGGTTGTATTTTTTATTGAATGTTTTTATTGCTTCACTTCGTCATTTTATAAGCCGATTTTAATAATTCGAGATTGGTCTTAAAGATCTTTCATCAAAATCGGTTCAACAGTTAACTTTCTTACTAGTTCTTCACTTGATCTTCTTCGCTTCACGTGGAACGGATGCTTAGATGAGACCTAGCCATTTCAAAATGATTCTTTTTCTTCTGATCGTGTCATTGGTTATTTCGAACCAGTAGTGTGGTGAAAGGAATAAGCACACTTAAAATCCTTTCAAAGTAATACTTCAGATCTAAGTCACGAGCCTTGTGACTTTACTAATATGCTTACGAGGAGCTACCCCACCCATCCCTTATTCACCGCAACAAATAACCGAACACGAGCCTACAATAAAACCTTCAATTTATAAAACTCGCGCCGACCGCCTGCCCTGCCTACCCCTGTATTAATCACTAACGTTATTAACCTAACGGATGGCACGCACTAACTCGATATTAATCTGCGGAGTCTCGAGTGCTGTTACGAGGCGTGACCTTTAGCATGGAACCATAAGGGAAGCGATAAGCTGAGCGGGTAAAGGCCTGCACACACCTCTAATAAGGAGTGAAACGCTGTCAAATTTGACAGCGTTTCATTGATCGCCATCGCCAGCGACCTAGGTGTGCGCAGGCCTTAAATGCTCAAGAAAAATTGGATAGAAACAACCTCACGACTTTGATCGATAGAGAGGAGAGGCATGGTAGATATCTCGATTCAAGAAAATATTGTACAATAGCCTTTATAGCTAATATCGATTAGTTTAAGGCAACCTTAGTTTTTTTTTTAATTTTATGTGTATTATCTTTAAAGTAAAACATTGTACCTATATACTTACCCGTTTCCTTCATCGTGTTTGCATGCTGGGTTTTCTGGCGAAGTGAGTGAATCTATATTTACTTATATTTAAATTCTAAACTGTACAATGCTTCAGTATAATTATTATAAATAATGGCAAAAAAATATTTAATTTCAAAAGTTTTGCGGTTTTTTGTTCTGTTCGGTTATGGTGTTCATTCAATGTAATGCAGGAAAAGGACATGAAAACCAAAAAACCCAGTGACGATTTAGGTCACCTTACCCGCTCCGCTACTCGCTAGCTTCTATAAAAGATCGTGCCCTTATGCCCCGACCCAGCATAATATTACCAGCAGGCTAATTAGGGAAACCGCCTCGCAGCCAGGAAAAATGTGGCAGATTCGCAACCCTCATCCAGGGTGCATTCAAAAGACTGTGTCACAGTTTCCGACCTCATTTAATGAACTAACAAGACATTCGCCTCGCGGGAAGTCGGGGGCTGAAGCACGCTAATTAGGCTTCATTTTATAATTTTAGGGTATCTTTCAAAAGTTGTTTGTGCACAGGGGAACACAAATGAAAACTCCCGAACTGATTTTAGGTTTATATTGCCCTTTATACAGTGTGTTTTTGGAATTTGGGTATGGGAACAATGGTTTGTCTTCTGCGTAAAATTATGAATTGACATTTGATTAGATAATGCGATGCACCTAAAGAATGCGCGGTGCAACATGCATCATGGTTGTGGTTTTGCTTGAAGATGGAGCGTAGGCGCTAACATCCTGGCCCCGTTGAAAATCTTCGGTTTTCAACCCTCTAGTTCATCTGAAGTAGGCAGGGCGACAAGGCGGACTAAAGGGCGGCGTACACATCCTCTTGTTGTGTTTACATCAGCTACTCGAGGGATACCATCTTCTGGTCCACAGAATAGTCTTGAAATTCGTCCAAGCCTCCAGCAGAGCGGCGGTACATCGTCTTCTTGTATAAGAACCAAGTCTCCTATTTTAGGACTCAAGGAGTTGGTTCTTATACAAGAAGAGGTTTTCCATTTATGGCGTTGCTGCAATTCAGCAATATATTCACGCTGCCAGCGCTTCCAGAAGTGTTGATAGATTTGCTGCAGTCGAGCATAGCGTTGCAGATTGTTGGGGTTGCAGTCTTCCAGATCAGGTGATGGTGGAGCGGTGAGAGCTCGACCAATGAGAAAGTTCCCGGGAGTAAGGCACAGGAAATCATCGGGAGAGGAAGACAGATGGCATAACGGACGGCTGTTTAATATGGCTTCTACTTGTGCGAAAAGAGTTGATAATTCTTCGTACGTCAAATGAGAATTACCCATGACGCGTTTGATATGAAATTTGGCTGACTTTACACCAGCTTCAAAGATTCCGCCAAAGTGAGGAGCGTAAGCCGGAGAAAATATAAATTTTATTCCATCCTCACTTGCAAAATCAGATAAGGAATCTACATTAGTTTTGAGAAATTGGTTGATTTCTTTCGCACCTGCTACAAAATTGCGTCCGTTATCACAGAACACTTCAGTTGGTTTGCCTCGACGTGACACGAAACGGCGAAAAGTCATGATAAAAGCGTCCTTTGAGAGATCACTTACTGCTTCAAGATGTAGGCATTTGTACCGTAAACAAACAAATAGGCACAAATAGCATTTTATGACAGATGCACCGCGTCCTTTTCGGTTCAAAATGAAAAATGGACCGGCAAAATCTAAGCCTACAGTTTTGAATGGGAAACTTGTCGTAACGCGTTGAGATGGTAAGTTACCCATCATAGGCTTCATAGTCTTTCCTTGAAGTCGTCTACATTTAAAGCAGTTATGAAACGTGCGTCGAGCTAGGTATCTACCATTGATGGGCCACACAAACTCCCTAATAGTAGATAGAAGGAGTTGTGGTCCAGCATGCAAATTTCGTTTATGCTCATGTTCGAATAGAATTTTAGTAAAGTGATGGTTGGCATGCAAAAGCACGGGATGTTTTTTGTCAAATGTAAAATCAGATGCGGCCAATCGACCGCCAACTCGAATGACGCGATCCTCACTATAGAACGGAGACAATGATAAGATGTGAGATTTGGGACTCAGTGATTTATCGTTGGCCAATAGTCCATACTCAGTCACAAATGATTCCTGTTGTGATAAGCGACACAAGCACAGAAATGAATTATTTAGTTCTTGAACTGAGAATAAACCGGTGAGACGCGATTTAGGATTTTTTGTATTATTTATGAAACGCAATAAATACGCAAATATTCTCTTTAATTTAGGTAAGCTAGAATATTTATTGAACTGTATTATAGAATCATTATTAGTTGTTAAGTTAGTCATAGTTGAAGTAGATTTAGTTTCAGGTAAGTTAGTCAAATCAAGTTTAGTGTTTAAGATGGGCCAAGTACTTTCAGGTTGGGATAAGTAAGGTGGACCAGACCACCACAGTGTTGTGCTACTTATTTGTTCTGGGGAAATTCCTCTGGAAATTAGATCAGCTGGATTGGCAGCTGTTGGCACGTAGCGCCAAGAAGCAGAATTAGTAAGTTCACAAATTTCTGAAACCCTATTTGAGACGAAGGTTTTCAAATTTTGGAAGCTGCTGCGGAGCCATGCGAGCACAATCGTGGAATCGCACCAATGTACTTGGGTCTGTATATCGCATCTCAATGATTCCCTGACGGCCTTGCATAGCTTGGCGGCCAATAGAGCGGCACACAGCTCGAGCCGTGGGATTGTAGTTGATTTGATTGGAGCTACTTTGGATTTGGAACAAAGCAATGTAACAGTTACCTTATTATTAGAATCGAGGGAGCGCAAGTATATGCAAGCTCCATATGCATTCTGCGACGCGTCACTAAAAGAATGAAGTTCTACTGCTGTAGGTGTGTCGCAGAGTACATATCTAGGTACACTGAGTTTAGAGAGGTTAGGGATAGCAAGGGTAAATTTGTTCCAATCCTTTTGAATCTCGTTAGGAATTGGATCGTCCCATGATAGCTTGTGCAGCCACAACTGCTGCAACAAGATTTTGGCTTTGATCACGCATGGACTTAACAATCCTAAAGGATCGAATATTTTAAATAGAGATGATAAAATTAGTCTTTTAGTTAGGGCATGATTATCAGATGGAGGTGGAATCTTGAATGGAAAATGCAATTGATCAGTAGATGGATTCCAACCTATACCCAAAGTGGATGAAGCTTCACTTACAACCAGTTTATCGTTTGAATTCAAAGAAGTTGACTCTAATATTGAAGGTAAATTGGTTTTAAATTTTCTTAAGTTAAAACAGCCTTTCTGAAGAGCTGCACACACAGATTGATGTTTGTAGCGTAATGCGCTTTCACTGCTTGCTCCAGTTATTAAGTCGTCAATATAAAAATCGTGTTGTATTATTTGTTTGATTTCAGGATCTGAGCATTCTTCACCTAGCTGCCAGAGGCAGCGCGTACTTAAATAACTTGAACTCGCCATTCCGTAAGTTATAGTATTCAGACGCAAAGTTTTGAAAGGTTTGGTCTCATCTTCTCTCCACAGAATCAGCTGAAGATTTCGGTCCCCCCCAGCATTTACTAGGCATTGGCGGTACATCTTTTCAACGTCACCGGTAAGGAGGTACTTGTATTGCCGAGCTCTAATGAGGATGGAGAAAAGTGAATCTTGCATATTTGGACCTACCAGAAGGATGTCATTGACAGAATACCCAGACGAGGTTGCAGCCGAGCCATCAAAGACGACTCGGATCTTGGTTGATTCGCTGCTGTCCTTGAAGACAGCATGATGACATAAGAAATAGGAGTTATCGGGTTTAGCAATAGGAGATTCCGATAGGTGACCCAGATCGGCATACTCTTGCAGGAATTCGACATATTGTGATTTGACTTCGGGTTGTCTTTTGAATCGTCTTTCTAAATTGAGCAGTCTTTTTTTCGCTAAATTGTATGATTCCCCGAGACAGTCGGGTGAATCTTTGAGAGGTAGCCCTACAGAGAACCTACCTGAATCGAGGCGGGAGGTGTGAGCCAAAAAGTGAGCTTCACATGCCTTCTCGCTTTCACTTAGTTTGGATCTTAGGGGAACTTCTTCAAGTTCCCAGAACTTAGTAAGTTCTGCATGGATATTATCGTCATCATTTGATTTGTTTGAAATGATGGAATGATTGCATTGAATTATGTTATTGGATGATGTACTATTTGTATGCATAGGACCTGAAATAATCCAACCAAACTGGGAGCTTCTTAATTTTGGATTGTTGGGACCGAGCGAGTGTTGCTCGCGGCCAAGAATATCCCAGAAAAGATCGGCACCGATGAGAACCTCAGTCGGCGCTGGTTGATGAAACATAGGGTCTGCTAGCTGAAACTCTTTGGATATTTGTAATTGATTTACATCTATAGGGAATCTAGGAATATGACCTGTCAGTTGGGGCAATACAAGGAAACCTGATGTGACATGGAATTGGTTGAATAATGATTTCAACTGTGCCACACAGGATTCTGTGACCTTACCAGTTTGTTGATTGCCGATGCCTATAACATTAACATGACAGTCAGAATTGGATGGTAACGACAGCTTCTCCTTAAGAGCCTGCGTTATAAACGAGGACTGACTACCGCAATCTAATAGGGCACGAACCTTCTCTGTCTGGTTCGTCCGAGGATTGGCCACCTCAATAAAGGCGGTAGACAGCAACACCTGGTTTGAATTTTGATTCGAGAAATTTGCTAAAGTATCGTCAGTGTTGTCCGGGACGGCCGTGACAACGCTGGAAGTAGAAACGTCATTATTAGTATTGGACGGTTTATGTATGAGGGTATTATGTCTCGCTTTGCACTTGAGACATGGACCTAACCGACAAGTTTGCACTCTATGCCCGAGCCTCAAACAATTGGTGCATAACTTTAATCTATAGGCTTCAGCGATGCGTTCCTCTACGCTCTTTGCCAGGAAGGTGGGACATTGGTAGATACGATGCCCTTCATGACAAACGTCACATGATATAGGAGCGGCGGAAATAGTTGCATCATCGCTGGAGCATGCAAACGATCTTGTAGGAGCTCGATAATTATTATTAGGATTAGTGGACGTGGTCCTTTGCGCAGGTTGTGTGGACACTGTCCTTTGTATAGGTTGAGTAGATTTATTGGAGTTCCGGTTTATTGATTCGAGAACATCAGCACGATCAATTAAAAATTTATAAAATTGTTGTAAGTTGGGAACATCAGTCAACGCGCTACGACACTCCTCCCACTTAAGAAGAGTTTGATTGTCCAGCTTGGGACTCATAATATGAATAATCAGGACATCCCATTGGTTGGTAGCCTGTCCGAGGCTGGACAATGCACGCAGGTTTTTTGTTATATGATCTACCATGAACCTCAATGATCTATCGGATTCGCGAGATGCTGACTGAATACTCAACAAAGAATTCAAATGATGATTTATCAACTGACGCTTGTTATCATAACGATCGCATAATAATTTCCAAGCGTTGGTATAGTTCGCGCTGGAAACCTCGATATTTGAAATAATGCGTGACGCATCACCTGTTAGGTACGATATCAAATAGTGAAACTTATGTATAGGTGCGATGCGCTCGCTGTCGTGGATTAAAGATACGAACGTGTCACGGAACTCAAGCCAACGGAAGTAGGATCCGTCAAACTTGGCAATTTGTATTTGGGGCAATTTAAAACCCAATGATGGTTCGCGGTGCTCGACATTGCATTGAGCAGAGGATGAGTGACTCGAATTGAGATCCTTGTAACTACTCTCATCATGTTTGCTCGAGTTGTATTTTTGAATTAGATTTTGCGCAGATGCAATGTTTGAAATGAATAGCTGCTCAATGTCATCTCGTTCATCGATTTCACTTGTTAAATTCTTAGCATTTTTAACCTCAATCTGAGTTTGCAAGTCGTCAAAACGATTGGATAAGGATTCAAACTTACCAAGTTTAAGTGTTAATTCTGCTAACTCAATTGAACTTAGGCTTTCCTTTGACTTAGCATAAGTCAAGTAGTTCTTAAACTTAGTAATTTGGCCCTTTACGGAACTACGTTTGGCAAATAAATCAAGTAAATCTTGTGCTTCTGTTGCAGTAGTCTCACCTCCCATCATGGATAACAATTAATATAAAAGTCTGTTTTAGATAACGTGAAAATATAATATTTTTAGTATAAAATGAATGCAATTACGTATTTTAGCACAGAACAAGTAGTCACGGCAATAGAAGTGAAACTCAAATACAACAAAATAACAAAATATTTGTAAATTGTAAATAGTGAATTGTAAATAGCATGTAATGAAAATTAGCTCACGCTCCTCGACTAGGCGTCACCTTTACAGCTGCACCCTGCCCCAGCTGCTGTGAGACCCGGCAGCAGGTCTGGACTTCGTCAATGCAGCCCGTGCGACCGGTAGGTACGTGCCACTGTGCAACGTTTGCCTGGAATGTTCGGCGAAATAGCGTGAATTGATTGATAAAACAAACTAGTTCAATTTACCTAGAAGGATTTTCGAACACAGATACACCAATTTAGAATGGAATATCTATGGAAATTGTATTATTAATAGCCTATGCTTATACTTGAAAACACTTTGCCTAATTAGCATAAAGTCTGACCTATATTTAGAAGGTTTATCAGCTGTCTTTGAAAGAACTTTATGACGTGGAAAAATAACTAACTTTTTACTGTAAAATGATTGACTTTTATGGATTTAATTGAAATGGGTAACTGATTTAGGTACAGTTACACTGTATAAAGAGAAATTGGCACAAGTAGTTGACCAATAAACTTTGGAAACTTGGTAAAAATGATCGGGAATTTAGGTTAGGAAGATTGGATAATTTGGTTACGTTGACGGAACAAGTATAGGAAGGTAACTTATCTGCATTGGCCTGAGCTGCGGCTCGATGCTGCTTGCTGATCGATAACCGGCGGTGGCTGCAATGGATGGACCTCCAGGATTCTCGTAATGTTGTTTTCGTTGTTGGAACGGCCGGCAACCGGCTAATGGCGGCGGTGCGCGTGGACCGTTTTTGTAATTTGTTGTATTTCCGAAGATATTTGCAGTTCTTGGTACGGTCGCCAGATGTTTGTGCACAGGGGAACACAAATGAAAACTCCCGAACTGATTTTAGGTTTATATTGCCCTTTATACAGTGTGTTTTTGGAATTTGGGTATGGGAACAATGGTTTGTCTTCTGCGTAAAATTATGAATTGACATTTGATTAGATAATGCGATGCACCTAAAGAATGCGCGGTGCAACATGCATCATGGTTGTGGTTTTGCTTGAAGATGGAGCGTAGGCGCTAACATTCAACAATTAAGATTTTTTTGAGATAAAAAAATGGCTACTATGGTATTCCAGGTCATCATCAGATCTGTATATATTAGTTCCAAAGTTACACCCAACTCGATCCAGCCGTTACGTGTTTTAGCCACAAATATAAGAAAAAAATAAACAATATTTAAATAAATCGTGGATTAATTAATTAATTAAATGGTGTTCCATTTAGCGGCTAGATTGTATTGTGTGGAACTGGAAAGCTGATAATAATACCTTTTTGATAGTTTTTCACACATGTTATCGAACTTTTTAGGTTATACGGTCATGCCGGTTTCGCCACAATGTTTTTCTTCACCGTCTGAGAGTGCTGGCGTAGTAAATTACACATAAATGTTTGGACAGAAAAACTCATAGGTACACGACTGGATTTGAATCCACGACCTTAGGATCGGAAGGGCGCTACCATTAGGCCACCAGTGTTCTTCATTAATGACGCACTGTCATGTCTAGATTTAGGTTCTTACCTTTATACGTTTCAAAGTGATCCTTGTGATCCTACTGAATAAAACCACTTTTGATTTTGATTTTTTTGATACATAAGCTGAAAAATAACATTAGGCCTACCATGAGCTCTGTCTGGCTCTGTCTCTGGTTTTGAGTCTGTGTGAGTGCTCACCAGTGTATTGTACTGTGTGTGTGAAGTTTTGACGTAGGATTGATTATGTCAACACTCACACAGACTCAAAACCAGAGACAGAGACAGACAGAGCTCATAGTAGGGCTACAGTACAAGTCAGTGTCAGGGTAAAAAGCAGTATTGTCATTGTGTGCATGATATCAACAACCTACTACAGTTTATCAACAGAGCTATTAATACAACAGACACAATGCAGGGAACATGCGACGCGCGCACGCCATTTCAAACGACCTGCCATAATTACCAAAGGTAATTAAGAACTGAAACTGAACTGTTGATATCATTGTTTAATTATAATAAAACGTTCGGTACAACTATTTGATTCGATTTGAATATGAGTTTCACGAAGTAGTAGAGCTATTTGTGAAGGGCTTGTCCGGGGAACCACCACCACCATGCCTATTTGGGCCTTGAAGCAGAGTCGCTGTTTCGGTTTGAAGGGCATCGGTAAAATTACTGGCATGTGATCCTGAACATTCGAATGCCTCAAGTTAATGGAAAGTGCCCTACGATGAGTGCATCGTAGGGCACTTTCCTGATGTGCATGACTTACGAGGCAATGCTTTATTATAGGTTGTGGAGGTGAACTTAACAAAAGGAAAATCTTGTGTAAAATTTTAATGTACATAATCTTTACATAGGTTTTCTTATTTGTATTATTGTTCTAAAACTTAATTTTATTACTGAATATGAATAAATTATTATTAAATAAATAATAATTAATATTAATCATGTAATATCCGTCGGAAATGAATTGGATCAGTTGCGCTATCTCTAGATCGTTTGTAACGGTCTGCAGATAGCTCACCTATTTCTTGTGTATTTTGTACATTATGTAAATACTTGTAACTGTAAGTTTTTTTAGTATTTGTGCCATAACAATCTACTCATGAATAATATTTGAAATAGAACTTCGTGAAACTCACATTTACATCAAATCAAATAGTTGTACCGACGTTTTATTATAATAAAACATGCTATCAACAATATTCTTAATTACAACAACGAATTGTATAAACCTAAACTCACAACAAATAACGGATATTTATTTAACCCAATAGTAAATATAAACAACTAAAAAATAGTATTCAATATCGTTGAAACAAAATAAACAGTGAAAAACATTCCTGCTCGTTCTCAATTATTCTATATCACTTTGTACAGGTCGAGTATGGCAGCTCTAAACGACACGGTATGTCGGAAATGCTTTTGATATTTATCGAAAAACTCTCAGCTTTGCAATGTCCGATAGATGCCATATCCTTTTCAAATACCAATACGAAGCCCACGTCACTTCAACTCTAGTGGAATCCCGGGACGTTCACAAAATACGACATAGCTTTTAAATTTGTTGTAGACCGAACATTTAGTACAAGTAGAGCTCTTTGTGTGTGACTCGTCTCACAAAGTATAGTACCACCTATTTTCTGCCGTGAAGCAACGTCGCTGTGTTTCGGTTTGAAGAGAGTGGGTGCCTGAAACTACTGGCACGTCAGTCTGAATGCCTCAAGTTGATGGACGCAGATCAGTGTAGTAGGGCACGTTTTTAACGTGCGTGACCTACGAGGCAATGCTTTGTAATAGGCGATGTTTCCCACACCATATACCACAGCGCCATCGCATAGGGTGGGCCATAGGCATGTTTCATCATGTTCTATAAAAAAAAGCAGCCAAGTGCGAGTCGGACTCGCCCATGAAGGGTTCCGTAGCACGACGAACTACAAGAACCTTTATATGATGTAACATAATAAGGTTCTTGTAGTTCGTCGAAAGATAAATTGCGGTTTACGGTTTATGACGTATAAAAAAAAAACAACTGACTAGATCTCGTTCAAACTAAATATCGTTGAAAGTTTACATAGTAATGTACAACATACATTTTTTTTAGTATTATCATTCTCTTACTTTAGAAGTTAGAGGGGGGGGGACCAACTTTTTTCCACTTTGGAAGTGTCTCTCGCGCAAACTATTCAGTTTAGAAAAAAATTATATTAGAAACCTCAACATCATTTTTGAAGACCTATTCATAGATACCCCACACGTATGGGTTCGATGAAAAAAAAATTTTTGAGTTTCGGTTTCAAGTATGGGGACCCCCGAAATTTATAGTTTTTTTTTTATTTTTATGTAAAAATCTTAATGCGGTTCACAGAATACATCTACTTGCCAAGTTTCATCAGTCTAGCTCTTACGGTTTCGGAGAAAAATGGCTGTGACATACGGACGGACAGACAGACAGACAGACAGACATGACGAATCTATAAGGGTTCCGTTTTTGCCATTTGGCTACGGAACCCTAAAAACATCATCATCATTAGCCTGAAGAAGTCCACTGCTGGACATAGGCCTCTCCTACACATATCCAGGAAAAACGATTCTGAGCCATTTTCATCCATCGAATTCCCGCGATCTTAACAATGTCGTCGGTCCATCTGGTGGTTGGGCGTCCTATGTTTCGCCTTCCGGTTCGTGGTCGCCATTCGAGAACCTTTATTCTCCAACGGTTGTCGGTTCTTCGAGCTATATATAAAAAAACATACTGGCGCTATATCTGTCTTGTACCAACATTATTACCATGTTATTTTGGATAATGTTGTAAAGTGATTAGGGAGATTATAAGCTTAAGTATATTAGTTTAGTCACACCTGTGTTTTGGTAATGGGATTTGTGGAATAATCAGCCCGCTTTTAGCGGCCATGGCAGATTTCGGTTGGAATATTCAACGGTGGTCGTTACAATCTAAAAAAAGCGGCCAAGTGCGAGTCGGACTCACCCGTGAAGGGTTCCATAACAGCAAGTAACATAGGTAATATAACTTAAAATTTGGGTTGATTGAATGAAAGGTAAATTGCGGTTTACGATTTATGACGTATTATGCTGCCTTCCTACGGTGCGTGGTTCTGCAGATCATCACGCACAGCCGACGACGACGCACGGCAACGCACACAGAAAGGGCAGGGCTCCTGTGCTACCGCGCACCTCGGCGCACGAGACCGTTCCCATGGTGTGTCGTGCGAGCTGATCCGCCTCCGTGCGCGATATCACACACCGTGGGAAGAGGCTATTAGACGGACTGACAGACATGACGAATGCATAAGGCTTCCATTTTTTTGCCATTTGGCTGCGGAACCCTAAAAAATGCCTGAAAGCTGCTTCAGCAAATTCAAAGGCAGTGTTTATTAGTAAGCTAAATGGTTTACCATCGGTAAAACCCTCCCCCCGCTGCCGTCCCGAAGGAAGTAGTAGTACCTTGCGG